>CM070712.1:62210416-62663235 GCA_036346275.1 Otatea glauca
GCGGTAGCGAGCACTCCGTCCGGCTCGGACGGTAGCGAGCACTCCGCGTCCGGCTCACGGCGGTAAGCGAGCACTCACGTCCGGCTCGGCGGTAAGCGAGCACTCGGACACCCGAACCTCACGCGAGGCATCGGTCGTCTGCCAAGCCAGCACTCGGACACGAGAACCTCAGGCATCGGGTCGTCTGCCGCCAAGGCACTCGAACATCAGAACCTCCGCGAGGCATCCGGTGCGTCCTGTAGAGCCAAGGCCTTTGTCTATCGGCGTTAAGCGAGCACTCGGACACGAACCTCACGAGAGGCATCGGTCGTCCTGTAGGCCAAGGCACTCGGACACGAGAACCTCACGGGAGGCATCCGGTCGTCCTGCCGAGCCAAGGCACTCGGACATCCGAACCTCACGGAGGCATCCGGTGCGTCCTGCCGACCAAGGCAGCACATCTGCTACGGCGTTAAGCGAGCACTCGGACACCCGAACCTCACGAGGGGCATCAGGTCGTCCTGCAGAGCCAAGGCACTCGGACATCGAACCTCCGCGAGAGGCATCCGGTGCGTCCTGCCGAGGCCAAGGCACTCGGACACCCGAACCTCCGCGAGGCATCCGTTAGTCCTGCAGGCCAAGGCACTCGGACATCCGAACCTCCGCAGGCATCCGGTGCGTCCTGACCAGGCACTCGGACACCGAACCTCCGAGGCATCCGGTCGTCCTGCCCGACCAAGGCACTTTCGGACACCCGACCTCACGAGAGGCATCGGTGCGTCCTGCCGACCAAAGGCCTTTCGGACATCCGAACCTCCGCGAGGCATCGGTCGTCCACTGCCGACCAAGGCACTTTCGGACACCGAACCTCACGAGAGGCATCGGTGCGTCCTGACCAAAGGCGCTCGGACACGGAACCTCGCGAGAGGCATCCGGTCGTCCGGCCGACCAGGCACTCGGACACGAGAACCTCACGAGGCATCGGTCGTCCTGCCCGGCCAAGGCGCTCGGACATCCGAACCTCACGAGGCATCGGTGCGTCCTGCCAGGCCAAGCCTTTGTCTCTGACGGCGTTAAGCGAGCACTCGGACACGAACCTCGCGAGGCATCGGTGCGTCTGCCAGCCAAGGCGCTCGGACATCGAACCTCGAGAGAGCATCCGTGCGTCCTTGCCCGACCAAGGCCTTTATCTGCTTCTGACGTTAAGCGAGCACCGGACACCGAACCTCCAGAGGCATCGGTCGCATACAATAGACCAAGGCACGAATCCTAGCGATTAAAATTAAAGCAAACTCATACGCCAAGACATTTTCATAAAGAAAAATTTCATTATAGACCAACGGGCTCAAACTTTACACAACTTTACACACGATGCCAGCGGATACAAGAGTGGCCCACGCTGCACCAGCGGAGGACTCTACCGCGCCTAGAACCTATCAAACATCCGTGCGGCATCGGTGGCATCGGCGGCATCTTTGGTAGGCCCTTGCACAGTCGGCGGGACGGCCGCCCGCGGCGCGAAGCAACAGCGATACCTCTGCGCCGTTCGTGACATCAGCGCGGCGCACCGCTACGATCGGCGCCCTTGCGCCATCGCCTCGGAAGGGCCCCCTTACCACCTTGAGCCTCGGGCGGCCTCGGCGTGCGTCAGCGAGCGGCGTCGCGGGCTGCGGCTTCTTCCTCCTGAGCTCGGCCATCGCTGAGTCGAACTCGACCCAAAGCTTCGGCGGAGGATCTTCTTCTTCCCATAGTGGCGCCATCGCAGAAGCTAAAGACTAGAGGATGTCTCGAAGCCATTTGAAAGAACAAAGAAAAAGCTCTGCGTCCCCTTCAAACAAGCTCGACGCACGGATATATATATCCGGACGAAGGGGCTAAGCGTCTCGAGTAAATGCGGGTCTGAAAGCGAAGCATCCTTCACGAAACGAGGCGATCAGAAAGGCGGCGGTAGCGTGCGTAAACTATGCTCGGCATGCGCAGAGCAAGTAAAGCCCGGCGGCTCAAATGCCCGGCCAAACTCGAGGCAGTGCCGGATCAGCGAAGCACACGTGGAAATAAACAACGGATCGGTTTGGACCGACCTACGAGCCCGGCCACCACTTCGTCAAGTTCAACCCCCAGCAGAATATCGCGAAATCGGCTTGGAGTTGAGGCTCTTGCGAATACTAATAAAGGATACCCCAACGGCCGGCGGCAGGCGGTGACCTCAAGCATATCTCATTAGCAGGCCACGCCGGGCCCGCCGTGGCCGAGATCGCTGCGAGACCGCGCAAGGCATCCGCTCCCGACCGGCGGAGGCGAATCCGACCGGCAGGCGCTCCGGACCCCCTCTTGGCGGGCGAGATCTCTGACTCCAACCAAACCAAGGTGGCGACGCCAGGAGTGCAGCGTGTCAGTCCTCATCGGCCTACCGCCACGTACCCTCGAATAAGGTCAATCGGGCGACTATACAAGGCGGTGGCTCCTTCCAAGAAGATCGTGTATTTGTAGAAGACAAAGCTTCGGCCCCATCAACGATCCGCGTCTGACCGCGGCGCGCTCCTCCGGCGGCACCAGCGTCACGCACCTCGGCGTCGGCGTGCAAGGATCCACGAGGGCAAATGCGCTACTTCAGGAAATACCTAACCTCACGACCACCAGGCTACCAACCCGGCATGGGCAAGGCGGGTGGCGACCGATCCACGGGGCGAAGGGCCAGGAGCTCCTAGCGTAGGTCACCTCGCTTTCCTCCTAACTCTCGATGTAACCTGCCCCTTCCTTACGTATAAAAGGAGGCAGGGCTAAGCGATTCAAGGAGGCAACGAGCAAGAACAAGAAAGGGAAGCGCGTATCAAACCCATCTCGCTAAGCCATTGGCATTCTAAGCTTGTAAACTTTGTGCGATCATCATACCAAGTAATACAACACCACCACACCTAGGCGGGTAGGGACCTTGGCCCGAACGGTGTACATCTTGGACTCACGAGTCTAACCATTCGAAGTGGAGCAGCGCGACCTAGACTTACAAATTTGCTTACAGCGCTCAGCAGAGCATTATCGTGGTCGGGTCAATTTGAGAAGAGCGAAGAGGATAGGAGTCTTGTTTATCACGATGAATTCACAGCGCACTCATGGGGGTTGGTGTTCCCCGATCGGCGGAGTTTTCCACTCGGGCACTTCAGCTTCTTCATAAAGTGCCATGCAGCCATAATGCTTGGCGCATGGCGTGGCGCTCGGGTCGAAGAGTTGCAGCTCGGGATGAACTCTGTGACTAGTCGGGTCCAGAGCCCACATGAGTACGTGAGTTAGCCGAGGTTCGTGTGGGGAAGATTGTTCCCAATCGACGAGAATGTCATCCCACTCGGTGCTTCCTTCTTCGCGGTGCTCTTTGGGCAACCATAGCGGTGGGCGTGGCGTAGCACTCGGGTCGAGAGGTTTGGCTCGGGATAGACCTCGTGGTCGGTGGGATCCGCCGACCGCCACGACACCATCGGAAGCGGCACGAGCAGGCGCCGCGAGGCGACCAGAAGTAAATCCGCGTGGCGACGGTGCTCGGTTGGGAGAAGGTAAAGACTTATACGGGAAAAAGAAAAGAGCTTAGGATAGAATCGCCTTAACTTTTCAATGTTCGGGCATTAGGAGGATCGACCATCGGCGTCCTTAGTCGAAAGGTGCGGTCGGAGAACTTCCACGACGGTGAAAGGACCTCCCAGTGTCGACTTATGCTTATCTTTGGTTATGCGGACCCGGCGAGAACCAAGTCGCCCGGTAAGAAGGATCGATCCTCGAACTTGGCGGTGTGTGGTAGCGAAGCGCTTGTTGATATCGGCGGCGCGGGGCAGCGCGTCGCAACGCCTCGTCGGTGTCGATGGCGTCTTGTTGCGGCGAGCCCGAGCCTCGTCGAAGGCTTGCAATCTGGGAGCCGTATTCGGTCGATGGGCAAAATGGCTTGACGCGAACACCATAAAGAAGGTGTGAACGATGCGCCCGGTCGGCGTGGTCGCGAGACTCGAAGGGCGGAGGCAGCTCGGTTACCAGCGCCTGCGAAATGCTTGAGCCGGCGAAGATCAGCGGCAGGTCCTTGAAGGATCATGCCGTTAGTGCGCTCGACACGGCGTTAGTCGCGGATGGGCTCACTGCGCTTGTCGACCACGGATGTTGAAGTCGTCCGCGAACTTCGAAATTCCTTCCGTGAGCGTGTTCGTTAGCCGATGATGATGGGTTTGGGACTCCAAACCTAAAAACAATGTCGCGGAAGAAGATGGCGCTTGTATGGCGTGGCGCTCACGGCCAGAAGCAGCCTCTATCCACTTGGTGAACTTATCTGCGCGGCAGCGGTGGGTGAAGCCGGCGCTTTCTGAAAGGCCCGACCGTCGAGTCCCAGGGCGGCAAAGGCCGCGTGATGGATGATCGTAAAGCAAAGGGCTGGCGGATCGTCTGCAGAGCAAGCGGCATCCTTAGCGGTGCGTCTGATATGCTCGGCGTCGACCACGGCGGTTGTGATGAAACCTGTCGAAGGCCTTTCCCACAAGAGATCGAGTGCTGCGTGGTGACCGCGGGACTCCATTGTGTATGTCGTCGGCCCGGTTTTCCTTGGTCGGTCAAGATACATTTTTGGAGGACCGGAGAGGACTCCTTTGTAGAAGTGCAGGCGTCGGGCCAAGATTTTGCGCGCCCGAGGCGGCGCGGGCCTCGGTCGGGTCGAAGTGACCGTCAGTCAAGCGGTCGATGTAGGGCCTCCTCGGTCGGACTCAAGTGCTAGCACACGCGGGCCGATCCGGCCTAGTCTCGCCCGGCCGCGGCGTCGGTCGGGCGGCCGTCTTTGAATTGGTCGGGTGGCCGCCCAGCAGCCGAGTCGGTGGGCGATGGACGCGCGGAGGTCGAGCGAAGATCGGGCGGGGCGGGCTCTCTGGAGCAAGATTGGCGGTGATCGGCCTCGCCATTGTAGCGTCGGTAGCTATGGTGAAGCTTCGAAACCCTTGAACGCTCCTCGGCCGGCGTACTTCTCGACGATGCTGCGGCCATGCGAGCGTCTCGGGGGCTCCGCGACCTTCATGACTTGGTCGGCGACAAGCTTAGGTCCCGTGGGCGTGGGCCGGCGAGGCACCAGGTCGGCGGCGATCGGAGACCGTTGGCGAGCCTCGTGCCGGCAATGTTGTTGAGTCGCGTCGAAGAGCAACCTAATGGCGTATTGAAGCTGTTCCCGAGTGGGGAGATGATGGCGACTCCGCGCGCGCCATTCTTGGTGTAAGACCCGTCGAAGTACATTGTCGATGCTCGGGGTCTTGACCTTAGTGGTGCACAGGCTTGGTCCACTCGGCGGCGAAGTCGGCGAGCTGCGACTTGATCGCCGTCAAGGGCGTATATTATGCCATAGCCGCTAAGCTCGGCGCCCGTTTGGCTATCCTTCACGAGGCATCGCGATTGTGGATGATCTCGCCTAGTGGGGCGTGGTCACCACGGTGATGGCGTCTTGTCGAGTAGTGAGCGAGTTTCCTCTTTGCGATGAGCACGCGTAGAGTAACCACACTGTGGTGCAGGTCTTGGACTCGGAAAGTACCTCAACGATGAAGTAGACCGGCGTTGTACCTTGAGCTCACGGCCTTCTTCCGCTCGCTCCACCGAGGGCGCGGCGGCGACTTGGGTAGTGGCGATGTAGAGGCGGCGGTTCACAGTCTTGGGCGACGGGGCGGGCGAAGGGCGGAAGGCCTTCAAGCGGTGAGGGCCTCCCCGAGCCTCAGGTGTCAAGCCCTGAAGCGGTCGGATTTCTTGGCGACTGTGAAGCGGCATTCGCGTTCGCGGCGAGACGCGAAAGCGGCTCAAAGCCGCGAGCACCGGTCGACCTCTGGACCCCTTTGAGGTTCTTGGCCGGGCCCATCCTTGCGATCGCGAGATCTTCTCTGATTGGCCTCGATGCCTGCGCTCGGAGGCGATGAAGCCTAAGAGCTTTCCTTTGGGGACCCGAAGGCGCACTTCTGGGTTGAGCTTTATGCGAAACCGTCGAAGACCAGCGAAAAGTCTCTTAGGTCGGCGATAAGGTCGTCGGCCTTCACGGTCTTTACGACAATATCGTCGACATCGCCTCAGCGTTGCGGCGATCTGGTCATTGAAACGCGTTTGCATACATCGGCGGTATGTAGCGCGCGTTCTTGGTGAAGGGCATTGTGACATAGCGAGCAGGCGAGCGGAGTGATGAAGAAAAGTCGCGGTGGTCGGACTCCTTTAGCGCCAATCGGTGGTAGCGGTAGGCATCGAGAAAGGAAAGAGACTCGCACCAGGTGGAGTCGATGACTTAGTCGATCACGAGTAAGGGAATGGGTCCTTGGGACATGCTTTGTTGAGACTCGTATAGTCAACACACATTCTCCATTGCCGTTCTTCTTTTACAAATCTGAGTTGGCTAGCCACTCGGGTGCGCGCACCTCTTTACAAACCACACGCCGCCAAGAGTTTGGCGATCTCCTCCCCTATAACCTGCGCCTTTCCTCGTCGAGCGGCGCGGCGTTGGCGACCGGCTTTGAGCACAGTCGGACGCTCAAGGAGTGCTCGGCGACCTCCTTTGGAATGCCGGCATGTCGGAGGACCTCCATGCGAAGACATCTTTGTTAGTGCGGAGGAAGTCGGCGAGCGCTTTCTATTGGCGGGGCGTGGCTCCGACCACCGCGCGGTCTTGGTCGGATCACGAGGATCGGCCGTGACCTCCCCGTGTCCTCGGCGGTTTGAAGGATCCGCCCGATTTCTTGGATTGAGGGCGGACTCGGCTTCCCTCCTGAGCTTGTTGAGTTCCGCGAGAGCAACGACGCGGCGAGCTTCGCGTTACCGCGCTTCGCGATTGAAGGCAAAATTTGGAAAGGCGATGCAGTGGTAATGACTCCATGCGGTCGGGCATCTTGACGAGGTAGGCGTGGCGGGGATCGCCATGAACTTGGCGTAGCATGGCCTCCCGAGGATGGCGTGGTAGGCGGGGAAATCCACGACCTCGAAGGTGAGGTCTCGGTCGCGGAAGTTTCCGGCTCCCGAAGGTGATGGGCGGTCGACTGCCCGGCGGATGGAGCTGGCGGCGGGATGGCGCCATGGAAGGTGCCTTGCTTGGCGGGAGGCTTGGCGCGGGACCCCATGGCGTCGAATGTCTCAGCGTAGAGGATGTTAAGGCCTTGCCCCGTCCATCGGCACAGCCGTGGCGCCGTTCAGACGGCAGGGCGACCACGGCGGAGTACCTCCGGTGTGGGGCCGCGATCGGGGTGTCGGTCCGATCAAAGGTGATCGGGAACTCCGACCACGAAGATATTGGGGGCGCCGTGCGGCGATGTGGACCTCGCGATGGCGACTTGGCCGGCAGCATCGTAACGTAAGCCGTCCTCGAAGATCATGAAGCGGCCGTCGGGCTCGGGAACTCGTCGTCTGCCTTCTTCTCCGCCGTTCGCGGGCGCGGCGAGCTTCTTTCCTTTGCCCGCGGCGTGGTGGGGCGCTAGAGATAGCGCCTCGGGACTTGCGATCCGTGCTTGTGCAGCGGAGAACCCATGGTTGGGCATGGGCGTCCATCAATTTCGAAGTGGTGGAGGCGGCGGTGGCGCGCGCTGGCTGCTTGGCGAGGCGATCGGCCGTGGCGACCGCGCAGTCTCCGCGGATGCGCTTCCCGTGCCGCTTCCGTTTGTCGAGCGGTCGGAAGAGAACCAGTTTGGGCGCGGGCTCTGCTGAGCCTTTCCTCGCCGAAAATAGCCCTACGGCCTCCTGCGTGGGCGTGGTTGATGGCGATGTCGAGAGCTCCTTGGTGATCACAGGCTTGGCGGCCCGGCTTGTGCACAAGGCCTTGCGAGAGGTGCCGTAGATGAAGGCTCCCGACGACGGCGTCGGAGATGTCGAGGAGCTCGTTACTGGCGGAAAACCTCCGGATGTAGTCGGAGAGTCTCCCCGGCTCTTGCTTGCAGCCTTTCACGTCGAGGAGTTACGAGCGCTTATAAGTGCCACTGGAAGTTCTACGGCGAAGAGATTCTTCGTCGGCCCAGTTCTGACGATTTTTGGAGGCGGTACTCGAGCGAGCTCGGCCGGTCCATGAGTAGATGGGAGTCTTGGATGATGAAGAGATCATCTGTCGCTCCCCGGCCCGACACGCTGGCCGGTAATCTTGAGCGGACACACAGGTTGGTGGCGGTGTACTTAGCAATGTTGGTGGCGCCGGAATCGGGCGAAATCCGCTGGCGGATCCCAGCAAAAAGCAGTGGTCGGGACCATCGGGGCTCGGGCTGCGATAGTGGCGCTCACCATCCGCAACACGTGAGTGGGCGTCCTCGCCATCTTTCTTCGGCGCCTCGGTGGCGCGGATGTAGCAAACATTCTGGCGCGGCGCGCGGGTGCGTGAGGCACAGGGTGGTTCATGGTGGAAGTGCGGTCTTGGCGCACCAGTGCGGCTTCCATGGCGATGCAGGCCCGATGGCGGAAATGGCGCCCGGTGTGGTAGGCCGGAGGCTGCATGTCTTTGCTGCTGCGCGCTCCACCGGCCAGAAGGTTACGGTAGGTAGCTCGGCCTCGGGTTTGCGGGCTCGGAAGGCCTCGGGCGGCATTGCGGCCGCGACCACGTTTTAGCTTGCGTGAGGAAAAAGCGGGGCGCGGATTACGCCCCAACGTGGTGCTCTTGGCGCGCCGTGCGCGTCGCCCGGCACTTGCGGCGGGCTCGGGCTCGTCTGCTCCGAGTTGGCACAGGCGGTCGGCTCGACCTTCGCTCCTCGGCTCTCGCGTTGCCGTTGGGCTCGGCGCGGCGAGCTTTGGCGCGTTCGGTGCGCGCTGTGGCCCGGTATTCCCCTCACTGTGCCTCGGTCGCCGGGGCGGGGACCGTCGTAACGCGGTGGCTCGGCCGTCGGTGTGCGCCACGTTGCACTCGCGAGTGCGCTGCGGCGGGATACTCCGTGTCGGGCTGGGCCGTGGTGGAAGAGTCTTCCGGCCTTCGTGGGCGGAGGTTGGCATGTAGCGACCATAGCTACAAATCGTGAGCGGCGGGAGGTGGCCAGGATCTCTGCGCGGGCGGAGAGCTTCGCCAAGGTATAGCGCTCCTCGGGTTCGGCTTTGGGGCCCGGGCGCTCAAGCGGAGTGGGGCAGGCTGCCGGAGATGGTGTCGAGCTCCGCGACGCACGCCCTCCGCGGCGTGAGGATGGCGTGAGCTCTCCCTCAGGTGATGATGGCGAGGCCGGCGGATCGGCTCCGAACACTGATCATCTGTCGTTGGAGAAGAATGCCATCAAGGAGGCGAATGGAATCGGAGATCTTTGCTGAAGGCCTTGAAGCCCCTACTGCGCCATGGCTGCCGGCGTTTGGCCGTAAGCAAGTAAATTGTAAGTCTAAGAGACGCGGCGTTCCGGCTCCTGAATGGTTAGACCACAGAGTCAAGATGTATCTTGGTTGGGCGAAGGTCCTACTCCGATTCGTGCGTTGTATTGTATTCCTTTGAGTGCGGATGAGTGCAGAGTTTTTACAAGCGGAGGTGGAGCCTCAACACTAGAATGATCTAAACTTAGCTCTCGAAGGAGAAGAAAAAGAAGAAGAGGAAGAAGAGGAAAAAGCCCTCCTGTGCTCTTACTCCTTGCCTGTGTAGGAGGTTCTGCCTCCTTTTATTCGATCTGAAGGGCGGGTTACATCGAGTGGCGAAGTGCAGGCGAGCTACTTCTAGGGCTTGGTCTTGCCCGCCGTCGCCAATCGTTACGCTGGCCCGGTCGCTTGCTCATGGCTGTGCGCGCTGCTTGAGCCTATCTTTGGTCGGTGGTCTAGTGGTCGAGTGGTTAGGTAATCCTCGGGAAGTGGCGTAGGCGCTCTCGTGATCCATGTGGTCTTGGCGTGAGTCGCGTGTGGCGTTGGGTTGCCTCGGGAGAGAGCGTGTCCTTGCACGTGGTGGTGGTGATGGGACGAGAGGCGTGGCTTGGCCTATCAAATTGTCTTGGGAAGGACCACGCCCCTCGCTCGATCCACCGAATGACCGTTCGTGGGGCCGCGTGGCCTTAGGTTGACACGGGACTCGATGCGCGGCCGCGGCCCTCGGCGGGGATTATCATGGTTCGGTCGGGCGGGGATCCGTCATTGCGGGTCGGGAACCTATTTGAGTCGGTCGGGGATCCGTCCAGCTGCGGGGTCGGGAACCTCTTGAGTCAGTCGGGATCGGCCGGAATGGTCTCCACTGAATGGTCTCGTAGGCATTTGGGTAGCAGTAGGGGCGGCTGTTTAGGCCGGGTCGTATTCGAGGCCTTTGCTTCTTTGCTCTGGCTTTGCTTGTTGCAATTGGGCGTTGGTGCACCTTGCTTTATGAGTATTAATCGATAAGTAATTTCATTTGTATATATATATTATTAACTATTATGTAATAAAGTTGATTACACATTTTTATAGTCACTAAAATAATACAAAATATACTAAAAATTCTCATAAAAATTCTAACTCTTTATTTGGTGGATCTCCACGGAACGAAGAGATTAAGAGAGTGATATGTTGTGATTGTTAAGCTCGATTATACCAAGTATGAGCAATATGATGTGCAATAAAAGAAGTACCGAAAGAAAGAGACAAACATTGTAATAATGAAATTAAGAGATGATGATATAAATAGAAAATATTATGTTATACTATGTTTACTATTTTTCTATGCAAGTATTCGTAGAAGAAAGTTTCGGTCACATATGATAAGTACTGTGAAACAGAGTAAATATATTCTCTCCTATAACATACAATATCAAAATATCACAAATTGTGTTTTGTATTGATATATCTTTGAAAAAAAAAATCGCATATATATTATCAAGTCGTTTAAACATATTTTAAAAATGATGCACGCGCAAAAAGTAGATCGGTTTTGTCGAGAAACAAATAAATCAAGATATTTACTGTATATAGACTTATCCCCTAGACACCATGGTGTCTGCTGGTGCTCCCTGTCTGACGAATACTCATAAAACAGGGGTGCACCAACGGCCCAATTGCAACAAGCAAAGCCCAGAGCAGCAAGCAGGCGGCCTCGAATCGGCCCAGACCTAAGCAGCCGTCCCGGCCTGCTACCCAAATGCCTACGAGACCATTCGGGAGACCATTCCGGCCGGTCCGACTCCGACTCAGCGAGGTTCCGACCCCGCGTGGGGACGGATTCCCGACTCGACTCGCGAGGTTCCCGACCCCGCGCGGGGCGGGATCCCGGCTCGACTCGGCAGGTTCCCGACCCCGCAGCGGGGCGGATCCCCGGCTCCGACTCGGCGAGGTTCCGACCCCGCAGCGGGGCGGATCCCGCGACTCGACTCAGCCGCGTCGCGCGCGGAGTCCGTGTCAACCTAAGGCCACGCGTGCCCCACGAACGGTCATTGAAGTAGTGGCGAGGCGGTGGTCCCTTCCAAGACAGTTTGATAAGTCTGAAGCCATGTCTCCTGTCCCATCAACCACCCACCCGGTGCAAGGATCGCTCTCTCGAGGCAACTCCAGCGTCACACGCGACTCGTCGGCACCCACATGGATCACGAGAGCACTCGCCACTTCCCGAGGATTACCTAACCACTCGACCCGGCTAGACCACCGACCAAAGATAGGCTCGGCGCGGCGACGATCGGCGAACAGCGACCGATCGGTGAGCGATTGGCGACGGCGGGCAAGATCAAGCCCTAGAAGTAGCTCGCCGGCACTTCGCCAATTCTCGATGTAACCCGCCCCTTCAGATCTTGAATAAAAGGAGGCGGGAACCTCCTAACGAGGCAAGGAGTAAGAGCTACGGAGAGCTTTTTCCTCTTCTTCCTCTTCTTCTTTTTCTTCTCCTTACGAGAGCTAAGTTTAGATCATTCTAGTGTTGAGGCTCCACCTCTCGCATAAAAACTTCGGTGCGATCATCCGCACCCCATGAATACAACACCAACGCACGAATCGGGTAGGACCTTGGCCGAACCAAGTATACATCTTGGACTCGTGGTCTAACCATTGGGAGCGAGAACGCGCCCCTTAGACTTACAAATTTACTTGCCGGCTTCAAACGCCGCGGTTGGCGCGCCAGTGAGGGCCAGCGCGTCTTGGCATCTCGGATTCCCATTCGTCTCCTTGATGGCATTCTTCTCCAACGACGGCATGATCGTGTTCGGGAGCGGATCGCCGGCTCCTCGGCTTCACCGTCACCTCGGAGGAAGCTCACGCTCATCCCGCCGCCGCGGGGCGGCGCTGCGGAGCACGGACACCATCTCCGGCAGCCGTCCCACTCCGGCTTGAGCGCCCAGATCCAAAGCGGAACTGAGGAGCGCTATACCTCCTTTGGCGAAAGCCCCTCGGGCCCGCGCAGAGATCCGTCACCTCCCGCCTCCCACGACTTGTAGCTATGGTGGCTACATGCCAACCTCCGTCCACGAGTTCTTTGAAAGACTCTTCCACCACGGCTCCAGCTCCGACACGGAGTATCCGCCCGAAGCGGCACTCGCGAGTGCACGTGGCGAAGCACAGCCGATTGGCCGTAGCCACGCGGCTATGACGGTCCCGTCCGCGCGACCGAGGCACGGGAGGGGAATACCGGTGAGCGCGCTGAAACGCGCTCGAGCTCGCGCGGCCGAGCTCCAACGGCAACGCTGGAGGAGGCGAAGGTGAGCTCGACCAGCTCGGGCCAACTGGAGCAGGGGCGAGCCCGAGCCCGCGCAAGTCTTTGGCGACGCAGCGCGCGGCGCGCGCCAAGAGCACCACAAGTTGAGGCGTAATCGGCGCCCGTTTTTCCCTCACGCAAGCCAAAACGTGGTCGCGGCCGCAATCTTGCTCGAGGCCTTCCGAGCCCGCAAACCCGGAGGCGAGCTACCTACCGGAACCTTCGGGCCGGTGGAGCGCGCGGCCGCGGCAAAGACATGCAGCCTCCGGCTCCTACCACACCGGCGCTACTTCCGCCACCGGCCCGTACCACATGGAGCCGGCCGTGGTGCGGCCAAGACCGCACCCACCATGAACCACCCCAGCCTCACGCACCCGGTGCGCCAGCCGCGGTAATGCCTCGACATCCGCGCCACCTCGGCGCGAAGAAAGATGGCGGAGGGCGCCGCCAGCTCACGTGTTGCGGATGGTGGCGCCACTATCGCGGCCGAGCCCCGATGGTCCCGACCACGGGCTTTTGCCGAGATCCGCCAGCGGATTTCCGCCCGATTCCGGCGCCTACCAACATTGCCAAGTACACCGGCCACCAACCAGTGTCGGCTCAAGATTACGGCTCGCGTCTCGGGCCGGGAGCGACAGATGATCTCTTCATCATCGGTACCTCCCCATCTACCTCGCGGACTCGGCTCGATCTGGCTCGAGTACCGCCTCCAAAACTGCCAGAACTGGGTGACGAAGAATCTCTTCGTCGGTAACTTCCGGGCACTTATAAGCGCCACAGTAACTCTGGGGCGTGAAAGGCTGCAAGCGCACTCGGGAGACTCTCCGGGACTACATCGGAGGTTTTCCGCCAAGGTGCAACGAGCTCCCGACATCTCCGGCGCGATGTCGTGGAGCCTTCATCTACGGCACTCCTGCAAGGCCTTGGTGCACAAGGTGGTGCCTCAAGCCGGGACCACCAAGGAGCTCTCGACATCGCCATTCAACCACGCCTCGGCGAGAGGCCGTAGGGGCTATTTTGAAGGAGGAAAGGCCCAGCAGAGCCCGGCGTCAAGCCGGGTCTCCTTCCGACCGCCCGACAAGCGGCGGCGACGGAAGCAGATCCGTGAGACCCAAGTGGTCGCCACGATCGACCATACAGCCAAGCGGCGCGGCCGGCCGTCGCCCGACCACCGAGAAATTGATGGACGGCCATGCGAACCATGGGTTCTCCGTCAAGCACAAGCACGGGCTGCGAAGTCTGGCGCTATCTCTCTAGCGTCCCCACCACGCCGCGAAGCAAAGGAAAGAAGCCGCCGCGCCCGCGAACGGCGAGAAGAAGGCGACGACGAGTTCCCGAGCCCGACGGCCGCCTCATGATCTTCGGAGGACCGGCTTGCTCGCCGACAAGCGTCGGCTCAAGCTCGCTTCGCGAGGTCCACATCGTCGCGGCGTCCCCCAATATCTTCGGTGGTCGGAGTTCCGATCACCTTTGATCGAACCGATCACCGATCGCGTCCACGGTAGGGAGGTACCGGCCGGTGGTCGACCCGTCGTCGAACGGCGCCTCGAAGGTGCCGATGGGCGGGGCGGCGCCTTAACATCCTCTACGTTGAGACATTCGACGCTATGGGGTCCCGCGCTCAAGCCTCCGGCCAAGCAAGGCACCTTTCCATGGCGTCATCCCGCCGACAAGCCCATCCGCCGGCGGTCGACCGCCGTCACCTTCGAGAGCCGGAAACTTCGCGCGAGACCTCACCTTCGAGGTCGTGGATTTCCCGGCGCCTACCACGCCATCTCGGGAGGCCATGCTCGCCAAGTTCATGGCGATCCCGTACGCCTACCTCAGTGAAGATGCGGACGCATGGAGTCATTACCGCGGCATCGTCTTTCGGCTGCCTTCAATCGCGGCGGCGGCTACGAGCTCGCCTCGGCGATCGTTGCCTCTGCGGAACTCAACAAGCTCGGGAGGAAGCCGCGAGTCCGTCCCCGAATCCAACAAATCGGGCGGGATCCTTCAAATCCGCCGAGGACACGAAGGAGGTCACGGTCGATCCTCGTGATCCGACCAAGACCGTCGCGGTCGAGCCACGCTCCCGCCAAATAGGAAAGCGCGCTCGTCGACTTCCTCCGCTAACAAAGATGTCTTCGCATGGAGGTCCTCCGACATGCCGGCATTCAAAGGAGGTCGCCGAGCACTCCTTGAGCGTCGACCGTGCTCAAAGCCGATCGCCCAACGCTGCGCCGCTCGGCGAGGAAAGGCGCGAGGTTATAGGAGAGATCGCCAAACTCTTGGCGGCGGGTTTGTAAAGAGGTGCGCCACCACGAGTGGCTAGCCAACCTCAGACTTGTAAAAGAAGAGCGGGCAATGGAGAATGTGTGTTGACTATACGAGTCTCAACAAAGCATGTCCCAGGACCCATTCCTTACCTCGCATCGACCAAGTCATCGACTCCACGTTGGAGTGCGAGTCTCTTTCCTTTCGGATGCCTACTCGGCTACCACCGATTGCGCTAAAGGAGTCCGACCACTCGCGACTTCCTTCATCACTCCGTTCGGCTCGTTCTGCTATGTCACAATGCCCTTCCCGGCCCAAGAACGCGGGCGCTACATACCAGCGATGTATGCAAACGTGCTTCAATGACCGGATCGGCGCAGCGTTGAGGCGTATGTCGACGATATTGTCGTAAAGACCGGGAAGGTGACGACCTTATCGCCGACCTAGAAGAGACTTTCGCGAACCTTCGGCGGTTTCGCGCATAAAGCTCAACCTGAGAAGTGCGTCTTGGGGTCCCCAAAGAAAGCTCTTAGGCTTCATCGTCTCGGCGAGGCATCGAGGCCAATCGGGAGAAGATCTCGGCGATCGCAAGGATGGGCCCGGCCAAGGCAACCTCAAAGGGGTCGGTGGCCGGGTGCTGGCGCGCTTTGAGCGTTCGTGTCTCGCCTCGCGAACGCGAATGCCGCTCTCTGTCGCTGCTCAGAAATCCGACCGCTTGCTTGGACACGAGGCTCGGAGGCCCTCACGCGCAAAGGCCTTCTGTCCCTCGCCTCCGATCTGGTCGCCCGATACGAGTGAACATTGCTCCTCTACATCGCGCCACTACCCAAGTCGTCGGCCGCGGCCCTCGTGGTGGAGCGGCGGAAGAAGGCCGTGAGCTCAAGGTACAACGGCGGTCTACTTCATCGATGGTACTTTCCGAGTCAAGACTCGGTACCCACAGTGCGAAGTTACTCACGCGGTGCTCATCGCAAAGAGGAAACTCGTTCACTACTTGATCGAAGACGCCATCACCGTGGTGACCACGTCCCACTAGGCGAGATCATCCACAATCGCGATGCCTCGGAAGGATAGCCAAATGGCGCTCGAGCTTAGCGGCCATGGCATAATATCGTCCCTCGGACGGCGATCAAATCGCGAGCTCGGCCGACCGTCGCCGAGTGGACCAGCCGTGCACCACGGTGGTCGAAGACCCGAGCATCGGACAATGTACTTCGACGGTCTTACACCAAGAATGGCGCGGCGCGGGAGTCGCCATCATCTCCTACTGGAGCGAGCTTCATCGCCATTAGGTTGCTCTTCGACGCGACCAACAACATTGCCGAGCACGAGGCTCGTCAACGGTCTCGGATCATTGCCGACCTCGGTGCCCGCCGGCTCGTCCACGGGGACTCCAAGCTTGTCGTCGACCAAGTCATGAAGGCTGCGGAGCCCGAGACGCCGCGTGGCGCGTCTTGTCGAAATCGCCGGTTCGAGGAGCGGTTCAAGGGTTTCGAGCTTCACCATAGCTACCGACGCTACAATGGCGAGGCCGATCACCGCCAATCTTGCCTCCAGAGAGCCCGTCCCGCCGGGATCTTCGTCTCGACCTCTGCGGCCTTGTCCGGTGGACTCGGCGGTGGCGGCCACCGACCAATCCAAAGACGGTCGCCCGATCGACGCGGTCGGCGTAGACTTGGCGGATCTGCCGCGGTGTGCTAGCACTTGAGTCCGGCCGAGGAGGCCCTACATCGATCGTTTGACGGACGGGTCACTTCCCCGACCGAGAGGCGGCGCCTCGCCCGCGAACAAAATCTTCGTCTGATCGGCCGGACCTCTACAAAGGAGTCCTCCGGTCCTCCAAAATGTATCTTGACCACCAAGGAAAACAATTTGGGCGACATACGGTAGTCTGCGGTCACCACGCAGCACCCGATCTCTTGTGGAAAGGCCTTTCGACAAGGTTTCTCTTGGCCAACAGTGTGTCGGCGCCGAGCATATCGTCGCACTGCGAAGGATGCGATTCTTTGCTCGGACGATCGCACCCGACCCAAGCTTTACTGACGATCCCCATCACGTGGCCTTTGCGTGCTGGGACTCGATTTGGTCGAACCTTTCGAGAAAGCGCCGGGCTTCACCCACCGCTCGTCGCGGTAGATAAGTTCACCAAGTGGATAGAGGCCAAGCGGTCGTGGCGCCACGTCGGTACAAGCGGCCATCTTCTTCCGCGACATCGTTTTTAGGTTTGGAGTCCCAAACTCCATCATCGCGACAACGGAACACGGTTCACGGGAAGGAATTTCTCGAGTTCGCGGCGACTTCAACATCCGTGTCGATTGGGCGCGAGTAGCCATCCGCGACTAACGGCCGTGTCGGCGCACTAACGGCATGATCCTTCAAGGACTCAAGCCGCGGATCTTCGATCGGCTCAAGCATTTCGCAGGCGCTGGGTAACCGAGCGCCTCCGTCCTCTGAGTCTGCGGACCACGCCGACCGGCGGCGGGTTCACACCTTCTTTATGGTGTTGGCTACCAAGCCATTTTGCCCATCGACACGGAATACGGCTCCCGAGATTGCAAGCCTTCGATGAGGCTCGGGGCTCGCCGCAACAAGGCGCCATCGACTACCGACGAGGCGCGCGACGTGGCCGTCTGCGCTGTCGGCGGATATCAACAAGCCTGCGCGCTACCACGGCCGCCAAGTTCGAGGCGATCCTTGGTACCGGCGACTTGGTTCTGCGTCGGTCGGACAACCAAAGATAAGCATGGTGGCGCCCCACAGGAGGTCCTTTCACCGTCGTGGAAGTTCTCCGACACGCACCTTTCGACTCAGGGCGCCGATGGTCGCATCCTCCCTAATGCAGGAACATTGAAAAGTTAAGGCGATTCTATCCCTAAGCTCTTTTCTTTTTCCCGGTATAAGTCTTTACCTTTCTCCCAACCGAGCACTGGTCGCCACGTGACGACTCGGGGCTGCCCGTGGCGCCCGTTCGTGCCGCTCGGATGGTGTCTGTGGTCGGTGACCCACCGACCACGAGGTCTATCCCGGCGGTAACCTCTCGACCGAGTGCTACTCCACGCCCGGCCGGCTATGGTTGCCCAAGATGCACTCGCGGAAGAAGGAAGCACTGAGTGGGATGACCTTCGGTCGATTGGGAACAATCTTCCCCACACGAACTCGGCTAACTCACGTACTCATGTGGGTCGGTGACCGACTAGTCACAGAGTCTATCCCGGCGCGTAACCCTCTCGACCGGCGCTACGGCCTACGCCCGGCGACTATGGTTGCTAAGTAGCACTTTGCGGAAGAAGGAAGTGCCCGAGTGGAAAAACCCTTGGCCGATCAGAACACTCAACCCCATGAGTGCGCGTAACTACCGCATAAACAAGACTCCTATCCTCTTGGCCCTCTCAAATTGACCCGACTCCTCGCATAAGCGACCCGTGGTCCTTGAGGCTATGGTCGGTCAAACCCAAACGCAAAGGAGAGCAAAGAGGCAAACCGGAGCTTACAATTACTTACGATCGTTTACACAACAGTCTTTGCAAGAAAAGAAAAAAAAAGGGGGGGGCTAACTTCTTTCTTCCTCTTCTTCCTGGTGGCCGACCGGCACGGAGGAGGAGGACCTGGCATCTTGGAAGGCAACCTTAGGCGGGACGTGGCTGGCGATCTCCCGAGCATGCGGCTCGACCTGGAGCTCGAACCTGTCGACCTCGTCGTCGGTCCGGTTCCCTGCGATGCTGCTACTCATCACTGCGAGGTCGATACCGTCATAGTGTGAGACGGTGTTGACTAGTGCGGACGAAGCTCCAGTCTTTGCGCCCGCAATCACGGCGCCTCCACAAGCCCGGCTTTTCGGGCGGTCACGAGGCAAGTGCGCTCGGCCTGCCTCGTGCCCAAGACTTGGGCACAGACCTGCCCCGGCCCTCGAAGGGCTTCGATTCGGCGCCCATCTCGGCCCTACCATCCTCGGAGACCCTCGGTAGCCAGAGCCTCGTCCCCGGCGCGATCGCCACGTTGCGGGTCTCCGCCGCGCGTCCGAGCCTCCATGGCGGCGCTCAGTTTTTCTCACCTCTGCGAGTTTTGGCGTCTCGGATGAGTCTCCTCTACAGGTTACCCCAACCAAAGAAATCAATGGAGGAGTTGAGATACTTACGATCGCAGAGTCGATCAGTGCCGACTTCCTCCGAGACTCGTAGGGCGTCCTCGAGAAGCCGGCTCCTTCCGATCTCTGCTCGGACCGAGCTTGTTCGGCGTCCTCCCGGGCCTGATCCCGCTCCGACCGCAGATGGGTCGCTTCTGCTTGTGCCACCCCCTCAGCGGTGACGGCGGCGTCCTTGGCCTCGGTGACCTCCGCCAGGGAGGATTCAAGCTCCACCACCCTTGCCCTCAAGGCCTCGGCCCCAAGGCGCTCGTCGTAAAGGGCCTTTGAGGCCTCCTCCAGCCCTAGGCGGAGTTTTTTCGCCTCCGTCCGCCCAATGTTCAAAGCCTCTTGGGCAAGACGAAACTCAAGCCGCAGCCGACCACTTTCTTCCACTGCGGCCGCCCGCTGAGCATCCGAGCGACGAAGGAGCCCGGCCTGGCGCTCGGAACGGGCCCGCAAATGCTGCACAACACAGACATTTCGTCAAATCTGGCAGAAGCATATCGAGAGTTACAAAGTACGACTCCTTCGCTCAGCTTACCAAACTTACGGGTTGAATCCCCCCGACCATCACCTCCAGGCGCCTGTTTGAAGACTCTAAGGCTAGGTCGACCCTTATGGATCACCTATCTCCTCCTCCACAACCGTGGCGCCTGCCAAAGGCGCGACCACTCTCGCTCCTCGGCCGGGTCCATGGATCCCGGCCACAGGGCCACATCCGGCAGCAGACCTTCACACATGCGCCGGAGGAGCGGCGCCCGACCAGAGCGCCATGGCGAAGCGATGAAGTCGGCCTCGGGAGCCCCTTGGGGCGGGGGTCGACGCCTCGGCATCGGCGCCCCGCCGGCCGTGGCGCACGCTGGGCTATCGCCGACCCCTCGTGACACTATCTCGGCCGGCACCGCGGTGGAGTCGCGGTCGCTCCCCCTCTTCCGCTTAGCGCCCCGATCGGGCGCAATGGCGGCGGCGTCGCCGTCCCCTCCTCTGGGAAGACCCTCGCGTCGGCGGCATCCCGGCGAGGCGCGGGAGCTCTTCGCGGCCTCGATCTCTCCCTCCTCAAAGGAGGCGCGTCCTGATCGCGTGCTCCATAGGCGCCGACTGACGGTACCACGAGCCGTCGTGACCGCCACTTGAGAAGTGGTGCAGACGCCCCACCGCCGCGCCTGTAGGCGCCGCGTCACGATATTTAAAAGTCACCCGGCGGCTTTTCTACAAAAATATTCCAGAAGGAAGAAATACTTCTTGCGAGCGGAGTCGCGGCGCGCGCGCTCTCTTCGTCGGCCCCCCACCAAGGGGCAGGTCGGTGGTCGCTTCCGGCTACCACCCGATCGAAGCGCGTCGACAAGCTGCGGCCGCGATGACGCCCGCCGCTGAGGACGCGGCGCGGGCTGCTGTCGGGCCAACTCTCGAGCCACCACTCACGGAGGGTCGGGAAGGAATGCGTCATGTAGTCGGGAAGCTCTCCCACTATCAGTAGAAGTCGTCCCCACCGCGGTGGACTCCGTTACGTCCTCGCCGCGCGCGTGCCTTGCCGCGCGCTCCTTTCGCTTCTTCTTCCTCCTCTCCTCCTTCTGCCTTTTGCGGGAATCGGCCTCGGCGGTCTTCGCCCGAGAGGCCGCCCTCGCTTCTTTCTCCCCCGGGAGCGGTGCCCGGGAGGACATGCCTGCGAGCCCCTAGAGGATACAAAAGCGACCGTCAGTCGGGCGCTAAGAGCGAAGAAGAAAGAAGCGAAAGAAAAATCCCACAAACTCACGGATTTGGGAATGAGCCAACGAAAGGCCGGGTGGCGCGCGCCACCGTGGCGCTTCCTCCGATAATCGCCGCCACCGGGCCTCCACCTCGGGCGCGGCCAACTCGGCCACCTCCATCCTTGCCCTGGTCGGATGGCCCTCATCTTGGAACATGGGGTGCGGCCTGCTGCGCGGGGTCGCACGCGCATCCTCATGAAGGCGCACGACAACATCCCGGTCACCCCGTTTCCTCGAGCCACGATCTCCTCCACGATCGGGGCCACCTTGTTCTTTTCCTCTTCTCGGCGCCCGGTCCATTGCTCCATCGCGACAGGAGCTCGCGAGAAAAAGCTGGGCGCTGCTTTTCAACGTTCGGACATAGATCCATTCGAGCGCCATCCCTTGTTAGAGGACGGCGGCTTGATGTCCAGTACTCGAGCTCCGCCCGTTCGGTGGAGGGCGGGCGCCCATGGGCGCCGTCGCGTCGACGGCTGTCTTTCTAAAGCCTCGCTCGGAAGAAGTGCGCCCACGCCGCCAATGCGGCTCAATCCCTAAGAAGGCCTCGCATGGGGTAATGAAAATGGCGATGTGAAGGACCCGTTAGGGTTGAGGTGGTGCACCTCCACCTTGTAATGGAAAAGAAGCCCCGGGCGAAAGGGTGGAGCGGCGGCCGGCGCCGCGCTCAAAAAGCGAGGCGGGGACCACAACCTCGTCGCTCTGCGGCGCGGGATAACGGCCCGGTCGGCACCCTCCAGCCAGAGGTGCCTGCGGGCGGAGGAAGCCCTTCTTCACTAGGCCGAGCGCGACTCTCTGTCGCGGAGCACTCCGTCCACGACATCTTCGCGGGAAGCGGCGGAAAGGTGAGAAGAAGAGGGTGAGGTTTCCTTCTCGCTCTCTGGCGTTTTCTTGCTTTAGGGACGGGGAGGCGAAGGCGAGAAGCGTGGCTACCCGAGGCACCCCAACAACGTACTTATAGGAGGCGGCGGACGCCGACCGAACGGACGCCTCCTCGAGCGATCGTCGCGTCGCCCTCGTCACATCACGCCGGCTGGTAACTCCGATTTCCAATTCCACTCGCATTTAATCCTGTCGCGTCGGGTTGCGAGCCATAAAGACACCGCCCGACAGCGTGTCCGTTACCTCTTGGTCTCCGCCTTTTGGCCGAGACGGTTGTTCGAGCGCGAGAGGCCCATGGGCAGCGCGGTCCCAAGATGGCAAAAGCTTTGTGGCTTGCGCCAGGGCCCACCAAAAGTCGGGTTCAAAAGGCCTAACCCACCGGATGGGCGTAGGGCGCCCAATGAAACTTGAGCGAGGGGCAAGTCAGAGTGAGCCCCACGGTGGGTCCCCGGTTGGGTCGGTGACGACCCGATCACCTCTACTCGCGTCGAGACCATACTTCACACTCTCCGGGAGCTCATCGATGGCGACGGCCACCAGTGCTCTGGTGGTGACGACCGAGGTCCATCTGGGATTGAGTAAAGAAAGGTTTCTTATGGGTCGCCCCACGCGAGGCAGGACACCCTACTCGGGACCGTCCGCTCGGAAGGGTCCCCTTGGCGGGACCTCCCAGACCCACTCAGACTACCCGCACTAGCTCCAAGAGTACGGCGTTCAAACCAGCGCAGTAAACGCGTCGCTCACCCCTCCAGTCCCACACTGCGGATGGGGTAAACTTGTGGGATAGGCGGCGGCTACTCCTCTCGCGACTTCCCTCGCGGACGGGGACTCGGGATGGATACCGCGTCCGGCTACGGCGTTAAGCGAGCACTCGGACACCGGAACCTCGCGGAGGCATCCGGTCGTCCTTGCCGACCAAGGCACTCGGACATCGGAACCTCGCGGAGGCATCCGGCCGTCCTTGCCGACCAAGGCACTCGGACGCCGGAACCTCGCGGAGGCATCCGGCCGTCCTGCCGACTAAAGCGGCGTCGGCCACGACGTTAAGCGAGCACTCGGACACGGAACCTCGCGGAGGCATCCGGTCGTCCTTGCCGACCAAGGCACTCGGACACCGGAACCTCGCGGAGGCATCCGGTCGTCCTTGCCGACCAAGGCACTCGGACACCGGAACCTCGCGGAGGCATCCGGCCGTCCTTGCCACCAAGGCGGCGTCCGGCTACGACGTTAAGCGAGCACTCGGACACGGAACCTCGCGGAGGCATCCGATCGTCCTTGCCGACCAAGGCACTCGGACACCGGAACCTCGCGGAGGCATCCGTCCGTCCTTGCCGACTAAGGCGGCGTCGGCTCGACGTTAAGCGAGCACTCGACACCGGAACCTCGCGGAGGCATCCGGTGCGTCCTTGCCGACTAAAGCGGCGTCCAGCTACGACGTTAAGCGAGCACTCGGACACCGGAACCTCGCGGAGGCATCCGGTCGTCCTGCCGACCAAGGCACTCGGACACCGGAACCTCGCGGAGGCATCCGTGCGTCCTTGCCGACCAAGGCACTTTCGGACACCGGAACCTCGCGGAGGCATCCGATCGTCCTTGCCGACCAAGGCACTCGGACACGAGAACCTCGCGGAGGCATCCGTGCGTCCTTGCCGACCAAGGCGGCATCCGGCTACGACGTTAAATGAGCACTCGGACACCGGAACCTCGCGGAGGCATCCGGCCGTCCTTGCCGATCAAGGCACTCGGACACCGGAACCTCGCGGAGGCATCCGGTCGTCCTTGCCGACTAAGCGGCGTCCGGCTACGACGTTAAGCGAGCACTCGGACACCGGAACCTCGCGGAGGCATCCGGTCCGTCCTTGCCGACTAAGACGGCGTCCACTACGACGTTAAGCGAGCACTCGGACACCGGAACCTCGCGAGGCATCCGGCCGTCCTTGCCGACCAAGGCACTCGGGCACTAAAACTTAGAAGGCATCCGCTCATCCTTGCCGACCAAGGCGCCGACTAGCTACGGCGGCGCGAAGCGGCGCAAAGGAAGATTTCTTGAGGAACAAACCGCGAGTTTGCACGTCCGACCACTCGGAAACCAATCGCCGAACTTCCTAGCGCCGAGCTGATCAAAGCAGAACAAGCAAAGCTAACTCCTTCATGAAGTCATTCATAGAGAAAAAAAAGGATTTCATTAAAAACCGCGGAGCTCAAAAACTTTACACCATTTTACATGAGGCACACGCAAGACTCTCTATCTACACCGGACTCCTAAAACTCCCTACGACAACGCCGACGGTAGGCCCTTGCTCGGCCGACGGGATGGACCTTGGGGTCGGTGGACTGAGGTCATTGAAGATGACTCTTTGGTAGGCCCTGCCCGTCGTCAAGGTGAAGCCACACCAGCGAATGGCATGCCGCTGCGTCGTTCGGCGACATCGACGCGGCGCGCCTCTCGCAATCGGCGCCCTCGCGCCATTGCCTCTAGGAGGCCCCCTTGCCACTCCAAGCCTCGGATCGCTCAAGTAGCGCGTCAGCGGCGACAACGTCGCGAGCTACTTCTTCTCTCTTTGGGAGTTCGGCTATCGCTGATCATACTCAACCCAAAGCTCGTTCAAAGGGTCTTCCTCTTCCACCACGATGTCATCACCAAATCAAGACTAAAGGGTGTCTTGAACACATTTCAAGAAGGAAAGGATTCTCGTCTAAGAGTCTGCGCTCGAGCAACCCGTGGCGCCCTTATATACCCATTCAAGGAAGATCAAGCGACTCGGAATAAATGCGTGCGCGAGAAAACGGCGCCCACCACCGGAACCCGGCGGTCAAGAAGGCGAACGAGCAAAAACACACCTAGCCGTGCGCGCGCGCACAAAGCAATTAAGAGGCTCCGGCGGTTCGCATACCTCGAGAACGTAATCCGGGCGGGCGTCGAATGCGTTGAGACACGCCGGCAAAACGGTAGGCCCGTTGGCCCACCTAGTTGAGCGGATCGATCAAGCTCAACCCCAACCGAGTCCGCCGAACTCGATTGGAGGTTCGGGGCTCTTGGCGAATACTCATAAAGCAGGTGCACCAGCGGCCCAATTGCAACAAGCAAAGCCCGGAGCGACAAGCGGCGGCCTCGAATACGGCCCCACCTAAGCAGCCGTCCCGGCCGCTACCCAAATGCCTACGAGACCATTCAGGGAGACCATTCCCGACCGGTCCCGACTCCGACTCAAAGAGGTTCCCGACCCCGCAATGGGACGGATTCCCGACTCGACTCGGCGAGGTTCCCGACCCGCGCAATGGGCGGGATCCCGGCTCCGACTCGGCGAGGTTCCCGACCCGCGGCGGGGCGGGATCCCGCGACTCGACTTCGAGCGCGTGCGCGCGCCGGAGTCCCGTGTCAACCTAAGGCCACGTGCCCCACGAACGGTCATTCGGCGTATCGGCGAGGCGGTGGTCCTTCCCAAGACGATTTGATAAGCTGCTGAAGCCACGTCTCTGTCCCATCAACCACCACCCACGGTGCAAGGACACGCTCTCCCGAGGCAACTCCAACGTCACACGCGACTACGCCAGCACCCACATGGATCACGAGAGCGGCTCGCCACTTCCGGAGGATTACCTAACCACTCGACCGGCTAGACCACCGACCCAAAGATAGGCTCGGCGGCGGCGACCGGCCGGCGAGCAAGCGACCGATCGGTGAGCGATTAGCGACGGCGGGCAAGACCAAGCCCTAGAAGTAGCTCGCCTGCACTTCGCCAATTCTCGATGTAACCTGCCTTCAGATCTTGAATAAAAGGAGGCGGGAACCTCCTAACAGGCAAGGAGTAAGAGCTACAGAGAGCTTTTTCCTCTTCTTCCTCTTCTTCTTTTTCTTCTCCTTCGAGAGCTAAGTTTAGATCATTCTAGTGTTGAGGCTCCACCTCTCGCTTGTAAAAACTTCGGTGCGATCATCCGCACCCGATGAATACAACACCAACGCACGAACCGGAGTAGGGACCTTGGCCGAACCAAGATACATCTTGGACTCGAGGTCTAACCATTCAGGGAGCGGGAACGCGCAGCCCCTTAGACTTACAAATTTACTTGCCGGCGCTCGAAACGCCGACACTGTCCAAGTGCCCCGGAGGAAAGAAAAGAACGGGAAAATAATAACATCGCACAAGCTCGATCGCCCTTCGAATCCTTTTACTTGCGTAGCCAGAAAAAAACAGAAATCGCTGCTTCTTTCTTGACGTGGAAGAGTACGCCTCCTGATCTCCCAATCTAACTACCACAAAATCAGGATTCCTTAGATTTGTTCTTTTTTACCTTTTGGTTCGTCTATGATAGATTCAACACCAAGTATGGCATCGACCTGATCAAAGGAAACAAATTGAATAGCAAAATGAAAGCACGCACACTGGAAAGTAAAGCAGAAAAATTTAAGCAGCAGAAGTGGAAGAAAAAGTTTGAAAACTGATAGTTCAGTGAAAATATTCCAAGAAATTAGGTGTATTTGATTAGGTGTCCATGACCCAAGACAGGGCTCCTGCGTTGACTTCTTCAACTGCATCAAACTGTGTCCCTCTGTCTCAACTTTCAACATCTCCTACCCTCCCCCTACTCGAGAGATCTGCGTCTCTATGAGATATCTCCTCCAATAGCAGTTTCAAACTCCTGCTTCCACAGGATCGATCCAGTGAGAATCCATAGGTTTGGGCACTATGGGCACAATTTTGGATGCTCTCACTTCGAAATTATTGACAAAGTTGGGTGAGCTTATCGAGGATGAGGTTGTGATGACATTGTGTGTGAAAAAGGGTGTCAAGAGGCTCAAGAAAAATCTGGAACATTTCAGCGCTGTTCGTGAGGATGCCGAAGCCCTGGCCAGGGAAGATAGTGGGACAGAATTATGGTGGAAGAACATGAGCGATGTTATGTTCGATGTTGATGACATCATAGATCTTTTTATGGTTCATTCACAGAAGCTTTTGCTGCCACCAAGATCGGTATGTTTCCAGTCCATGTTCTGTTTTGACAAGCTTAAATTTGATCACAAGGTTGCTCAAAAAATTAAGGACATAAACCGAGAGCTTGATGAGATTAAAGCGAACAAAGAGATGTTCAGCTTGGGGAGAACCAATCGCCAACAATTCGAAATAACAATTGTGGATAGAAGTCAGACATCTTCTATAGATGAACTAGAGGTTGTTGGAAGAGATATCAAACAGGCTGTTGACGACATGGTCAAAATGATTGTCCATAACTGCGATGAGAATAGGTCAGCTCTTTTTGGAATTCAAGGGATGGGAGGCATCGGTAAGACAACATTTGCTCAGAAGATATATAATGAGCAGAGGATAAGGGAGAAATTCCAAGTCCATATATGGTTGTGCATTTCTCAGAGCTACACTGAGATCAGGTTGCTAAAGCAGGCAATACGAATGACCGGAGATAAGTGTGATCAACTAGAGACTAAGACTGAGCTTCTACCACTTCTAATGGACACTGTCAGAGGAAAGAGTGTTTTTCTTGTGTTGGATGATGTGTGGAAATCTGATGTCTGGATCGATCTTCTTCGATCGCCTTTCGAGAGGGGCCTGAATGTCCATGTACTTGTCACCACAAGAGACCTAGGTGTTTTGGCAGAAATGCGTGCAACATATACTCACCAAGTAAACAAGATGAACGATTATGATGGACTAGAATTGCTTATGAAGAAGACCTTCCGACCGTATGAGCAAATAAGTGAATTCAGTGATGTTGGGTATCAGATAGTCAAAAAATGTGATGGCCTTCCTCTTGCCATCAAAGCCGTTGCGGGTGTCCTATCCACTAAAAGAACAAGGGCAGAATGGGAGAGCATCCGAGATAGCAAATGGTCTATTAATGGACTTCCCAAAGAACTAGGGGGGTCCTTGTATTTAAGTTACAGAGATTTACCCCCTCAACTTAAGCAGTGCTTTCTTTGGTGTGCTTTGCTGCCTTCAAATTTTGCAATTCTGCGTGATGCTGTTGCTTACTGGTGGGTTGCAGAAGGTTTCGTGAGGAAAGATCATGAGCACTCGATACATAAGATTGCTGAAGAGTACTACCATGAGCTAATTAGGAGGAATCTCCTGCAACCAATACCATTGTTTGTAGACAAAGGGGAGTCAACAATGCATGATCTCTTGAGGTCACTTGGACAATATTTGACCAGGGATCATTCCTTATTCATGAATGAGGAAAATATCGAAACCCTACCGAATTTACGCCGCTTAGTGATCAGCAATGCTGTAGAAGAAATACCAGCTATAGAAGAGCAGAAGTGCTTGAGGAGCCTCTTACTTCTTAATAACAAGAACTTCAAGTCAGTTAACAAGGACATTTTCATTAAGCTTGAGCATATTCGTGTCTTAGTTCTCAGTGGAACAAGCATCCAAAGCATACCAGATTCAATTGGAAACTTGGAGCTATTAAAGTTGCTAGATCTGAGCTATACGGAAATTAACAAACTTCCAGTCTCCACAGGATGCCTTATCAGCCTTGAATACCTCTCTTTGCTTGGTTGCCGTCAGTTAGTTAGCCTGCCAGCTAGTCTGATGAGACTGTCCAACATAAGTTTTCTTCACCTAGAAAAGACTGCAATTGATCATGTTCCAAAAGGAATTGCAAAGTTTCAGCAGCTCTACAACCTTAGAGGAGTTTTCGAGAGTGAGACTGGGTTCAGATTAGATGAATTGCAATTTCTTCGCAATATCCAACGTCTCTTGGTTGAAAAGCTAGAGAAAGCGAAACCGGGGGGTCCACTTGTACTCAAGAACAGTCGTAAGCTTAGAGAACTGGGGCTCCACTGCACAGTGGACATGTGTACTCATGATAGAACTTGTTACCAGGCCAATGAGATTGAGAGAATCCAGCGAGTCTATGATATGTTTATTCCACCACCGAGCCTACTATACCTATATTTTTGGGGGTTCCCTGGTGAAAGGTTCCCAGAATGGCTATGTTCAGAACCTGAGCATAAAATGCCAAATTTGGGTCATATGCACCTGAATGATTGCATAGCATGTTCAGAGCTTCCACCAGCAGGTCAGATGCCAGAACTGTTAGTTCTTCAGATTTTACGTGCAGATGCAGTGGTGAATATCGGTGCAGAACTTCTGGGGAAAGGGGTCACAAGTTCAGCAGCTTTTTTCCCAAAGCTCGAACTGCTTCACTTCTTTCACATGTGCAATTGGGAAAGTTGGTCCCTCAACACGGGAAACTTATGTGACAACATGGAGGGCAACTCTCAACAGCTCTCTCTGATGCCTCGCCTTAAGCGTCTGTTGCTTCTTGATTGCCCAAAACTAAGAGCTCTCCCTGAAGACTTGCATAGGGTTGTTAACTTAAAGAGAATCCACATTGAAGGTGCTCACAAGCTGCAAGAAGTTGTCAACCTTCCTGCGGTTGTGTGGCTCAAGGTCAAGAATAACACACGTCTGAGGAGGATCTCCAATCTTTGTAAGCTGCAGGACTTGTTTGCACAGGACTGCTCAGCACTGGGTCAGGCAGAGAATCTCAGCTCGCTGAAACGCTTGTACATGGTTGACTGCCCGAACGCGCTACAGTTCAGGAGGTGTCTCTCCTAGTCCATATTGCAACAATTGGTGCAGATGGCAGGGATATCTTTCCAGATGAATCTCTCTATAATTAGACAAGTGAGCAAAATAGCTTAGAAAAAGTTACTCTATTTCTACTGCGATGTGCCATTCTTAATATTTGGTTTTGCAACTGTTTGGACATAGGGCAACTGTTTGATTTTTTTTTTCAATTATTGTCAACAAGAGTAACCTCAACCTGTTACTCTTCTTACAGTTCCAGGAGAAGAACGGAGCTCATTAAAGAGATGATGATACGTTGATAACACTGAAAGATTAGGTTTCTTATGGGAATTCAAAAGACTAGATTGATCACAGAACTTGCAGGACCAACTGCTCGGGGAATTCATGTTATCTCCTAGCCCATGTCTCAACAATTGGTGCAGATGGCCGGAATATCTTTCCAGATGAATCTCTCTATAATTAGACAGGTGAGCAACATAGCTTGAAAAGGTTACTGTATTTCTACTGCGATTTGTCTGTTTTGCAAATGCTTGGCCATTGCGCAACCACTTGATTTTTGTTGTTGTTTTTTCCCAATTATTGCCAACCAAAAGTAACCTTTATCCTGTCACTCTTCCTACAGCACAAGAGCGGGGCCCATTAAAGAGACGATGATAAGTTGATAAAACTCGAACATAGATTTTTTTTTATGGAATACACAGAGATTAGATTGATCACAGCCTTTGCATGACCAACTGCTTGGGGAATTCATCGTAACTTGAAGTGTAATGAAGTTATTTGGTCGGACAATGGGAGGTTTTTTGTTGTTGAATGATGGCGTTCATCTCATAAATGTTGCTTTCTCTACGTTTTTTTTAGTTGTTAGGTTCTTTTTTTTCTCTTTGATTTTCTAGAGCTGAAAGGCCTTGACCATGTAGCCATCTAATCATCATGAAGCTCTCATCTCCATGGCGTTGACGTTGCCGAGTATTCAAATTTTTCCTATTGAACGTCAATCCTAATGACGATTTCCAGTATTAAAGTTTTGGAATTGACTACACATCATACGAATGTTTTTTTGTCAGAGAATCAGTACACATCATACGGATGTTTTTGTGTCAAAAAATAAGTCACTTTGTGGACCATTGGATGTCAATCCAACGACCCAGCCTCTTCCCCAATTGCTATGCAGAGCCCCAAACTCAGTCCTATCCCCGACCCCGAGTCGCCTCCTGCAGTCCTGATTTCGATTGATTTCGCAAAAGGTTTCATTCGACTGATGTTTGGCAGATCCATAAAATTTGAAACTCCACTAATCGATGCTATAGTTTGAAATCCAGAACAGCATGGCACCAAGTTAGACTAGTTTAGTGCTAACCACCAGAGCTTAACAGGATTCATAGCTTCTGACCACCAATCAAAGGAGCGCAATATATAGTGTACATAAAAGTAGTGCGAGATGAAATGGCATATACCTGCCTGCATTTCTTAATCAACTATGCCGATCAGGAGTTATACACTGTAAAAGCGATGCGGTCAATCGCTGAATTTTTAAAGGTCAACAGTTCGACCAACCATCCCGTCATAAACAAGAAAAGAAAGAAATCATTAAGACCACTGTACATTTTGTGCAACAAGACTGCAGGACCAAACCACGCCTCGAGAAAGACTGCAGAATCCGTGCCATCTAGATGAGAGAGAATTAGAACGTTACCACTGGAAAGCTTGAATCTGAAGTAGCACTAAAGTTCCAGAAAATATGCACATCACAAGATCCTGTCAACACAATTGTTGAATCAAGTCCTCAACCAAGATGCACACTGCAATGTGCCAAGCATATGTAGTGATGATAATTTAAACAGATAAGCAGGTGGAAAAGAAGATGCTTAATAATCTTTGGTAAATAAGAATCATTAACACAATAGAACTGTCGATTCATCTATTCTTCCTTGTCATGTTATGTTCTCTTTTTCAACAGTAGTAGTCTTGTAGAAGATGAAGTGGATCATGGATTGCAATTCCAGTATCAGACTACATGGCACAAAGTGCACAGTACCGATACATAGACGCAGCATAACCACTTTGAGTAATGGCCAAGCCAATTGCAATAAATCTGGACAACTTCGATGAAAGTAAAACAAGCCAGTTTGTGTCTGGTCACCAGCTTGGAGATGTGAACCCAGTAAAGTAGACAAGCTTCAATTCTTTTTCCCTTTTTATCAAAATTATCAAAATTGTTTCTGAAATCATATGCTCACATGTAAGTGTTAAAATAACATCCAACCAGAATAGAATAGTTCGTAAAGTAGTATTAACAGCAGCAACTACTTTCGGCTGGGTGATCTGCCAGTTATCTTAATCATGTGGAGGATATATTGCTTCATTGGACCTAAATACACACATCAAGATCATTTCGGAAAAGGAAGCTGCCAGATTTTCAGTATTCTAGAATCAAACGAAATGAAAACAATCAAAATATGCATGATCCAAACCTTTGGACATTGTTACTTGGCATAGTGCACTTAATCAGATGCATAAAAGCTGATAGTTGTTTGCCGAAGGACTTCAGAAGTCCGGTCAAGGCTATGAGATGCCACCTATAACATCAAGAAAAAGAGCATGTTGTTATCCCATTTGTAACAAAGGTGGAAATTTCTGATAATATAAAAAATGACAAATGCCGAGGAAAGGGGATGAGTCTATTACCAGATATGTGAGGGCTGCATATCTTTCTTGGCTCAGATATAAAGGCTTTCCTCTGTGCATTTCATGATCCTGCATCCAAACAGCAATACATAAGCAAATGGGGTACAAACTCACTTCTAAATATGATCAAATTCCCCACTGGCTTGCACAATGTCATTAAGGGGGTGCTTGGTTAATGGCCTTGGCAGCATGCCTCATGTGAAGACAAGCCAAGGAGTTACCTCAACTTTACAGCTTTGCCTCGCAAGGTAGCCATCCAAACAACTACCCTTATTTACCTCAAGAAAGTGAAAAACAAATAATTTGTGTTTTGTCCTCAGGACAGAAAACTGAGATACGGTTCCAAGGATTTACAGAAACTCAGCAAGGTCCATGCCAACTCATCCCATGTGAAGTGCTCAAGTGAACCCGGTTTTGGCACCAACCCTTGCTATGTGCAATGATGCAACTGTTCTGCAATACAGTTAAATTGCATGGCGCCACGCATGTTCAACATTGGTGGTGAAGGGTGGTCGTGCAGTAGGCTTCAGCCAATGGGATTCCCCAATGGCATTGACGGTACACCTCCACAGCCAATAGCGATGTGGCAGCGAGATTGGTCAGTCAGTTCAGTAATTCGGTGGCAACAAGATTCTTCACATTGATTCAGTAATAGATACAACAGTGGCTATATTCTTCGGTTTATTTGGCAATAGGTATTGACATCCAGACCATGCTTATCACGGTGTCGCCTAGGCATCCAGGCGGCCAGAGGGGGTAACCAAGACCGGTCACCTCGACTGGAGGGCATCAGGCGACCGCCTAGACGTCCAGTCGAGGTAGGCACCTAGGCGTTGCGGTGGAGGCATCACGCCATGCGCCAATTTGAGATGAGGCAGGATAAAACCGTAAAAGCAAAGGACAGGGGGTCAGGATGCAGAGTAAGTCGAGTAAACCCTAGCGTGTGGAGAGGTGCTCCGCCGTCGCCTCCAGCCCGTCGCCTCTAGATCCGGTAAGCCTCCGTCGCCTCCAACCCTCCACCTCCGTTGTCGGCTCGCCGCCACCTCCGTCGCCTCCAGGCCCTCCACCTCCATCGCCTCCACCGCCGTCGGTGCTGCGCCGCTGTTGCGGCTGCGCAGCAGTAGCACCAGAGGCGGTGGAGGCGACAAAGGTGGCGGCGAGCTGCTGCTGCTGCAATTGGTTAGCCTCAGATGTGGAACCGAGGATTGGACCGAAGTGGCGAAGTGAGGATTGGTGAAGCGCTGAGCAGCAGATGCTGATGAGTGATGACACTAGATGACTAGAAATACACTCCCCCTTGTGGGCTAGACTTCTTCTGCTCCCCTTGTTTGGTCGCCTAACTGACGCCTAGGCGTCCAAGCGCCCCAGCGGCGACTCGCCTCGCCGGGGCGCCATAATAACCATGATCCATACATTAGTGATTGATTCAATGTCGTAATTACTCAGATGATCATGTGCAACGTAGATTGCTCAGCCAAGGTCAAAATTTTACAAGGTGTGGAAAGCAGGAGGATAGCAACCAAACAAAAAGAGGCTCGCCCATGGACCATACATAGGGATGACCGGATGAGGTAAATTCAGTGAGGATAGCAACAAAATAGGACTTTTAAGTCCGTAAAACAACTGTTTGTTAGAAAAATTAATCCAATACCTCTTCACCGAAGGCATCCAGATAGGGGGATGGCCAAAATGCAAGACGAGCAGATCGCTGCAACAGGATTGTTGTTTTCTGCACAGAACATATATCAAAATTGAAGAAAATCATACTGATATCAGCAAGAACAAGAACAGTATATTATTGACAAGAACTTCATTGGACGAGGAGTGATGATCTAACACATACCCTCACCAAAAGAAATATGCCAACACTAGCACCACATTGAGACGCATGGTTCAGGCATTTACCAGTCCTGCACAGAATAAACAAAATATAGGCTAAGAATTGATAAATTGCAGCAGAACCAGCGCTTGTGGAATAGGAACTAGAAGAACCAAATCACCATCACCTGCAGCATGGTTTCCAACTAGGCGAACATAGTTTGCCGCAAAGCAAACATAATGCCGGTTCATCAGGCACTGAACCACAATCAGGGCATTGCATCTTGACATATCTAGTGGGAAAAACAGAAAGTTATTAGCTAAAAAACAAAGTCTATTTTCTGAAGTCACTGACCCCCCCCCCCACAACAGCACAGCGCGCGCACGCCCAAAAAAAAGAATAGAATTCCAGCCTGGCAGATTGAAAGTAAACCTTTCTAGAAGAACTTGGTAGACAGGTGGTAATTGCATCAGCCTAAATGGGACTGCAGGGGTAGAAAAGAGGACGCCTCTGTATTTACGGGAACTGTAGTCTTCACAGAAATGTTGAGACCATTTTAAGGCGAGCATATGTACAGATTCATCTTGGAGAACCAGGTCCAGTGACTGAATCTGAAACAGGTGTTCCAATTCTCTTATTCCATACATCTCCATTGCCAGCGAAGAACTGCCTTCTGTTGTGCTGTTATTCAAGTAAAGATGTGATCCTTCCCAGATATTGAAACTGTCATATAACGGTGCTGTGGAAGACGATCTTAGCAGCTCCAAAAGCAACGCACACCTCCGAAGATAAGGATACGTCAATCTCCGAACCATATCTTTTGGATGACAAGAGGGATTGATGTACTTGGATACAAAATATTCTCTAGCAATATCATATCCTGACATTGTCTGGCAAACATCATTAATAAAGCAGCCACGGAAGCTTGATCTGTCAAAAGTTTCTTCTTTATAGCATGTTACCAGGGCCTACAGCACAATGCATGCAGTAATATGTTATAAAGTAATACAACAAACAGACAATATGCAAGTCACGGGAGAAGGCAAAACAGCATACCTGAATGACACAAACAATATAGAATAGATGGACAAAAGGGATGAAGAATTCGGTGGATGTTAGAAATTGAACAGGTAGACAGAAAAGTGCCAACATCAATGAAGAAAATGGATCTTGAGCAAGGACTGGATCAGCACATTGTTTCCAAAATTGAATGTCAGGAAAGACCCCACCCTCGCTGGCTGGGTCAACCATAGGTGGCAAAGTGCCTGTCAAAAATGAAAATGTCAGAAAAATGATACCTATATATGATATGTTCCATTACATATTTGGACAAATGATGGACATGAAATATATAGAGTGATTCAAGTTTTCTGTAAAACAAGAATCCAAGTCAACAAAACTAATTTTAGAAGTGCATCATACAAGTTAACCAGCTATGACATTTTGGCTTATTGAGACCATGCATTTTATCATGATACCTATCAGAAGTGGAAGTAGGAGGATACTAAAAGTATACACGGGAAAAAATCTAAGATGTAGGAAAATATATCAAACATAAGGGGGTAAAGTGTGCACTATACACCTTTTGGCTTAGTAGCATTCAGAAGATCTTTATCACCAGAAATGCCAGAGCAAACAGACCCTGCTAATAGTTGGATACCTTCGAATCTCAGAAGAACTTCAAGGCAATTCAAATTACGTGCAGAGTGTGCAACACGAAATAATAGAGACAACATGAATCCACTCGATGAATTCAATTCGTTGCGCAAAGATTCTAAGCAACCCTTCGACTCAGCAGAACAGCTTGCCATTCTACCACGTGAAGCGATTTCTGTAGATACTACAGAGTACCTAAGTGTATCCCAGAGAAACAGGCACGGGTTTAGCCTTTCAGATGCTGAAAAACTGTTGTGGGTACGAGGATAGTAAAGCATAGCCAATCTTCGAAGGGAAGGACCTAGAGCTGGCTCTGTAGTGTCGTTAACCTTCCCAGATAAAGCTTTTAAAAACTTGCTTTGTCCAACCATTTTTCCGGCACTTTCAAGAAGTGACAGTGCACGAGGAAACTGTAAGTTACTTATAGTCACATCTGATGTAGTTGTAGCAGATTCAGATGGCATGGTCTGAACAAATGGCATCACTTTCCTCGAAGTTTTACTAGAGAAATCAGGTGATGCTGGAAGAATGGAATTTGCAAATCTGCGACACACTGGACACAGCAACTCTCCCTGCACAAAACAAAGGTGTAAACACAGAACTAACCAGAAAGAAAGAAAGAAAATTATTAAATGCATAGATAGAAAATACCAAATCAGGATCGACAATATGACCACCTTCAAAACCAAGTCTCCTGATATATCTGTAAAGAAACGTAAGTGTGACTTGCAGCAAAGAGATTGTAGGTTGAATCAACAGAAGTGTTAGCAGCCAGCATGAAACATAAAACACTAACCCGTGTAAGCTCCTAAAAGGCTAAAAAATGTAATGTGCACATTTCAAGCCGTAAGCATGCATCGTAGCAAAGTGAACAGCTAATTAAAGAGAAAATTCCTTATATGGCACTGAAAGCCCACGTCTTCCCTCATTTGTGCCGCTCTAAAAGGTAGGTTTCCTTCTAAGCCACCGGGTTTCAGATTGTTGCCCTTTCACGCAACCTCAGACAACCCCGGTCTCTCCCACCCAAGGTCCACCGCCTCCCTAGGGTACACCATTGCCGACCAAGTCTACTGTCCATCAGCCAGATCCGATCGCCACCTCTACCGCCGTGTGCACCGTACTGTCCACCTCCACTGGCCCAAACCTGCACAGTTGTGTATGAGGGAGGTCCAGAGCTCCAGATCTAGCGGCACTGGACCTGGGGGAAAAGAGGGTGATGCCAGCGGGGCTGACCTCCTCCGTCAATTCCCATCCTCGCGCTGGGAAGGGGGAGAGTCCATGCTCAGCAGATACCGAGTACAGCAGCTTGGCCAGTGCAATGATGTTCAAGGACTCGTCGGGATTCCCATTAAAACACAACACACAAAGGGTACAATATGAAATATTTTATTTCCTACTTGAATTAAGTGAGAATGAATTCAAAGGATTTGAATGGAAGCCGTACAACATACCTTTGTTTCAAGGAGAACAAATATCGATCATGGCATTCTTGATGTACAGCATGTCCACAAGAAGAGATGTGGATGCCATCACAATCAACAGGACCAAATCTGTTTCTTGTTGTTACTGAAGCAGAAGATTTGGAGGCTACATCATAGAGAGAAGAATGGCGGTGTTTTATTGAAAGACAAGTAACATATGTTCCCAGCACAGAATGTTTGGGGCTTCTGTTTTTCTTGGAGCCAACTGTGGGATTTGAAGTAGACAGTGTCTGCTCATCATCTTGAATGTGTGCATTGCTGGATCCAAACAGATCATTTACAATAGACTCATATATATCAGCCTCAATTGTCTCAAGAGAGAGAGAGTCATCTGCATTGCTGATGATATGTCCACTTGGGAAAGATGCTATATATCTGATCAGTGGATGTTGCTCATTTGAGAAATCAAGAAGTGCATCAACTTCCATGGTGTCTACATCAAAAGAAGGATCTACTGTTGTATTCTGGACAAGTTCCTCTGAACCACAAGAGACAGCACCCGAGGAATCAGTTGATTCTTCCCATCTGATGGACCCAGGTGTCCTGTTTGATTGAGTTGGATTTTCCCAGGATGGATTACCCATCTCAACAAAAGATGCAAGCCGAGATTTCTGGATTATAGAACATATACATAAGCGTATACTATAGCACCAACATATAACGTCATACTAACAAATTTCTAATTAGTCGTGTTGGCGTGAGTTTTGTAACAGGTCAGAAAAAGGTGGTTTTAAGTTATCAAAATATTACAGAGGGCGATCACTACTTCATGTAGCTATGAAGCATCATTGCATAAAGCAAGTCAGTCAACTCAAGGATTATTACGTTCAAAAAAAAAAGTCAAGGATTATTACCTGAAGAAGAATCAGATAACACAGTGGACTTTTGGAATCTGTGTCCCGGCATAGAGAGCAAACCGGTAGTGACTCCTCAGAGGAGACACCAGTTGAACTGGACACATCAGGCTCAGACATTGGAACATCATGTCCTTCATTTCCTGATGACTTCATACTTTCAGCAAATTTTGACTGCGCTTCTCTCATTTTCGCCTAAGACAAACACAATCAGAGCAGAAACTAGTGCTTAGAATCTATAATAATGCAAATAAGGAAAGGTCAAAATCAACAAGTAAATTAGCAACCTAGGAAGATCAAACTGTAGATTGATTAACAAGGCCCAAAAAATAAATTTAACAGCTAAACAATGAAACTACAGACCTAGCATTTTTATACTAAAGAAAATCGATGTACTAGCCCAGGTTTTGTAAGCCCATCCAACAAGGACCTTATATTTCACTAAAGCTGGAATTTGAGATGGCTTGAGAATATAATTAAACTATGTGAACTTCTTAAGTTAGCTCTTACCATAATTGCAGCTTGGCGTTGGCGTGCTTTTGCCTTCTTTTCCATTGAATCTGAAGAAGATCCTAAACTTTGCTTGGCACTGGTGGTATGATCTGGAGTGGATGGGACTATGTGTGGCGCCATTTGTCTTAATGCGGACATGCACTCCTTACTTAACTTGGCAAATCTCTTTAACAAGCTCTCAATTAGAGATGGAATATTGCAGTACTTCGATCCAGAAAATGTTATATCATTCTCTTCCTTGTATTTGTGCATTAATGAAACAAGCAAGGTTAACATGCTTTCATTCTTTACTTTCTCAGACTCTGGGGCAACTAGTTCAGTACAGTAGGTCAATACGGGAAAAGCCTCTTCTGCATATGATGACAATACAACCCATGATTCATCATCATGCTGCACTATATCCATGCCATATTGGTTGGCATACATTTGAGACTCTGATTCACATATGTCCAGTGCCAACCAAAGCAGGTGCAAACCCGTCACAAGAACATTGTCAGGGGCACGTGATATCGATGATGCATCGCTGTAAACAGCATAAAAGAGAACAGCACGAACAATTTGAAGGACAGCTTTGGAGGTTGCTACTTTAGAAATAGTGCGCAGGGGGCTAAAAACATGAGTCCATTGAGGTAGCTGGGCATTAAGAGCAGAAATTTTGCAAAAAAGGTAATATCTCTCTTCAGCGATTTGTAACTCCCTGGAATTCCAACGGGGATGATACAAGTCCAATTCCTTCCAGAATGCTTTGCGAAGCACATACTTACCCTGTGACAACATTTGCTGTTATCATGCATTTAAAGATAATAGAAAATTGCTGAAGTGTGTAGCATAATCTGAAGGATTAAAACCTGCTTCATGCCAGATGGATTAGAATAAACTGCGAGTGAATCCAGAACGTTTTGAAGTTGGTCACTTGCCGAAAGGTCACGGGGAAGGGACTTTATAATCTGGCTATGGGTGGCATCTCCAACAGCCAACTTATAAATTAATTCTCTCTTCAAGTTATCTGCTGTGGAAAGCCCACAAAATCTGCGTTCTTTGACTAGTTGTATGAGAAAAGTTAGCATTTCTTGCATCAGAACTGACTCATACCTGAAAATGGCATGCTGTCAGAGCCTAATTTGGCACGACAAATTTAACCTACACTTAACAAAACGTTCAGGTAAATGATTATTCTGGGTAGCTGAAGAAAATTATGTGAGGAAAATGCACAAGTAGCAGCTAAGCAAGAAAGAAAATGGCATTTCTTTAAAGGCTGTTGTATGCTCATATGACAAAACAGAAAAAAAAAATGTTAGAGCTGAACATCACTCAAGTGTGCAACTGAAAAAAGTCAACACAGTAAACGCAAACAGAGTATCCAAATGTCACAACATGTGTACCAAGCTGAGTACTATCCTTAACCACAAAAGCACAAACAAATGAAAATGGTTGTGATTTTTCCTTACTAATAATGACAGAAAATAGATTGATGAAGAGAAAACCGCCCACAAGACCAAAAGAGGAAACAAGCAATACATAATTACAGAAAAGTACAATGATGAAGGCAAAGTGAAAGGTCATTTCAACTTCTGTGATAATGGTATTAGTATACCTTCGCTTAGTGAGTAGAGACAGAAACAGAAAGTGATTGTAACAACCCACAAAGCTACATACATGTATGTAGCACCAAAAGTTGAAGAAGCAATACATGACAGAAATAGATGTTGTCACTTGACATATCATGATAAAGCAACTAGGGACTTACTCATTCTGTTCTGCAAGATCTAAAGATGTATAATTGGACAAACCAAATCTCTCTTGAACGGTCCTCACAAAGAACTCTGGAGAAGATAGGGCAGCACAGCATTGAAGCAGAAACAAATCCGACTCCAAACTCTGTTCAAGCCTGGAAAGAGGGGGAACAATATAACTTCAGGCCTATCAGTTCATTAAAAAAAATCACTTAAGGTAACCTAGAAATTACCATCGCACAGAGCGGTACCACTCAGCACTCAGTATAGCTGCATCACCATTCTTACGCCACATTCCAGCACGCACTTGTGCGCAAAACACTCTCACTCTTAATGGATGCTCCATCACAATTGAAGCAAACCCATAAGGCTCACAACCTCTAAGTACCTGAGGAAAGAACTCATTGGACTGCACAAATGAACATTCCTCTGGCTTGGTATCCTCTCCGAAACATTTCTTCATTGCCCTCCGCAATAGTGAAGAAAGCATACGGTGTAAAGGGATATGAAAAGATGTTTCTTGTGAACTGACATCAAAGACAACATGAGGCCAGTCTATTGTGTTGAGTATACCTAGTTCCTCAATTCTTGAATCTGGATGAGCATACAAAAGGCTGCCATCAGTCAGGGTATAAGAAATGGCATTCTCAGAGTGAAATTGTATATCTGTTGCGTTGCTATTTTCATGCATCTTTCCTTTGCCTGTCATGTTAGTAGCCTGAGGCATCCCTCCTTGATCAATCTGCATCATGTTGTCTAGCTCTTGCACAGAAGAACTAAATGCCTGAGGATAATCTGCATTGTCATTTGATTGGGATCCTTCATGCACCTTGACGCCCACCTCACCAATCTTTGTATTAGATCTGTCCTTGTTAGAAGTCAAAGTATCCTCAAGCAAAGCCATAAAATTGCGAGAATCACTGCTACTAGCATCAAGGGAGGACAACTTGCTCCTCAGAGCCATATCAGGTTCCAGCCAGCTTTCAACAGCTTTCAGGCACTGGAGAATTAACCAGGCGGCAGGTGATGGCAATTCAATGATCGAAGAACTGTCTCTGCTACTTAAATTGCATACTGAGTTCTCCTGTGAGACCCTTCCCACTTTTGCATGCCGCTGATTCTCAGCACTTTCCATGCCTTTTATCGCAGTGGAGCAAACAGTAACATCAGTTGATTCTTGTTGCTCAGGAGGAGAAAATGCTCCCCTCATCAGAAGATTCTGGACAATTCCAAGATAATGTCCCAGCACAAAAGGCGCAGATAGATTCTCATTATCATCTTCAGCATGAGTACTCGTCACTCTTTTCTGAGGGTCCATTCCTTGCACTAGTGACAACAGCTTAATCCATGACCTTGTTAAATCAGGCCTCTCATAAGCAACATACTTAGAAACCTCCTCATGACTCAGGACATAGCGTGTATCTTCCAATAATCTAATAGTTGCATCATATAAATTTGCCCATTTGCTTGTCTGCAAATAACAAGGTGAAAGATTTCTCGTGACAATATGAAATCACATTACAATACACGAATCACAATACATTAATTGATCTATACATAACGGCAGAAAACCCGTGTGAAACGATTATAAGCTTCATAAATCATAAGCTACCTACCAGTCAGTCTTGTCTATCAATCTCTCTGAGATCCATGAGCATAATATGTTGATACAGATTTATCAGAAACCGACAGGGGTATTTTCCTGAACTGTCAACTGTTCATACATTCCCAGTTATCTAAGTGACTATGCTATTTGTCTTTCTTTTTCTTGTGCATAATTTAAGAGATGCTAAGCAGTAGGCACACTAATGTTTGATGGCAAGTCAACACACTCAGGGTTGATGCCATATTGTTATTATATCATTAACGGAAAAAAAAAGAGAAATACGGCAAGCACAAAATGTACCAACAGCTTTTACCAATGAAGCCATTATACTCAAAAGGTAACATCATCAGTACACAGTAGCTGGGTCAGCATAAGCATTTAACTTTTTGAGCTATAGAAAGAATAAACCAAGCATACCTGTAAACGACCATCCTCGCCGATGCAAGAAAGAAATAGATCTGTCAAGCATCCAAGAAGAACTTCCAACAAATTCACCTCACGCACAAGCCTTGGAGTCAGTGTAGGCACAGTGAATATTTGCACAGAAAAAGTTGGCACCAGTGGATAATCCTCCAGCAGTGAATCATGGCACCCCTTAATAATTTCACCAAATGTAACAGGATAGTAGTGTACAAGAACTTTGGCAAACTCATACTTAAAAACCGGTTCACTGATAAGCTTCAATAGCAACTCATGCAATTTTTTCACAGCTTTCTTGTCCAGCACCCTTTCCGCCCTCATCAATGCATCTAACAGATCTGGGCATTCACGGATCCTTTGGGACACAAAACTAAGAAGGCTTTCACTACATGTGCAGAACTTAAGCAGCATGTTAGCAACAGAAGTCGTCAACTCTTCGGCAACCCTCTTGGACGAGCTACCATCATCACCCTTTGCACGAGGCGGACCTTCCACCAGGCATATCCTCTCCTTCCAAAACTGAAAGAGCACATCCAGCACGGGTCCTACAGAACTTGCGAGCTCCTCCGGGAGAGACTTAATCTGCTCAGCCCCCTTGTGCCTTGAGCAGAACCCTTCACGCTTCCAAGCAGTAGCATCCCCACAGTCACAACATCCACCACCTGTATACATGATGGAGTAATCATGATCCATGTGATTACCATTCTGGAAGCACGGGACACAGATTGCACATGTGGAATCATTCTCGCAGGTCCGGCAGCGGTAAGCAAGATCATTCTGACCCCAGACAGCCCCACAGACAGCACGCTCTCCTGCAGAGCTATGCTCCAGGTCATCAAGTATTGCTTCTGGCTCATTGTTGAACATCGTCCACTGCAACCAAGACAAACTCTCGCTGTAGGCATCGCTGCTGCTGCTGTCTCCATCCTTCTTCGAGGCCTTCCGGGTCTCCAATAAATCAGTACCTGCTGACAAGATGAGCACTGCGATATCAGGAATCTGCTCCTTGTGCTCCTCCAAGTACAGGAGTAAGCCTTCTTGGTGTTCTTGCAGCTGTTCTTCTGGAATTCCATATAGGATCAGCTTCTGCAGGGGGACGACAACGCCGATCCATTAGCAAAGTTAACAGCTCTTGCAAACAGTTCTATTAGCCCTACTGAGTCGCTGAAATTTCTTATAAAGCAAATCTCCAACCAGACAACTGATTCCGTTTAACCCAGTCAATTAACACGCCCAATGCTGAAGAAATCTCCCATTCCCACCTTGAAAAACCACAAGAACTTGACGCATCCCCAAAAAAAAAAACAAGATAGGATGGAAAAACACCGAAGTCATCCACGGACCACGACAAGAATACAATTCACAGAACTTGCACAAAAAACAAATGTTTCCAAATTTGTGTCTCCTAGCCTCCCCAGAAAAATTTCACCAAAAGAGTATCCTGCCTCAAAACCCCCCAGTTTCCATTTCGAACAGTAAACACACCAATCCAGGCACCACCAACGCGAATCTCAAGCTACACGAACCAACAGAAACAAATCCCCACCGCCCCGTCAAATCCCCATCGTTCACAACACCAAAAACCAATCCATCCCCACGAAAGGAAGCAAAAAAAAAACAGCAACGCCACGGGTGGTAGTACTGTAGTAGGATGGATGAGAGAGACGCACTTGCTCGATGCGCTCCTGCGGCGACATCTCCGGCGGCGCGGCGGCGGCCACCTCTTCGCCAGCGTCGATCCCGGCCATGGCCCGCAGCCAGTGGGCGCAGCTCCAGTGGCCCGATCGCCCGCCCCCACGCCCCAGCCTCACGGAATCGAACCACAACCCCCACAAGAAAAAAAAAACCTCTTAAATCACACGAAATCCCGCACGAGCAGAGATCCCGCGCCGAGAACCCAGAAACCTCGATCAATTCGGTCACGGTTCGATTCGATTCTAGTCGACGACCCTCGCGCGCTCCTCCTCCCGTGATTGCTCGCTCTGCTTCTCGAGGGCTTTCGGGGAGCGAGAAGAAGAAATTTTTAGCTCTATCGCGATGCGGGTTATTTATAACTTTGCAACTGGGAGTGGCCGAACGAAGGGGCTCGAGACTACGGTTCGTGCAGGTTTTTCTCTTGTCTTTTTTTTTCCCCCCTCTTCTTTTGCGTGATGGATGGGGTGGTGTCGGTGTGTCGATGGCGGTGGCGGCTTCGTGGTACTGGTGGATCAGCGTAGCACGGTGGGATGCCGTGCTTACCCAGACGAGGCGGGGTTCTCTCCCTGGATGGTGGGGCCCACGAATGGCAACTGCGTGCGGGACCACGATGGCAGTGACACGATGTTGAGATGCATATGTTGCGGGTTGTTACGTGCGGCCTCGTTTCACTGGAGATGGGGCCGCATGCTGCGTGGGGCCCAGGTACAAGTGACTCACCGGCGGCTCTGCCTTGGCGGTCCATGTCAGTCGCAGCGCTATAGGCGTGCTCTGCTCAAATACATTTCGTGGAAAACGCTTGGCCGTGCGATGGGGCAGAGTTTGTCATATCAGTCCAACTCAATAAATAAAACCGGTAGATAAATTGGTATGATTCAAATTCAAAAAATTGAAGATTTTAAAAAAAAATATTCAAAAGTTTTCTAAAATTAGTATTAATAGCCTTTTGACATCTATCATAATTTTTTTTTGAAAAACCGAATTTATGTGACGTTTTTAGCAAAACTGAATATATATAATAGAAAAAAGAAAAAATAGGGCAAAATAGTCAATAATTCCTGATTTAATTGAGCTGTCAAATCGTGTTATAAATTTTTGAAATTTTTTGTGTGAGGTCATGAGGCAGTGCTAATGATGCTGCAAAATTTTCAAATGATGATCAGACCTATGGATTTTTGTAAAATTCTGATAATACTATTATCTTTGTATATGCTCTTCTATTTTTTATTACTAAATGAAGTCTACATGATCCTTGGGCACTGTTTATGATACCATTAAAATTTCAAAGCATGATCAAACTTGTAAATTTTTATAAAAATCTAATAGTGTCTCTGTTCCTTTTCATTAATTATTGTTTTTTATTTCTCAGAAGTAATAAATGAATTCAAAAATTGTTGAAATTTCTGAGGTATTTTATACATTTTTCTTGATTTTCTGGGCCTTTACCAGGATTTTACAAAATTTTCAACATTTTCAGCAATTTTTTTCAATTTTCCTTAAGTGTGTCAGCTTTCGATGCAAACTGGTGGGAAATCGGTTGATTTTTGTTTGTTTTTTTGCCACTGATTGACCGCCGAGTTTAAAATGTTTGACTTTGTAATTTGTTCAGTATCTACCTATTTTCGATGAAAATAGATAACAATGGGGCAACGATTTCCAAGCTCGGTTCGATAATGTAAGCCCTAGATGGGAATATCTCTACTGGTTTGGTAGTTTTGACGATTTCAAACATTAAAAAAAGTTTGGTAGTTTTGACCAAATTTTAGCGACAGACAACTTTGGATGATAATGTTAGTTGTGATCTCCGGTTTGTTAGTTAACTGCCTGGAGTTTCCTTAGGGGCTAGGCCCACCTTAACATCACGTAAGCGCTTTGATTAGGAGCGCACTAAAGATTTTGGTCTCGGTCCCGTTAGCTACCGTGATATTAAAAGGAGGAGAAGCCGGCACTCTTAATTAAGGATTCATCACAAAAGTTTGCTTCTCCCCAACACCCCATCCGATCTAAACGTTTGCGCTGAGGCTAACGAAGACTACTGCCACCACCGAGAGGATCTCGGTGTCTCCTCCACAGCGCATCTACTGCCCTTCATCACCGACACACAAGAACGTCGATCGAAAGAACACTAATGGCTTCTACATCATCACCGGATCAGTAAATTTAACACTTAATATTCTGCATTATCTTTTGTGATCATGCTTTAGACTAGCTTATGATTAATATTTAGTTAAGCCTATTTAGTTAAGCCTTAGATTTAACAAATAAGATTTAGTTTATGCATCACCCGCCACCGTTAATTTTGTTGCCTTCTCTTCGAATTTACAGGGAATAGCTGGAATGCACTCCAGTTTCGTGAATAATCCCCTCTACTAAAGCCTAAAGGATTCCGGCCTCCTCCTTGCTTTGAGCCGGGAGCAAGCCGGCTCGGCTCGCGGCTCAAGCTGAGCCGGCCGAAAAAACTACAACTAGGTCCTTTTCCTGAAAAAAAAATTACAACTAGGTCATTTTCCCGGAAAAAAGTTACGGTTAGATCTTTTTCCGAAAAAAGAATATATATTATGTCTAGGTCCTTTATGCGTTTTTAAGCATTGCGCTCGGGTCCTTTTACCAAAAAACAGAATTACGATTAGGTCCTTTTCGGGAAAAAAAACCTGTTCAGATCCTTTTTTTTTTAGAAAAAAATATACATTGCATTTAGGTCATTTTTGCGTTTTTCTAGCATTACGTTTAAGCCCTTTTGCGGAAAACATAACATTCTTTTTAGGCCCTTTTCGCGCGTTTTCTCGATTTGCTCACGTGGAGAGCGGCGCCCGCAGCGTGACACGCCGCGTATAAGTTTCTAGTTTCACTTACGACGAGCGAGATTGTTGGACTGATATGTTAGTTAGTCCATTCTGCACAAAAGATGAATAAATGAGCACACCACCGAGAAACGCATGCAACTCCAACCAGTTGTGAATGTGATTTTGTACAGTTGACGATACAGGTGCGAGAGATCGAACGCTCAATCATGGTCAAGGAACCTTCTTTGGGTGAAAACGACGAGATGAATCATCGCCAATCTTTCTTTCGGTGAAAAATACATCCGGCTGCTGCTTTGAGCGCGGGAGGGCGGTGGGTGACTCACTAATCACTGCCTTCCTCCATTTCGGAATATATATCATTCCAGTTTTTAATTTTTATTTTTAGATAGATGTCATTCTACAATTTTAAGATAACTTTTAACTTTTTTTTTCATTTGCATACTCCTACCGTTTATTATTTTTAATGTTATTTATTACTGTAGAATAGAATAACACATAATATCCAAGAACGATAACTGAGCTAATGAATGAGAACAATTTGGTTAGTTCTATATATACATTGATTGAAGTGCAAAATTCTAAACTGTCAATACTAACTACTTCAATTAAGGCTGTGTTTGGTACAACTCCAGGATCTGGTGGAGCTGGATATTCTTAGCTCCACCAAATCCGTGGAGTTGGAGCTGTGGGTATATTAAAAGTGTTTAAATGAGTCGTCTTGTTTACATTTTTAGACTAAAAATATAAACTTAATTCACTTTATTTTAACCTACAAGTTTTATATCTGAGGTGAAGTTAAGATCTAAAACTCTACCAAACAAGTAAGAGTGCCGCGTGTAAATTGGTCGATGGCTCATTGGCTCCTCTTGCATGGAGGGCCTCTACGGACGACGAACGAAGCTAGCTAGCTGTTCATTGCTTCTTCCTTTTTTCTTTTCGATTCCTTGTATCCAAGTAATAACACGTGGACGATTGTACATGGGACAATCTTTGGTGGTAGTTTACTTATGGCCAACTGACCATCGGTAGTTGGTTACCAAAAAGAAGAAAGAAAAATATCGCTCAAAGTGGAAAACAAAAGTAACTCTTGATTAACCATAGGCAGTGGCTAAAAGTAGACAAAACATGCATGGGACATTATAGAAACTCATGATAGTGACAACATCACGACAATAACTTGTATACATCGTCATGGAAAAACAGAAAAGACAGCTGCTTTTTTTACATAAATCGATTGCCACACTCGTGCGACAACTATATCAACTTGTCTTGCACATTGTGTAAGCATCTAATTAAACCACTTCTATATGTTTAATGAAGTTTCAAGAATTGGTGAATTGTGTAACCACTTGATAGTACCTGCACAGAACTCTGATAATACCCAACACACAAGGTGCCCAAGTTCCCAACCAAGAACCAACTCGTCAAATATTTGTCGATCGATCGAGAGAGAGATCATACGAAAGCACGCGGAGCTAGCAGGTCCTACCATTTACCAACCTTGACGAAAGTGTAAACCTTTTTGCTAGCACGGAGACAATCAACGTATGTACCAGAAGAAAGCAACCACAGAATACTCACTAATAATGCTCCGGGAGTGGCCCAGGGTTTGTTTTTCCTGAAAATTAGATATAGTTTTTTTTATAAGAGACTGTTTGACAAATAGCTAATTTCTCTTATCAATAAACTGCAAAACACGGGTCCCGCTCAGCTTTCAACTTTTGCTAGTTATATACTACTTCTAGCTTATATCAAAAACCGCTTAAAAGTTGAGCTGTTTTGAAGGGCATACTAGTTTTTCGGAAGCTGAAGCTATTTTAAATCCCCTCAAACAGGGCCTTAGTCGTCTTTAATTTTCGCCATTCTAGTAAGACGAGACGCACGTAACATGAGCCATCTCCTTAAGACATACTCCCTCCAATCATAAATAATTAAATGTGGGTTCAATCTTCAAAACAAGACTCTGATCACTAATTTCTATTATAACATATTTATAAAGCCTAATAAAATTATAATATTTTGAAAGTATTTTTCAAGACAAATTTACACATATGATTTTCATATATCCAATTTAAATATTTAAAAATATATTCACTATCAAACTGACTGCACATGACAACTATTTGCGATTAGAGGGAGTAGTTAGCACTGAATCAATTATTTCTAGAAATCAATCATACATTAGGTATTAGCACAGACCTAGTAGGCTAATACTGCTCCAAATGGTGTTGCTTTTTCTCAACTAGGTAGCTAGATAGGCAACATCAAGCATTACCTATAAAACTAAAGGCGCCAATGGCAAGAGAGTCGGTGATCAGCGATGACACATGTATATATAGAATAATAGAAGCATATTTTCATTGTTTCTAGAAGACGTACAGGCTGAATAATATCTATCGATCTCCCAGTTGATCGTTAATTTGTTTAGCTGATGTTCTTCTTTGACAGAAATCCGACGTACGGCCCGGGCAGTCAGCCTAAGCAGACAACAACTAAAGCTCATCTTCTTCTTCTTCTTCTTTTTTTTTAAAGAAAGAAGTTTTCCATGCTTTGAGGATTACTGAATTGTGATGGATCAGGACACATAAGGAGTAGATGAGTATACAGTATAGCACAGCTTCACAAAGAGGTTTGAATTCTGAAACGTAGACTTGCATATGCGAGCATGCATGGTGCGTGCGTTCTGATAGCTAGCTGCTCGATCGAGCCATTCGCCGAACTCACAACTAATTTCCAAGTCGAAAAATTGACAGACGCGTGGCTGCTAGTTCCTGCATAGATAGCTTAACGGGAAAAAAATTCGAGACATTGATGTCCTATGAACTTTCATACGGTCGTATAGAGTTTTCTTCATGTTATCTACGAATACTCTGACCAACTAGCTATCTCGAATTCTCGATCAAAGATCGACCGCCAGGTAGGACCGTAGGAGTAGGTGAAAGGGCGGCGTACATACATATGAACAGGATATTGATCGATGATCATATACAGGTCATCGAAATCGTTAGGGTGTTAGGGATCAGGTCGAACGTTCAATATTATTCAGGTCCCGGAAGTGTCGATCGATCGACGGATCTCGTCCGTGCACGCATGTACGACCTGGAGCTTGCCAGATCATTCAACGTAATCCTGTCGTCGTCATATATATAATATTGGGGTCGCGTTGTGAAAAAATGTCAAGGGAGAGAATCAACCAGGTTGGATATATTCAGACGGACGAATGATCAAGCATCCAATTGCAAAACAGCTTTACATCGGTTAAAAAAAATTGAACTGATAATGTTGTTTAGGTCGAAGTCGATTACAAATATGCATACAAAAAAAAGATAGATTAAATTTTATAAAATCCTAGATTTTGCGGTCATTGTTGTACAAAACCGTATATATCGTGGCTTGTGTCACTTAACCCCAGGTATTATGATCGTAATATTTCACAAAATCCCACCTTATTACAATTACCCCTCTACAATCGTGACTACACACGATAACGGTGAGCTGTTCTCCCTACTCGACACCTCTGGCCGTATAACGGAGGATCTCGCACGCCACTATTTCCAACAACTCATCTTCGCCGTGACCATAATACCTAAGATTTTGTGAAATATTACGACCACAATATCTGAGGTTAAGTGACACAAACCGCAATATCTGGGGTTTTATACAACAACGACCGCAAAACCTGGGGTTTTATGAAATTTACTCGAGAAGATAAGGATAGATCCTGAACACCGCTATTTGTTACATTTTTTTTTATATATAACAATATGTTTAAGTGAAAGCAGCGTGTATACAGGAAGAAGATACAAATGCACAGTGGGCAACATTGTTTCCATGGCATAGCACAATGGTGAATATAACAAATGACAAAACATATATGTAATACGAAGGTTTCTTGCATAGTCCGGTAGCGCTAAAATTTTCCACTACTACCTTGACTTTGTGATGAAAGCTCAACAGGCTTGGCTTAGCTCATCTTGATAAGTGAAATTGGATAAAATGAACTCTTGTGATGTCAGTTACATGTCCTGAATGCAATTGTTAAGTAGGCACTTGTTTCACTTTACATTGTCACTCTGTCATTTTGCCAAGGTCTTAAAAACTAAAATCTTACCATGCAGCATGTCAGCATGATGGAAATAGTTTGAATAATTGCTTCAGTACATTTGGTGCCACCTATTTTGTACAACACAATGAAGAAGCATCAATATGACGTTGTGATTTACTTTTGTTTCTTATAACCAGATTATTAGTATAAAAATCTAATTAGAATAAAAATATATTTATGCTGAAGACATTGGACTTCACGGAATCGAAAAAAAGCGACCGAGTCAAAACATGGAAGCTTGAGAGTGAGATTAGCATTTAGCAGTAAGGGCTCACTACCATCATTAGGCCTTATATAATGCAGGCATAGTTGTTCGAAACACTAGAACCCATTGGAAACCTAAAGTAAAAAAAAATTAGCAAATAGTGCATCAAGCTTAAGAAGGGCATGATTGACAACAGTGAGGTTATTATAATCCACAATATAACCTCTTCATTTTCGAACCAATGAGTAACTCTAGTAATTTAACCAACTATGAGAAGATGTGCAAGTTATAGACAGCCAACCTAAGCAGGGGACATGTTCCTGGTGTGTCCAAAACTTTTATATTGTGTTGTATAGAGTATCTCGCGTGTAGTGATATGCAGGTAGAGTTAAAGCCTTAGTACTACACCAAGCTACCAGCTCATGATTTAGGCAGCTCATAACGTTATGAACCATACTGAATAGTTTATAGATGCAGCTCAATACCATGTACGCTACTTGCTTTATATTCCTTTGTAATTGAGCACACTCTCTATAGGGCAACGCAATCATGAGTTTAGTTGAAGGCATAACTAAACTGAAATCGTATACACGACAACAATTCCATTCACACACTGAATGAACAAACCATATAAGATCTTATTATCTCAGCATAAAAATAGCTAATAAAGGATAGCATAGTGATTATTATTAAAGGCAACCATCCACACACTGTACGAACACACCATATAAGATCTTACCATCTCAGCATAAAAATAGCTAATTAAGGATAACATAGTGATTGGCTCTTATCTATTTCCTAAGGCAAACTAACAAAACTAAGTTCTTATATATTTCCTTCTCAATATTGTGTTCTGGAGTTGAGCTACCTGGACAATATGGATAGTTGTAACTTGTAAGGCTATTTCCTGCCTGAGAGGAGGTGGCCTGTGGAAAAAAAAGTTTAAGAAATCGAACACGGGTTTAATAAAGAAACAGAGGAAAATAAAATTAACCATTTGATACATGGTCCCTCCCCCACCAAACAGCATACCGGTATTTAAAGATTTACTTGCAAGGAAAATGTTTACTATTTGTATATAGATAGTTTAGAGAACACCCTGTGAAGATAAATTTCTAAGGCACAAAATCCATAAAAAAAATGTGCAGAAAGACAAATGAATAGAAAAAAAATAACTTCCCTAGTGCAAGAGCCATGCCAATTTCTTCAGCTTCTCACTTCTCAGTATTAACATCTTCTTACAGATAGTCACATCCTAAAACAGGGAAAATAAGATGCAAAGCAAGTTAGCAATCCAAAAAAGAATTACAAGAAAGTTTTTGCCATATGTCAAGCTTCCTTCATGGATGGGTGCAGAAGGAGTAGGATGTACCAAAGAAAGATTTGTTTCTCGCTCCCATAAACCAAACTTTCAATAACTGAACTGTAATTAACTCCATAATTATGTACTTAATTTCAAAGCAATTATCATAAGATACACTATTGCACGATTTACATAATTATCCAAGCAACCAATAATTCAATGAGTGGCACACTCCTTCTGTTACACTAGAATAGAATCAATGGCTTTAGGTGCTATTTTGCTAAATCTAAATTACAGGCACCTATTTTTCCTAATATGCTTATTAACTTATTTATGATTATCTATGTTTTATTTAAACTGAAATGTAGGTTCAACGGTAAAGTTATGTTTATCTTTACAGTTACTCTTCAATAGCTCAAGACAATACTCATGTTAAGCGCCAACTGATATATACCTTCAGTTTTCACGCATCTAATGCAAACATTTCGCTTAAATAATTTGACCTTACAGTACTGCATCGCATTCTTGCTGACCTTTTATTTAAGAGCCAATGCATTGATTATTAAGGTTGTCTCACTCTGTGAAAAACCTGCACCGCACATTCCTTCCCTAAAGACACTATCTTTTTGTCTAGAAATTTCCTGTGTCACTATGCAGTTTCAATTATTGATTTTCCATTTCATTTATTGTTTTCCTACCAAAACCGGTCAACCATGTTAGACTCAGCAGCATCTAGATGATTCACTTATATACTCCTATGCTCAATGACATCAGATTTGGCATGGCGAATATCAAAAGCTAATATGAGATTTTGAAATGTTTTCAGAAGATTGGCAGTTTCTTGATGTAGTTTCTGTTCATTTCCTCATGGCAAATCAAAAAAGAAAAATCCACTAGCAGTTGTACTACAACATCACAGACCAGAGCTAAGAATAAACTATGTCCGACAATCAGATCCCAAAATAAAAAAAATGTAGGGCGCCTAAAAATTAAATTCCCTTGAGTCCTCTCCATTGTGCTCCTTGATTTCATCCTACGTGCGCTTTTGCTGCTTAGGCATTTGTACAAACAGCCGATGTGCATCTACAACGGCAAAGATACAGCACAAATATAATTAAACAAACACGCATTCTTGCAACTAACTACTACACAATAATGTATGAAGTGGAAATGAAGGAAGAACCCATTAACCCCATGCCGTCACACTAGAGTCAAGAACGAACAGCAAACACAAGAACAAAAAGCTACAAGCTCAAGCATTACTCTTCAATCAGTGGCACTAAAGCTACTGCTAGAAGCAAAGCAGGACGAAAGTGTTGCCACAACACCAGCAACCACAACCCTTCTTGACATAGCAAAAAATTTCACTGGGCCCTAGAACTCAGTTGGGAAGGGTGGAACAAAATCCAGTTGGTTGCCAACACCATCATCCAAGACGTGCACAATCGAAAACGTGCTTTCACGACTTCATAACCTTCAATTATGTCGACATTCCGGAGATTTGTTGTGTATCTGCTGTATTCCGTGTTACGTTGTGTCTACTACTCTCAAATTGTAAAAAATCATTTGTAACTGTCTTTTATCTCTATCCTTAATGCATTGGCAGAGCTCCTGCCCTATTTCAAAAAATTCAGGCTGGATTTTGGGTACTATCCAAATGAATCAAAGAATCAAACATCACACACGCAAACTTGCATCTGATCAATGAAGCTCGAAGCCAGATCTCATAGCAGCCCTGCCGGGCGTTGTCGGTTATAGTACCATTCTCCGCAGCCGGTTTGGGTGGAGAAGAAACAGCGGCATGGCCTGTTCTCGGCATTGATAGGCGGAAGAAGAGACGTAACTCGCGAAGCGGTAGTGGGGAGACGGGAAGCATGGGAGGATGATGATCTTTGTCCCGCAGGTGGCGACGGAGCAAGGTTTCGAAATTTGGTCATTTCAGTGGGATGAAACGGTTGTCCAAAAATTTGAATTTTTTGACAAATTTTGATCAAAATTTATTTTTTTCACAAATTTTAACCAAAATTTAAATTTTTAGACAAAATTCAAATGAACCCACCGAAATGTAACCGGGACAAATATATTTTGGTACCCACCAAAATGACCGAATTTTGGTGAAATTCTAAACCCTGTAGCAGAGACGACACTACAACCAAGCTGGGGAAGTGTTGCACTGTAAGAAGAGAAATGTGACCGTGAGCCGAGAGCCGATGGCGCACATCAGTAGCCCTGGTGCACCTCTAGTTTGTGCCTAATGGCCAAATGCGTCTCCGTTTTGGCCATGCCCTCCTAGGCCCGACTGCTTTGTTACGATCTCATTGCAACCCTCATTGCTGCACCGCCATTTGGTTTGACACCCTCCTGCCTACCACCGGCCATATGCTCCATCCAGGATGATGAATCAGTGACGATAAAAGCAGCTGAGGGTGACCTAGGGTCTAAGGGTGTGACCTGTTAGGGATGATGGTGGTGCGATAGGTCAGGGCCACAGGGAAGAGAGAACCCACGGTAGTGCGGGACGAGGAAAGAGTGGCGACGCGGCTGAATTTGGACGACGATCAGCCTAAGAAGCAACGGAAGCTAGGGAGTGAGCACAGCGAGATAAAGGTAGGAAGTGCAGCATTTGGAGACAAATGGAGAGAGGGTGAGCGAGCATGGAGGGGCAACGGTAGTGGCGCCTTGAGTAGGGTCGGCGGCAGCGACGCTCAGGCGAAGGAGGGCAGGCCTGTGGCAAGAAAAGGGAGAGGAGCATCGGCTACCAGGAATGCGCACGTACACACCCCCGAGATCGGATAGCCATAATTGGGCTAGGTCCTAGAAGAATTGGGAAAAGAATGAGGGCTTTTCTGACAAATACGTGAACACAAAAATGTAGGCTGTCGATTCAGATGGGATCTTGCTAGAATTTCAAAAACAATGATGGTATTTGCGAAAAACTACCAATGTGGGATGCCGTTTCTTTCGATATCTTCTGCTATAGTATGGTAAATATTAATAAAATATTAATATTAATCCTTACTACATAAAAAATAAGCCAACAGTGGTGATTTATTTGTCTCTCTTTTCTTCTCCCCTCACATAAGAATTATGTGCTGAAACACGTACATTCCTAGAAAAATCTTAAAAAACAACTTATCAACAAACAAAATCAACCTTCATAAAAATTCTCTAACAACAAAAATGATAGAAAAAACAGAAACCTCTGTCGGGCTCACGGCGGAACCGAGCACACGGAGACGCGACACGGCCTAAGGCATGGGGTGAACAGGGCAATTCCGATGATATTGACTCGACATCCTACGATAATATGATTTTTTTATTTGTAACAAAGCATTGGCATTTAGCTAGTCATCTCTGATCGTAGCATACCATTGCTAAGCTAATCCGTTGGGATTTAGACCGTGGACCTACGACTATGACTACGACTTGATCAGCTGTTGAAGTATATATATACAAATCATGGTCAGGTCCAAAAGTCTAAATCTTCTGCATCCACAAACCATATGCGCCACTACACCTGACTTTGCGTGTACGCTGATTTGGCTTCGATGGGCCAGATCTTTCCTTAGATGGGCTCAAGTTGGTCAGCCTGGCTAGAAGGCGGGCCTCGTATGCCTCTTTGCTAAGATGGGCTATATCGGGCCCAACTCGGGCCTACCAAAAGGCGAAAGGAATCGATGAGGTGGCAGATGCGGCTGCCGGTGCGCCTCTGCCGCCCATTGTTCCGCTTCTGCGCCCACAATACCATCATCCCCGTCGCGGGGATCGTCTGCGTCCGCGTTACCTATGGCCGCTGCTCTTAGTATTTTCTTAAGCAAATTCATCACAGTAAATATGAACAGTCCCGTTCCAGAAAAGTAAAACATTAAGACATGAAAGGGTAAGTAATCACTATATAGCATTTATTTATGTTTTAATATTTATACAATTGTATAAAAAAAAGCATAAAAACACCTATCATATATATATATATATATATATATATATATACACACACACAACAAGAAGTGGCATCCTTGTTTACAAACTCGAATAATATTTGGAATGTTCTTTATTATGTTTTTGTACGCCACTTGCTAAGTGCCAACAACAGTATAAAAGAAACAACACATATAAAATCCTATCGCAAGTTTTTAATGTTGCAAATAATGCGCATCAAATGTTTAGTTTTAACTCTGTTCTTCTTCTTCTTTTTGCAGGGAAACTTTGTTTATACTGCAAGATGTATTTATAAGAAAAATAAAATTTAGTTTTAAAGCAAACCCATGAGCCCATGAGATAAGAGGCTGATATTACATCCTGCAAATAGATAGGAAATATTTTAAGTAATAGCTCTTTTGGTACATGGAGCTACGTAATTTTTGCCCCAAAACGCAGATAATAATTGTTTAAGGAAAACAATAGAAAATTCGATGGTGCCAATGGGGTCCACATGTCATTGTGACCGAGATCCGGCCGGCCACATGTGGCCACACGTCTGCCCCCCTTTATATTATCCTCACCATTGTGTTTTTCTTTCTCCACAAGAACCAAAATCCAATCTCGAACTCTCTCCCACCCCATCCGAACCCAATCTAGTCTACCTTCGTCGAGATGGGTCGCAAGTTCTTCGTTGGTGGCAACTGGAAATGCGTAATTTCCTTCTCTCCATTATTTACATGTTCTTGTTTCTTGATGGATCAGTGTGGAAGAATTGATTATCCGTTCTTTTTGTGTGTGCTTTCGGGGGTCTGAAGGGGTCACGAAGTGTAAAAGCGCATCTTTCCGTGAGATACGATGAATAATTTCACTGGCCTCGATTCAGATTGGTGTAGCGATTACTTGTTTCAGTGTGTGTCTCGATTTTTGGTTGGGAACACTGGATTTGTTGGTTAAAGGTCGGGGCTTATTGAGATCCGGGCAGTACTTCGAATGATTTGATCATATTCTTGATTTCTGGGCTCGCTGTGATGTTTGATGCATTAATAGTAGTGTAGAACAGTCCTCTGATTAAAATCTCGTGCTTATTTTGGGTTCTTAGAACTATTATTATATTCCTCTAGGCTGGAATCAGATGCGATGGTTTCTAGGCCTGAACACATAGCATATACTTTTCGGGTGAAAGTTTTGTGATGTGTGTTGCGAAGGGTCTAGATCAGCTCAAGGGCGCCAACTTCTGGAGATCTGTTTGTGTACAATACAAATTAGCCCCTTCAATCTCCATTTCAATAAATCTTTTTGTTGAATTGATAGCAAACTATGCAATACATAGTATAGTGACTTGAATATTAGTATTTTGTAGAGCTTGATAAATTTCGGGGTTATATCGAAACATTATTTTGCACATGAAATACGTCATGCAACAAAAAGAAAAAAAAATGGTATATTGGTATTAATGCTTGTTGATACCAAAATTCTCATACAGATTGTCATGCGTGTTTATGCTGAGTAATATGCAAGACTAAACGTGGCTAAGTTGTATCGATCTTTAATGAGTCGCTTGCTAAATATTGACATGTTTGATATTGACTTTGCAGAATGGAACCATCGATCAGGTGGACAAAATCGTTAAAACTCTGAATGAAGGACAGGTCCCTTCTCCAGATGTTGTTGGTATGGAAGCCTACACATTAGCTTGGTTATTCTTAGGAGTGACCTTCTATGTTTCCATCTTTCCTGACAAATTTGGTAAAGCCTAAAGCTACATTGTAAGACGTACTTACCATTTTGTAATTATTGTGCCGCAGAGGTGGTTGTCAGCCCGCCATATGTGTTCCTTCCTGTGGTCAAGAGTCAGCTGCGCCCTGAGTTCCAAGTTGCTGCTCAGAATTGCTGGGTGAAGAAGGGAGGTGCTTTCACCGGTGAGGTCAGGTTAGTATTCAGTTCTCTGTCAGTTATACACCCAATATGTTGTAATGACCATGAGATGGATTGATTACAAATCTACAATGCAAACAGATGTAGTCTTACTCTGTGGTATAAAGTATCTTGTTCATTTGTCCAGAAACAGTGCTTTCTTCTCTAAGCCAGCCCTCTTTCACTTGGCTTTACCAATTCAATACTGATATTAGATTTGTTCAATCACAGATAACTAATTCAGATGAATAGTACTTATATCTGCATTTGCTTTTAGTCAAAATTTATTATTCATTCCCATTCAACTTATCTGTTGGTTGATAATCTATTGCAAATGCAGTGCTGAGATGCTTGTCAACCTTGGCATTCCCTGGGTCATTCTTGGACACTCTGAAAGGAGGAGCTTGTTGGCAGAATCAAGTGAGGTATGCTTCACTTCACATTTTTTGCATCATGTATTCATAAATCACATGCGGTTCTAATTACAAATAGTGCAACCAACAAAACCCGCGGAATACTGCTAGTGGAAAACACATCATGAATATTGTAGTTACTGAGCTGACACTCTGTGTTCTTTAATCCTCCAATATCACCACATAAGCACTAATTTTCTAAAGGTGACTGCCTGCATTATATTTGGTGGATGATGTACTGTAATTGTTTACTTGTTTTTAATATCGTAATCACTTGACTGATCTAAGGAGTGTTCGAATCTAATTGTTACCTGCCCTCTCCTGAATGCTAGTTTGTTGGAGACAAAGTTGCATATGCGCTCGCTCAGGGCTTGAAGGTCATTGCGTGTGTTGGTGAGACCCTTGAGCAGCGAGAAGCTGGATCAACTATGGATGTTGTTGCTGCACAAACAAAAGCAATTGCTGGTACTTGCTATCTAGTGTCTACTTTTGGTCCTGTTGACTCAGTTCTTTTTCTTTCATGCATATACGCTAATTCACCTTTGAATGGTTTGTGTTATTGTGTAGATTCCCTTGAATTCTCTTTACCATTGGAGTACTTACTGTGATCTTGATGGTTTGTTGTGAATGATTACATACAAGTTCAATTAATTTTAGGATTAGTTCCATGCATGGAATTTTTGCTTGAAAAAACTGGCTACATATCTTTTCATGAACAACTTTTATTTTCGGTGGAAGCTATATTATGCCATGCCCATGTTCAATATTGATATAACCCTTAATTAAGGGAAGAACATCTAAGTCTCTTCCATTATCAGCATTACTATTTTACTTTCAAACAGCTAAACACTGCAGATGGCATATATCTATTGTTGATGATCGGATGGCAGGCTATTCATTGTCTTTCCTAGTTTGAACGACTAATGAAGACTTTGTTCAAAATATTGTACCACATGAAACTTCAGGTTGAAATGATTGTTTGTTTTTCAGAAAGGATCAAAGATTGGACCAATGTGGTTGTTGCCTATGAACCAGTGTGGGCCATTGGAACTGGTAAAGTTGCAACGCCAGCTCAGGCTCAGGAAGTAAGTTCTCTAATGATAAGCGCAACTTCTTGGTTCATGAACTTTTACACATTTCAAGATTGGTTTATGCTCTGTGTTTCTAAATGTCTTGTTCAGCTACAATGCATTGTCTTGTTTGCACAATACTCAGATTTGTTCTTTCACCAGGTGCATGCATCTCTGAGGGATTGGCTCAAGACCAATGTCAGCCCTGAGGTTGCTGAATCCACACGGATTATTTATGGAGGTATACATTCTTGAGCAAGTGCCTTTTTTTTTGTCTGTGGACCACTAAGTCATCTTGATATATGATTATTGTGCACACATTTTCGCTACAGGTTCTGTAACTGCTGCAAATTGCAAAGAGTTGGCCGGACAGCCCGACGTTGACGGTTTTCTCGTTGGTGGTGCTTCTTTGAAGGTAAAGAAAAATGTAAACACAGTAGGACGATTGTGTAGGCCTGCTTATCTATCTTTAGTTACTAAATATTGAAATATTGTCTCCCTTGGTTGTGTAGCCTGAATTCATCGACATCATCAACTCTGCCACTGTGAAGACTGCCTAAGATATTCCACCCCTTCACCTTGGTGTGGAAAATGGCTGAAGAGGAACGAATTTTTTTCTGTGTTATGTATGCTACTGTTTTCCTCCCTTGACTTTTCTAAAGCTACTTGAGCATGCCAATAATGTCTACCACCGAAGGTACCAATAATGTTTAGCTCCTTTTGTCGTGAGTTATATCATGTGAATTTCTGATACAATGGCATTGGTATGGTTCGTTACAGCTTTTTTTCACCCGTCTCTGAAGATTCAGTCATTAGTGCTGAAATCTCACCCTGTGTGGAGCTTTTGGTTTTCTGAATCATGCAGTGAGCTGAGTGCTTTTTGTTTCTGAACTACACAGTGAGGTTAAGCTTTTGCAACTTTGTGTCACATGAATGATACCGCCTGTCTTGCCGAGTGACAGCCATAGTAGCTCAGTTGGAGTTTGGACTACTTCTTGTGTGTCTTGTCAGTTCATGTTGGTCCAACCTCTGAATGCAACCGTACAACCAATCTTTGCACGGATACAACCAATCAATCGGATACGGACCACATTCTTGATCATATAAAAAAGATGAGACGCTGGGATTCTTTGTCAGATGTTTGACGATTGTGACATAGCATCAGATTTGTCCGATGACATATTCTCCGAATAACAAACTTATCCAACATAACATATCTAGCATGCTTCGCGGTAGCAAGGAATTCGATCCTAGGAATGTTCGGCTGCGCAATGCATCGTCAAGGTAAAATGCTCTAGCTAGCAACTCTTGATCCCTGAATCGAAATCAAACAGCTAATACCTTTTTTGCACAAGTTTACGTCTTATTTGTACTATGGAGGTGTCTAGGAAGGAAGAATCTAAAAATTCGTACCAAACTTGTACCTGTGCTCCATACGGGACCTTAACAGGATGGTTTACCGCTGATGGAGACCATTTCCTGAATTCCTGTGTAGACGGGCGCCACACACCACTCGTGCCTGAAAGATCTAAAGCAGGAGATACCACCCCATCCCCATCCCCATCCCCATCCCCATGCCAATGCCACCACGGGCATAAATTCTCGGCCCTTCAGTGAACTGCTTCACCAACCGCTTGAGAATTTAAGCGGCTCATGCGTTGCATGGGCGAGCAATTTCCGTTGCGCGCACGGGACGGGAAGCGTGACATGATGCGTCGTCCACCATTCCATTCCCGCCTTGGTTGCCTGCCGCCCTCCTCATCCCTCGTCTCTGCTTCCTCTGGAAGTGGCAACCGGTGCAGCTGATAGCGAGATGTTGCACTGAGGAGGAGTTGTTCTTCTCTCTCTCTCTCTCTCTCTGTCTTTTCACCTTTTCTCGCGGCACCGACGACTGGAGATCCATAAATGAGCTCGCCGACGCCATTACGCTCCACCTCCGGCAGTTACTCCCTCCCCCGGAGGCGAGGGCGGCCCGGGGGCTTAAGAGGCCCGCGGGTGCGGCGGTGCAAGATTAAGCTCATGTACTTCCTCATGGACAAGGATGAGCAGCACAAGAAGAGGCTCGAGCTCGAGTTCGAGGTGATCAGCGCTCCCAGAATTGTGGAGATGTTTGTTTGTTATACAACTCGCCGCTGAAATGGTGAATGTTTTGCCTCTGTATGTGTGTGCCTGTGCAGGTGTCGGAGTTGGAGACGGTTCTTGAGAAGGAGAAGCGGCTGAGCAGGATTCTGCAGTGTTCGCTGCAAGGGCGGGTCGTCTGCCATTGCTGCCTCTCTACGTTGGTTCCTACCAAGGTAAGCTCCGTTCATCCGTTGCAAATTTATATGCATGTCTTTTGACTATTTTCTCTCTCTGTTTTTTTTTAATGTTTGCATGCGGTTTCTGAGTGTTTACTGTTTAGTTTCATCAGTATGACAGTGTGAGTTGACAGTCGTCCATGAGATCTTTAACTTAAGTTTGCATTTCGTAGAAGCGTTGAAGAAAATTCTGTTTTGCAGTTTTGGATTTGCTTTTCATGTGAGTTTGTTATCTCTTGATATTACCGACCATAGCTTAGCAATCTACTTCAAAGTTGAAACTCTCGTGTCTGAAGTCTGAACCATCAAGGAAAAATACGATTGCAAGTGCAACATCACCACAATCCCAGAAAGAGTTGTCATCATAAGAATTCACCTAAGCTTCTGAAGATTTGACTTAGACAGTGATACTGTCATACTCATGCCTGCTACTTGTCGAAGTTGACAGCATGAGATCTCTTATGATAATTCTTACAAAATGATTGTGGTATGGAAATTTCCATGGGTTAAGGATTGCAGAATCTGAGGGCCGGTGAATGAATTCAGGTGTAAAAACAGTGTTTACTTTGGATTCCTGTCTGGCATACTATGTTATCTATCTGGTTCTGACTTCTGACAGAAGGACATCAAAGTACTATTTGCACATTGCATTTCACAATCTTGATTTGTCTGCAAACAATCGCCCCTTATCTACCAGATCTGCTTTCCTTGGATCCTGGCGTCTTGTACCTGTCTTGCCGGATCAATCGCTTGCGAGGTGGAACCAGCGTATATTTTTTTTATTTCACATTGTCCCACAACACCGTTACATTATCGCCTTGTAGTAATAGTCAAAGTAAAATTCTTTTCTGGTAACAATGCATTTGGTACTTTTTCGAGTAACGTGACGTGAGCAACATGTTTGTACTGCTCACTTCATAATCATATCAATGATTTACAACATGACATATTTATCACTGAACATCTTGCTGAATCGACACTTTCTTTCCATTGGTGTAGGTTAGAGGGCTACTTGCAGAGCTAGCAATAGTGGAGGACGAGATATTCTACCTTGAGAAGAAGGTCGACGACCTAAGGCTGCGCCTTCACCAGGAGCGCAAGTGGGCAGACCAGTGCATTCTTCAGCAGCAGCAGCTGCAGCAAAATTGGCCGCAAAACCGCCAGCACAGGCACTCCATCTGCGGTTTGGGTTGCCGGAGAGAGCTCCAAGGAGGTGAACAGTTCCCAATGCTACCTAGTCAAGTCAGTCATGAAGCTCTTGAATGTGAAAGCAAGGCTTCTGTTGGATCTGTCTCTGCCAAAGGTAAGAAATGTTCTGGCCTGCGGGCTCGCAAAGTTCATATGCTGCTGGGTTCTTGCACAAGTGTTTGTGTGTCAGGACACTTAGCATTCAGCCAAAATTTCAATTTTGATCATTCTATGATCTTAGAATGTTCAGAAGGATTTCATTATGTTCGAATTTTGATATAGTACACGAGCTCCATGAGCTTAGTTGAAACTCGCATTTTTTTTTTCAGTGGAGAGGTTCAATGTTCTGAGCTTTTAATTGACTTCTCTGCAGTTTCTTTTGTAGTATACACCGCAAAAGAACAACTTGATTTATGATGTTTGTGTTTGATTAGGTGAGGAAGTTGAGCAGATTCGAAGAAGCAGCCACTCATTTGATAGTTTGGTACTTCCTGAGAGGAAAATCTGCTTGGCCAGTCCAAACAAGCTCTCCGAAGAACTGATCAGACTGATGGTGACCATCTTCCACAAGCTGAATAAAACAACGGATGCAATAGAATTAGAGCTGAGCGGTACTTCTAAGCTCAATATCTCCTGCATAGGATCCAGGAGTCTCGTTCCGAAGGCGTCTGTGAACGGCAATGCAGCAATGAACTCACTCAAGAATCGCAGACTGTCGAAAGGCGACGATGGAGCAGCAAAAGAGATAGGGTGCTACAAGAGAATTATCGAGTTCACGAGAAGCTCGTTCGATGTAAGCCGCATATCATTGTGTCTTATAGACATCAAGAACTTGAGGTGAGCTATAGATCCTTAGTATACCTATATGTGTTACACTACTGTCAGAAGAAACTCAACTTTGATACCATTGCTTTTGCTTCTGACAGAGTATTGATGCAAAAGCTTTGCACTGTCGATCCGAGTTTTCTGACGAACAAACAGAAGTTGGCATTTTGGATGAACATATACAACTTCTGCATAATGCATGTACAGTGTGCTACCCTTATCATCACACTAGTTGTATAAGAAACATAGCATAATCAACAGTTGATTCAAGAAAAATTACATTGCCATGATTTCAGGCGTTTCTTCAGCATGGTTTACCTTCATCCCCGGATAAACTTCTTGCTCTGCTGAATCAGGTAGATTGTTCTTCCAGTCAGACAAATCGATTTACAACTCCGTGATCTTTAGCCACTTGTTGAACAAGTATTTATTCACCAGCAGGCTTCAGTGAACGTTGGAGGAACAGTACTGAATGTTTTGTCGATCGAGCATCTCATTCTGAGGCACTCCCCTGAAGGCAAGCAAGTAAGCAAATTTACACCAATCCACTTGGTATTCTTACAGTTTACGCATAGGCTTTGATTTAACCTGAGCAAGGATAACTTGATGGTAAAAGGGAATCATGGAGGAAGGGGAGAGGGATTTGCAGCTCTCCTACGGATTAGGATACCCTGAACCGAACGTGGTGTTTGCGCTATGCAGAGGCAGCCGCTCCTCACCAGCAGTACGTGCAATTGTCCACTGCCACTGATCTTGATTTCATTACATCAAACTATCAAAAAGATAAAAATGAGAGATTTCCTGGTAGTAAAAATCAACTATTCAAACCCTATGGTATCTCCAGATCATGATATAATATCGTTCAGTATTAGAGAAAATGAAATGACGTTGTTCACTTGTTCAACATGGACACAGGCTTCTTGATCAGTTTCAGCTTTCTTCAGCTGCTTGACCTGACAAACTCTTTGCATCGCAGCTGAGAGTGTACACATCAGAAGACGTCTCAAACGAGCTGGAGAGAGCCAAGATCGAGTACCTGGAATCGTCAGTTCGTGTCGTGAGCAAGAAGAGGATCGTGCTCCCCAAGCTCCTGCACTGGCACATGCGCGACTTCGCCGACGACGTCGAGTCGTTGCTGGAGTGGATCTACAGCCAGCTCCCGAGGTCCGGGCCGCTGAAGAGGACGATCAGGGAGCTCCTGAGCGCGGACAGCAAGACCGCGCCGGTGAAGATGGTGGAGATTGAGCCTTACAATGCCGAGTTCCATTACCTGCTGCCTCTCTGGTGAACGTTTCATTGAGGATATATATGCTACTCTTTTGTCAGATACTACCAGTACTTCGCTGTCTTCAGGAGCACTGTAGCGTATACCGACATGTACAAGTACAATGTAAAGTGGCAATGGAGAGAGTTAATAAAAGAAAATAAATTGTGATTTATTCCATTGATTTTTTTCTTTACTGAATCCGGCAATCTGAGCACAGAGTAGTACTTAGTGACAGATCAAAGATTGCCCTTGACTCCGTTCATTGCATTGCATCGTATGTCGACATGCACAATGTAAAGTGTTAATGGAGGGAGTTAACAAAAGAGAGAAATTTATACTGAATCTGAACTTTGTTATATTTTCTTTACTTTGCTATATTTTCTTTATTGAATCTGACAAAAATGTACATAGATTCAGGGGAGTGTCTGATGACCAATGAGGCAATCTGAGCAAGAACTTGCTGACAGATAAAAGATGACCATCTAGTGTTTGTTTGAAACACATGAATTTCAGCTTTAATTCCTGCGTGAGTATAAAAAAATTCCTACGTTCTAAATGGCACCCTAAATTGAATTCAATTACATTAAACCATTCTTAAGTGTATTTGAGATATTATTCAGAAAATTAATTTTCTGATAGCATACTCCAATGGATTATTATTAATTTATGATTCCCCAAAATTTCTAGTAAAGTTTATTCATGTCGCAACACTTGTAAAAAAAATTCTATAGTACTGGATGCCTTGTAACATCTATAGCATCCCTTTTAAAAAAAGATGCATAATATATACTCCTTCTGTTCAAGTTTATAAAGCTTCTTTTTTTGAATGGTCTTGCCCATAAATATAAGGCTTGCATGTAGATTTAATGAGGCATTTTCTTCTACACCTCTATTTATTCTATCTCAACCATATGCATTTATTTATTATCATCCACACAAAGTATATCTCTCATCTTTCGAGACAATTAAGCGGGACAGAAAAACACCAAGACCAAAGCATGGGCCCACAAAGCACTTTCCTCTAAAGGTAGGTCAGACCGTCGAAGCCACTTGCCATGCGGGCCCGATTACCACTGATTATCGGGGCCACTTGTCACCCTCCCACCCCGTACTACCGAAACTTGCCTTGTCCCATGCACCTAGAGGTGGGCACTCAAGCCGTGCTTTTGTGGGCCAGCCCGAGGCACGGCGGCACGACCCGATCCAAAGCTCGGCTTGACACGAAGTTGGCCATGCTAGGTCGGCACATTACTGTTCCTCGGGCTGTATCGGGCTCGGGAACCAGGCACGGGGGGCGGCATGGCCCGGCACGGCCGTTTGGGCTAGGTCTGTGCCGGCTTGGCACGGAGGCGTCACACCGACACGGGAGGCACGCTCGACACAACGGCACTGCCACGGGCCTGTGGCAGGGCACGCCGGTTGTTGTAGGTAGGGATGGCAATCGAGTGCGGCGGGCACGGGTAGTGCTCGTCCATACCCATATCCGCCACCCAAAATCTCCCCCACGGGTATACCCGCGAAGGGTGGTGGGTGAAGAATCTCGCCCACACCCGTCATCCGTAGGTGTCGGCGTTTCGAGCACCGGCAAGTGAATTTGTAAGTCTAAGGGGCCGCGCGTTCCCACTCCCTGAATGGTTAAACTCGAAAGCCCAAGATGTATACTGGTTCGGGCCGAATGTCCCTACTCTAGTTCGTGTGGTGGTATTGTATTGTCTTTAGGGCGGATGGTTACACAGTGTTTACAAGAGCGAGCTAAGAGCCTTAGCGCAAGAATGCTGGTTGCTTGTGCGTGTGTCCCCCCCTCTCCCCTGGGGGTTCCTGCCTCCCTTTATACGGTAGGAAGGGGCAGGTTACATCGAGAGTAGGGGAAGGGCGAGGTGACCTATGCTGAGAGCTTTGGTCCTTCGTTCTGTCGAGTGGTCACCGCTCGTCTTGCCCACGCTGGGTCGGTAGCCTTGTTGGGCAGAGCGGTTAGCTGCTTTGTTGGGAAATGGCGCACCTACCTTCTGTGAGCCTGATGAGTGTTGACGTTGCCGTGTGTAACGTTGGTGCTGCCTCGGGAGGGTGCGTGCTTTCGTATCGTACGTGACCGGTCGATGGGATGCAGCTTGACTTGTGCAGCATTAAACCATCTCGGGAAGGGCCACTGCTTTCGCCTGATCCGCCGATTGACCCGTCTGTAGGTGCGTGGGCGTGGGCGGTGGAGACTTCGACACGCAGCCCTTGGCGGAGGTTGCCTTGGTTCGATCGGAGTTGGGGGATCCGACCTGCTGCGGAGGTCGGGAGCCATGCTTGGTCGGAGTCGGGGGATCCGACCTGTTGCGGAGGTCGGGTGCCATGCTTGGTCGGAGTCGGGGGATCCGACCTGCTGCGGAGGTCGGGTGCCATGCTTGGTCGGTCGGGGATCTGTCCCGCCGCGGAGGTCGGGAACCACGCAGTCGGGATGCCTACCCCGGTCGGTCGGGAATGGGCGTCCTGTGCGGCCCTGCAGGTGCTTTTGGTCGGTAGCGGGCTTGGAGCGGCCTGCTAGGCTTGAGCTATGCTTGAGGTAGCCCGCTCGTCACCCTGGGTCGTTGGGGTACCCCTGGTATGAGTATTCGTCAGTAGCCCCGAACCCCGGCGAGTTGGCGGTCGGTTGGGGTTGAGCTTGAGTGTGAATGGCGACTGGGCCCGATTGGACGGTCCAACCGACTAGGCCAACCGGTTTCCGCCAGGTGTACCCCAACGCATTCGACGGCTGCCCTGGAACTCGGCCGGGGGCATTCGAACCGCCGGGCTTTAATCGCCATTGCGCGGTCGCGCATGGCTTGGTGCACCTTGCCCGTTCGTCTTCTTGACTGCTTCGGGTTTTGGTGAAGGGCGCTTCGTTTTCCGGCGCTTGCATTTATTTTGGAGACGTTCGATCTCCCTCCGTTTGGGTATATAAGGGCGTTTCCGCTCGTTGGATTGATTGACCCCTAAGCCATAATCCTCTTTTTCAATCCTTGAAATGGCTTCGAGGCACCGCTAATCTTGACTTTGGCGATGATGTCGAGTAGAGGAAGAAGATCCTCTGGCGAGCTCGGGGTGAGCACGACCGGTGATGGCCGAGCTCACGGAGGAAGAGGAGGCCGTGGCCCGCGACACTGCCGCCGTCGACGCGTTGCTTGGGGTTGTCCCGAAGCTCTTCGAGGTGAGGGCGGCCCTCCCGGAGGCGATGGCGTAGGTGCGCCGCGGGTAGCCATCGATCTTGATGGCATGGCGGGATTCTGTATTGGTCGCCATTGTTGGTCGGCGGAGGCGCGCCGACGGACCGGAATTTGTAGCCGTCGGACGATCGCGATCGATGCACATTGATGCTCAAGATATGATACTTGGTGCAGAAATAGCTCCGCCATATCTTGTAGTCTTGCGTAGTGTTTGAGTCTGCCGGGCACCTCATGTAACATGGTGTAAAGTTTGAGCCTGTTGGCCTATAATGAAATCTCCTTTTTCCTTATGACTGTCTTTGCAATGAGCTTGTTTCGATTATTTCCCAACTTGGCCCTCGAGAATCGGTCATCGGCAGGTGATTGCTTCTTTCTGGGTGCGAGCAGTCGGGCGTGCGAAGGGACGACCGGATGCCTCTTCGTGAGGTTCGGGTGTCCGAGTGCTCGTTTAACGTCGTAGCTAGACCGTGCCTTGGTGGCGGGGGCGGCCGGATGCCTCTTCGTGAGGTTCGTGTCCGAGTGCTCGCTTAACGTCGTAGCTAGACCGTGCCTTGGTCGGCAGGGACGACCAGATGCCTCTTCGTGAGGTTCGGGTGTCCGAGTGCTCGTTTAACGTTGTAGCTAGACCGTGGGACGACCAGATGCCTCTTCGTGAGGTTCGGGTGTCCGAGTGCACGTTTAACGTCGTAGATAGACCGTGCCTTGGTCGGCAGGGACGACCGAATGCCTCTTCGTGAGGTTCGGGTGTCCGAGTGCTCGTTTAACGTCGTAGCTAGACCGTGGGACGACCGGATGCCTCTTCGTGAGGTTCGGGTGTCCGAGTGCTCGTTTAACGTCGTAGCTAGACCGTGCCTTGGTTGGCAGGGACGACCGGATGCCTCTTCGTGAGGTTCGGGTGTCCGAGTGCTCGTTTAACGTCGTAGATGGACGTGGCTCGTTTTACGTCGTATCTGGACGTGGGGCATCCATCCCGAGTCCTCGTCCGACGAGGGTAGCTGCGAGAGAAGTGGTCGCCGTCTATCCCACACGTGTACCCCGTCCGCAGGTGTGGGACCTGGAGGGGGTGAGCGACACGCGTTTACCCGCATTGGTTCGAACGCCGTGCTCGTGGAGCTAATAACAGGTAGTCCGAGTTGGTCCTGGGAGGTCCCGCCCAAGGAGGACCCTTCCGAGCGGACGGTCCCAGAGTAGGGTGTCCAGGCCCTGCCGTGGGGCGACCCATAAGAAACCTTTCTTTACTCGATCCCGTATCGGACCCAGGGCACAGCTGGCTGTCGCCCATCGATGAGCTCCCGGGAGAGTGCGAAGTATAGTCTCGGACACGAGTAGAGGCGATTGGGTCGTCAGCCGACCCAACGTGGGGATCACTGGGGACTCGCCTCATACCCGTCCTTTGCTTAGTTTTTTGCTGGGGCGGCCTTATGTCCATCTGGTGGAATAGGCCTTTAGAACCCACAGCTCTCGACTGGGCCCCTAGCGTGAGCTGCCGAGCTCTAGCCGTTCTGGGGTCGCAGCGGCCCAGCGGGCCTCTCGCACGCGCCCCGGGGCAACCGTCCTGGCCTAAAGGCGGAGACCGAGAGGTCACAGGACGCACTGCTCGAGGCGGTGTCTTTACGGCTTTCGCGGCCTGTCAGGATTAAAACGCAGGGAGAAATTGGAAATCGGGAGTTACCAGGCGCCCGGCGCGGCAGACGAGGGTGTACGCGATGCTTCGCTCGAGGGGGTGCTTGTTCGGTCGGCGCCCGCTCGTCTTCTATAAATACGTCGCTGGGACGTTCTCGGGCAGTCATGCGCTCTTGCCTTCCTCATCTTCCAGCCCTTTGCCTAAGACAAGAAAAAGCAAAAAAGAGCCTTCTCCCTTCCTCACCTTTCCGTCGCCTTTTCGCGAGGATGTCGTGGCTGGAGTGCTCTGCCCAGGCCAGCCGTGCGCTCGGCTTGGTGAAGAAAGGCTTCCCCTTTGCGCAGGATCTCTCTCACTAGAGGGTGGCGGGGGCGGCCGCCTTCACCGGGGACGACGAGTCGTTGTGCTTGCCTCGTTCTTGAGCGGCCCGACTGCCACGCACCCGTTCGTCCGAGGGCTGCTCTTCCACTACAAGGCAGAGGTACACCATCTCAACCCCAATGGGGTCCTCCACATCGCCATTTTCATCACGCTTTGTGAGGCCTTCTTGGGAATCGAGCCGATGGCGGCGCGTGGAGGTATTTTTCCAAGCAAGGCTCGGAAGGTCAAGCCGCCAGATGCTACTGGCGCCAACGGTGGCACTGCCCTCTGACTTGAGTGGCCGGGCTCGGAGTACCTCGACATCAAGCTACCGTCGTCCAACAATGGATGGCTTTCTGAGTGGTTTTACGTCCGGAATGTCGGAGACAGCGCCCCGCCGTTCACCGGCAAGCTTCCTGTGGCGGGGGAAGAATGGACCTGGGGCGTTGACAAGAAGGAGAAGAAGAAGGTGGCCTTGATCGTGGAGCAGGTCAGGGCTCTAAGGGAGTGGAGGCTCACCGGGGACGTCGTCGTGCGTGCTTTCATGGGGATGCGCGTGCAACCCCTCATGCACAGGCCGCGCCCCCTGTTCCGGTATGAGGGGGCGACCGACAAGATGAGGATGGCGGAGCCCGAGCTCGCCGCAACCGAGGTCGGCTCGGTGGTGCCGTTCGGGCGAGGCGCTCTCGGCTGCGGCGGCCACCCGGAGCCATTCTCGACGGCCCACCCCCCAAATCTGGTAGGTCGGGCGGACTTCTCCTCGCCTCTCTCTTCCCTTTGCCTTTGGCGCCCTGTCTGACGGTGTTTTCGCATCTTCTAGGAGCTCTCGGGAATGGTCTCCCGGGCGTTGCTCCCGAGGGAGAAGGCGTCGAGGGCTGCGGCTCGTGCGGAGGCCGCACAACTTGATTCCTCCCGCAAGAAGCGGAAGGAGGAGGAGAGGAGGAAGAAGAAGAAGGAGCGCGCGGCGAGGGCCGCGCGTGGTGAGGACGTGTCTGAGACCACCGCTGCAGGGGCGACCTCCACCGACAGCAGCGGGGGGAGCCCCTGTTACCCATACCGTGGGTTCTTTTTTGACTCATCGACCAGAGGTGGCCCGAGTGGAGGCCCGACGGAGGGCGACTGTGTAGGCACCACGGCCGGGGGGCCCCCGACGGAGGGCGATCGTGCGGTCGACATCGTCGTTGTGCCTCCAGTGGAGGCGCCCCTTGTGGAGGCGGTTTCGGGGAAGCGGCCGGCGGATCTGCCCCTTAGAGGAGGACCGGCAAAGAGGGCGCGCTTGCCGCGCACCCGCTCGGCTCAGTAAGTACCCTTTTCCCTTATTTGAGCATTGTTGCCACAAAGCTGCCCGAACAGCTTCTAAGTACTTGCGATGTGCAGCGCCTATACGGGTGTGACCGTGGCCGCTGCTGCAGCGTGCCCTGTGGTGGCTCCGCAAGGGGCGGCGTCGTTCCTACCGCCGGAGGAGTCGCACGGCGGCGGGGCGCTGCAGTCGGTGATGGAGACACCAACTGGGTTGGCGGTGGTCGTGGCGCAGACGGCCGAGCTAGGGCGCGCCGAGGGAGCGCTCGCCATCGGAGGGACGGGGCCTCACTCAGAGGCCGAGGTCGGTGAGGTGCTCCCGCCGCCTCCGTCGGGGACGCCGCCGGGTGGCACGATCGTCGTTACGGAGGGGGAATCGACGACGTTACCCGCGAGCTCGCTGGCAGAGACGGTGCCGGTGCTGGAGACGTTCGACCCCGTGCCTCAAGGGGAGGTATCGGTCGAAGCCCCACAGGCGCAGGCCGCCGAGGGGATTCCCGAGGGGCCCATTTCACCACCCTTGCCCGTGGTGGCCAGGTCGGGCGGCGTTCCATCCGAACAGGCGACCGAGGGCCTGTTGCCGGGTATGGTCCGTAGGTCAGGGACCTTGGACGAGGCGGAGGAGAGCGAGTGGGCCGCCCTCCAGTAAGGCGCTCAGGACGCCAAAGCTGAGATGGACCAGATCCGAAAGGGTCTGGCTCTCGCTCTCGAATCCTCCGGTAGGGCGTTGGACGCGATGGCCGGGGGAGTCCGGCCGGTTAGCATGGTAAGTTGATCGGAAGCCCGGCCTCTCGTACCTTCTGATGAATTTGCGGCGAGACTGACGGAGTGTTTGCATTTTACAGCATCTACGGGCCCGCTCTGAGGGCAAGGTCAAGCTCCTACAGCGCTTGGACAGCTAGCGGGTGGCTGCCATGGAGGAATGCAATCGGCTGCGCCCTGAGCTACGCCTGGCTCGGGAGGCTCGACCATCAGCGGGAGGAAGCGGCGAGGCCCGCCAAGAGCTGGATCAGGCCACGAAGGCCCTCTTCGAAGAGCGCCTGGGGGCCAAGTCTCTGAGGACGAGGGTGGCGGAACTCGAGTCCCTCCTGGCGAAGGCTGCCAGCGCCAAGGATGCCGCCGTCACCGCAGAGGGGGCCGCGCTAGCGCAGGCGACCCGTCTGCGAAACGAGCGGGACCAGGCCCGGAAAAACGCCGACCGAGTGCGTTCTGAGCGGGAGACCGCTCGGAAGATGCTAGCTTCCTTGAGGGCCTCATACGAGGCAGTCAGGGAAGAAACCAGCAACTTGGCGAGCTCTGCAGCCGGTAAGTGTCTCAATTCCTCAGTCGATTCTGCCAGCGCGACTCAAAAGGCGTGCTCATCCGGAGATGTTGTAATCCGCAGAGCTGCAGAAGCATCTGAGCGCCGCTATTGAGTCGCAGAAGGATGCCTTGAAGGCTCGTGACGAGGCGGTCACGGCGCGGGACGTGGCGCAGGCGGCGCTGAAGGTAGCCGAAGGTGATCGGGCCGAGCTGGCCGCTGAACTGGAGGCCCTTCGCAAGGCCGGCCAGCTTGTCTGCGACCGGGTCCTTGGAACCGTGGCGGGCCCGAGCGCTCTCGCCCCCATGCTGGCCCGAGTGCCGGGGCGCGTTGAGAGAGCCGGCCGTGAGTGCCGCGCTTGAGCTTCCTCGCCTGGTCAATACCGTCTCCCACTACGACGGTATCGACCTTGCGATGGTGGCGGCCGGCGTCGGCGGGAACCGAACCGACGACGAGATCGACAGGTTCGAGCTCCAAGTTGAGCCGCACGCTCGGGAGATCGCCAGCCACATCTCTCCGCAGAGTGCCCTCCAAGAAGAATAAGTAGAAGTTAGATCCATACCCCTTTATTGTAAAGACTATTGTTCGTAAATAATCTTAAACTTAGCAAGTTCCAATATGCCTCCTGTCCTCTTTTATGTCATGGTGGGCGCTCGACCGTAGTGGTGTAAGGACCACCGAGGTCACTTATCGTGGTCGGTCGGTCGCTCGAGAGGCGGAGAGGATAGGAACTTTTGGCTATCTGTGATTACACGCACTTGTGAGGGATGGGAATGTTCCCAACCGGCCAAAGATCGCTCCACTCGGGCACTTCCTTCTTCCGCTAAGTGCTACTTGCAACCGTAGCCGCTGGGGCATAGGCCGTAGCACTCGGGTCGAGAGGGTTACCGCTCGGGATGGACCTCGTGACCGGTCGGGTCACCGACCCGCATGAGCGCATGAGTCAGCCTAGTTTGCGTGGGGGCGGAGTGTTCCCGACCGACCAGAGGTCACTTCGCTCGGGTACTTCCTTCTTCCGCAAAGTGCTACTTAGCAACCGTAGCCGTCGGGACGTAGGCCGTAGCACTCGGGTCGAGAGGGTTACCGCTTGGGAAAGACCTCGTGATCGGTCGGGTCACCGACCGCATAAGCGCCACGAGCGGCTGAATGGGGCGCCATGGCGCCCGAGTCGCGCGGCGACCAGGTGCTCGGAAGGAGAAGTAAAGACGACGCAAGGAAAAAAAAGAAAAGGACTTAGGGATAGAAACGCCTTGACTTTTCTATGTTCCAAGCGTTGGGAAGGACGCGGCGAAGAACCTCTGCGACGGTGAAGGGGCCTTCCCAGGGCGGCGAGAGCTTGTGCTTGTCTTTGCTGGTCTGGACCCGACGCAGGACCAGGTCGCCAGCGCTGAAGGATCGCCCTCGAACCTGGCGCTGTGGTAACGCCGCAGAGCTTGTTGATACTTGACCGATCGTAGAATGGCCACATCGTGCGCCTCGCCAAGCTGGTCGATGGCGTCCTGTTGCGAGGCGAGCCCCCGAGCCTCGTCGAAGGCTTGTAGTCTTGGGGCGCCATATTCCAGGTCGGTTGGCAGGACAACTTCAGCACCGAACACCATGAAGAACGGTGTAAACCCGGTCGCCCGAGTCGGTGTGGTCCGCAAGCTCCAGAGGACGGAGGGTAGCTCGGCCACCCATCGCCCCGCGAAATGCTTCAGTCGACTGAAGATCCGTGGCTTAAGTCCTTGGAGGATCATGCCGTTTGCGCGTTCGACCTGACCGTTAGTCCGCGGATGGGCCACGGCTGCCCAATCGACGTGGATGTTGAAGTCGTTGCAGAACTCGAGGAACTCCTTCCCGTGAACTGCGTCCGTTGTCGGTGATGATAGAGTTCAGGACTCCAAACCGAAAGATGATGTCGCGGAAGAAGGTGGCCGCTTGTACCGACGTGACGCTCATGACCGGCTTGGCCTCTATCCATTTGGTGAACTTGTCCACCGCGACGAAGAGATGAGTAAAGCCCCCGGGCGCTTTCTTGAAGGGCCCGACAAGATCGAGTCCCCACACTGCAAACGGCCATGTGATGGGGATCGTCTGCAAGGCCAGAGCTGGCAGATGCGTCTGCTGGGCGAAGAATTGGCATCCTTCGCAGGTGCGTACAATCTGCTCGGCGTCAGATACGGCGGTTGGCCAGTAGAAACCTTGTCGAAAGGCTTTTCCTACCAGGGACCGGGGTGCGGCATGGTGACCGCAGACTCCGCCATGGATATCGAGCAACAGCTGTTTCCCTTGGTCGACCAGAACGCACCTCTGGAGAACCCCAGAGGGACTCCTTTTGTAAAGGTCTGGCCCGACTAGGACGAAAGATTTCGCCCGTCGGGCGAGGCGCCGGGCCTCGTTCGAGTCAGTGGGAAGCAACCCGTCCGTCAGACGGGCGATAAAAGGTTTCCTCTAGTCGGATTCAGTTGTTAGCACACTGCGGCCCGACCCGGCCAGGTGCACGCCCGACCGCCCGGCGGTTGGAGTGACCGTGCTCGGCAGGTCGGGAGACCGCTCGGTCACCGAGTCCAACTGGACGGAGGGCTGCAGAAGGTCGCAGACGAAGATCCTAGGTGGGACTGGCCCTCTGCTGGAGGCAAGATTAGCTAGGTAATCGGCCTCACCGTTGTAGAGTCTGTAGCTATGGTGGAGCTCGAAACCCTTGAACTGCTCTTCGAGCCTGCGCACTTCTTGACAGTACGCGGCCATGCGGGCGTCTCGGGGCTCCGCAGCCTTCATGACCTGATCGACGACAAGCTTGGAGTCCCGTGGGCGTAAGTCGGCGAGCGCCGAGTCGGCAGCGATCCGGAGGCCGTTGGCGAGCCTCGTGCTCGGCGATGTTGTTGGTCGCGTCGAAGAGCAACTCGATGGCGTATTGAAATCTGCTCCGGCGGGAAATGATGACGACTCCGCGCCACGCCGCTCTTGGTGTAGGACCCATCGAAGTACATCGTCCAATGACGGGGTCTTGGCCGGAGGCGTCTGGGCTTCGGTCCACTCGGCGACAAAGTCGGCCAGGGCCTGTGACTTGATCGCCGTTCGAGGGACGTATGTTATGCCATGACCGCTGAGCTCGAGCGCCCACTTAGCTATCCTCCCCGAGGCGTCGCGGTTGTGGACGATCTCGCCGAGCGGAGACGTGGTCACCACGGTGATGGCGTGCTGGTCGAAGTAATGGACGAGCTTTCTTTTGGTGATGAGCACCGCGTAAAGCAGCTTCTGCACCTGCGGGTACCGAGCCTTGGACTCGGAAAGCACCTCGCTGATGAAGTAGACTGGCCGTTGTACCTTGAGTTCACGGCCCTCTTCCGCTCGTTCCACCACAAGGGTCGCGCTCACGACTTGGGCAGTGGCAGCGATGTAGAGGAGCAGCGGTTCACCTGGCGCCGGGGCGACCAGGACCGGAGGTGAGGACAAGAAGGCTTTCAAGCGGGTGAGGGCCTCCTGAGCCTCCTGGGTCCAGCTGAAGCGGTCGGATTTCTTAAGCAGCCTATAGAGCGGCATTCCGCGTTCGCCAAGGCGAGACACAAAACGGCTTAAGGCTGCAAGGCATCCGGTTAGCCTTTGGACTCCTTTGAGGTTGCCAACCGGGCCCATCCTTGCAATCGCCGAGATCTTCTCCTGGTTGGCCTCGATGCCGCGCTCGGAGACAATGAAACCGAGGAGCTTCCCCTTGGGGACCCCGAAGACGCACTTGTCGGGGTTGAGCTTTATGCGGAACCGTCGGAGGTTCGCGAAGGTCTCCCCTAGGTCGGTGATGAGGTCGCCGGCCTTCCTGGACTTCACGACGATGTCGTCGACGTACGCCTCAATGTTGCGGCCGATCTGGTCGTTGAAACACGTTTGCATATATCGCTGGTATGTAGCGCCCGTATTTTTTAGACCGAACGGCATTGTTATGTAGCAGAATGAGCCAAATGGAGTGATGAAGGAGGTCGCAAGCTGGTCGGACTCCTTCAGCGCTATCTGGTGGTAGCCCGAGTAGGCATCCAGAAAGGAAAGGGACTCGCACCCCGCGGTGGAGTCTATGACTTGGTCAATGCGGGGCAAGGGGAACAGGTCCTTGGGACACGCTTTGTTGAGATTCGTGTAGTCAATGCACATTCTCTATTGCCCGCTCTTCTTTTTTACAAGTACAGGGTTGGCCAGCCACTCGGGGTGGCGTACCTCTTTTACGAACCCTACAGCCAAAAGCTTGGCGATCTCCTCCCCTATGATCCTGCGCTTTTCCTCGTCGAAGCGGCGCATGCGTTGGGCGACCGACTTTGAGCCTGGTCGGATGCTCAAGGAGTGCTCGACGACTTCCCTGGGAATTCCTGGCATGTCAGAGGACTTCCATGCAAAGACATCGTTGTTGGCGCAGAGGAAGTCGACGAGCGCGCTTTCCTATTTAGCGGGTGCGTGGCTCCTACCCGCACGGCCTTGGTCTGATCCCGGGGATCGACCGCAACCTTCTTCGTGTCCTCGGCGGACTTGAAGGATCTCGCCCCCGACTTGCTAGACTCAGGGGCGGACTCGGAGACTTCCCTCCGGAGGTTGACGAGCTCGGCGGATGCGATGACCGCTGAGGCTCACCACAATCGCCCGCGCGCATTGTAAGCAAGCTGGAAAGATGAGGCCACAGTGATAACTCCTCGCGGCCCGGGTATCTTCAGTTTGAGATAGACGTAGCTGGGGACCGCCATGAACTTGGCGTAGCACGGCCTCCCGAATAGCGTGATAGGGCGGAAATCCACGACCTCAAAGTGAGGTCTCGGTGCGGAAATTTCCGGTCCTCCAAAGGTGACGGCGGTCGACTGCTGAGCGGGTGGGCTCGCCGCGTGGATGACGCCGTGGAAGGTGCCTTGCTCGGTCGGAGACTCGGCGAGGACCCCATGGCGTCGAGCGTCTCAACATAGAGGATGTTGAGGCCGCCGCCGCCGTCCATGAGCACCTTGGTGGCGCTTCTTCCCACGATGGGGTCGACCACGGCGGATACCTTCTGGCCGCGGGGCGTGGTCGGGTGGTCGGTCCGATCAAAAGTAATCGGAGATTCGACCACCGAAGGTATTGAGGCGGCGGTGGCGGTGTGGACCTCGCGGTGGCGAGCTTGAGCCGACGCTTGTCGGCGTAGCGTGCCGCCACCGAAGATCATGAGGCGGCCGTCGGGTTCGGGAACTCGTCGTCGCCATCTTTTCGCGACCCTTGGGGCGGGCCGGCTTCTTTCCTTTGCCCCGCGGCGTCGTGGGGCGCCGGAGAGAAACGCCTCGGGATCTCACGATCCGGTACTTGTGTTGACGGGAACCCGTGGTTCGAACGGCTGTCCATCAACTTTTGAAGTGGTCGGGCGCGCGCGCGACGGTCGGTCGCACTTTGCTGGTAGGACGATCGGCACCGCGACCACTTGGGTCTCGCGGACTGCTTTCCATGCGGCTTAAACATCGGAGCGGTCGGAAGGGACCGGCTCGCACCGGCTCTTGCTTGGTTTTGCCATCCTCAAAGATGGCTCCCACGCCTTCTCGCGGAGGCGTGGTTGGTGGCGATGTCCGAAGCTCCTTGGTGGTTACGGGCTTAACGCACCAGCTTGTGCACCAAGGCCTTACGAGGTGCCGTAGATGAATGCCCCACAACATCGGCATCGGAGATGTCGGGAGCTCGTTACATTGGTGGGAGAATCGCGGATGTAGTCGGAGAGTTTCCCCGGCTGCTTGCTGCGCCCTTCAGTCCCAGGAGTTCCTGTGGCGCTTGTAAGTGCCACGGAAGTTGCCGACGAAGAGGTCTTCAAGTCGGCCCGCCTCGATGGTTTTCACGGGCAAGTACTCGAGCCGGGCTCGGCCGAGTCCGCAAGGTAGATGGGGAGGTATTGGATGATGAAAAGATCATCGCTTGCTCCCGCCGGCATGCGAGCCGTAGTCTTGAGCCATATCACGGGGTTTGTGGCCCGGTGTATTTGGCAATGTTGGTCGGTGCCACGAATCGCGAGAAATCCGCATGGCGAATCCTGGCGAAGGCCCGTGGTCCCGGACCATCGGGGCTTGGGCTTGGTGGAGGTGGCGCCGTCGGCCACAATACGCGAGCGGCCTCGTCGCCGCCTTTCTTCAGCGCCTCGAGGTGGCGCGGACGTCGTAAGCGTCGCCGAGGCGCGCGCGGTGCGCGAGGCCTCGGGTTGTTCGTGGTCGCCGTCGCCTTTGCCGGCCCAACCGGCTCCGGCAATGCATGCGGGCCCGACGGCGAGGTGGCTCCCGAATGGTAGGAGCCGAGGTCGCATGTCTTTGCATGGTCGCGACGCTCCACCACCCCTGGAGGTTCAGTGCGTGGCTTTGGCCTCCGGTCGTCTGCTCGGGAAGGCCTCGGGCGACATCGCGGCCGCACCACGTTCGACTCGCGTGGGAAGAACCGAGGCCGTCGACTCTTCCACTGGCTTGTGGCGTGCTGGCGTGTCGCTGCGCGCGCCAAGCATCTGCGAGGCTCGGGCTCCTCGCTCGTGTTGGCTGGAGCCGGTCGAGCTCGACCGCCGCTCCTCCAGACTTCGCTATTGTCGTTGAAGCTCAGCGCGGCGAGCTTGAGCGCGTTCAGTGTGCTCGCGTTGGTATTCTTCCTCCTGCGCCTTAGTGCGCCGGGTGGGGGCCCCTGTAGCCGCGGGGGTTACAGTCAAGTCGACCGTGTCCGCCATGTTGCACTTGCGAGAGTGCCGTCCGCGGGTGGGGTGCTCCGTGTCGGAGCTGGAATCGTGGCTGGAAGAATCTTCCAGCAACTCATGGATAAAGGCCGGCATGTAGCCGGCCATTGCCACAAGGTGTGAGCCTGCGGGGGGTGACATAGTCACCGCCGAGCCCACGGAGCTATCGCGAAGTGGCGTGGTGCTCCTTGGGTTCGGCCGGGGCTGTTAGGGTGCCCTGCCGAGTTTGGCGAGTCGTGGGAGACGGCGCTTAGGCTCCCGACGGCGCTGGTCTCGGAGACGGCCGGGATAAGCACGAGCCCTCTGCCAAGTGGCGGCGGTCGAGGAGCCGGCGGATCCGACTTCCGCAGCGATCGTGCTGTCGTGGGTGAAAGATGCCATCGGGGAGGCAAGCGGAATCGGAGATGTCGATGAAGACGCAGCGCAAGGCCCCTACAGGCGCGCCAACCGCTTCGGCGTTTGAGCACCGCAAGTGAATTTGTAAGTCTAAGGGCGCGCGTTCCCATTCCACGAATGGTTAGACTCGAAGCCCAAGATGTATCTTGGTTCGGGCGAATGTCCCTACTCGATTCGTGTGGTGGTATTGTATTGTCTTTAGGCGGATGGTTACACAGTGCTTACAAGAGCGAGCTAAGAGCTTTAGCGCAAGAATGCTGGTTGCTTGTGCGTGTGTCCCCCCTCTCCCCTGGGGGTTCCTGCCTTCCTTTATACGGTAGAAAGGGGCAGGCTACATCGAGAGTAGGGGAAGGGCGAGGTGACCTATGCTGAGAGCTTTGGTCCTTCGTTCTGTCGACTGGTCACCGCTCGTCTTGCCCACGCTAGGTCGGTAGCCTTGTTGGGCAGAGCGGTTAGTTGCTTTGTTGGGAAATGGCGCACCGCCTCGCGGAGCTCGATGAGTGTTGACGTTGTCGTGTGTAACGTTGGTGCTGCCTCGGGAGGTGCGTGCTTTCGTGTCGTGCGTGGCCGGTCGATGGGGCTGGAGGCTTGACTTCGCACCATTAAACCATCTCGGGAAGGGTCACCGCTTTCGACAATCCGCCGATTGACCCGTCCGGGGGTGCGTGGTCGTGTCTTGGTGGAGACTTCGACACGTGGCCTTTGGCGGAGGTTGCCTTGGTTCGATCGGAGTCGGGGGATCCGACCTGCTGCGGAGGTCGGGTGCCATGCTTGGTCGGAGTCGGGGGATCCCGTCCCGCTGCGGAGGTCGGGAACCCTGCTTGGTTGGGGATGCCTACCCCGGTCGGTCGGGAATGGGTGTCCTGTGCGGCCTGCGCAGTGCTTTTGGTCAGGCGGGCTTGGGCGGCTGCTGCTAGGCTTGAGCTATGCTTGAGGCAGCCCGCTCGTCACCCTGGGCCGTTGGGCTACCCCTGGTATGAGTATTCGTCAGTAGGTATCCGATACCCGTTTACCCGCCACCATCAACAATCCTTTCAACCAAAGGGCACTAGGAGATGATGAGCTATGGTACTGATACATTCCTTTTGATGAAATTGTACAAATCAGTTACATTATGTGAATTGAAGAATATATCCTAAGCTTTTTGGACTGACATGGAAGAACACGCTTATCACGAGGACGAGAAAGCCACGAGGATGGAAGGACGTCCGAGCAATGGACCTAGGAGAAGCCATTGACTGTTAAAGAGAGACTGAGAGCGTGAGAGAGATTGAGAGAGATACTGGTCGTGCGAGAAAGAGAGAGGGGGCGAGCGAGAGACCGAGAGATTGAGAGATACTGATTGAGTGAGAGACTGATCAGACAAGAGAGAGAGAATGATCGAGCGAGAGAAATTGAGATAGATAGACTGATCGAACGAGAGAGACCGAGAGATTGAGAGAGAGAGACTGATTTGACAAGGGAGAGAGAGCAAGCAAGAGAGATTGATAGAGAGACTAGTCGGGTAAGAGAGAGAGCGTGAGGGAGATTGAGAGAGATAGCGACTGAGAGAGAGACAGCAACGGTCAAGAATAAATAGAATTTAATTCTTTTTCCCTAATATTTGTGTTTACTGCCTTAGCTCCGTATGCATCTTTGACTATTTTATTCTCATCGTAATAGTATAAATATATCGAGTTTGAATCAACACGACATGAAATATAAATAGATCGTATCTAAACTCATCAAAGACCAGTCGAACAGGCACGATAAGAACGATGTGCCCTTACGGCCTTCAGACAGGAAGTACATGAATCGGCAGAACGCCCGCCTCTACGTGCACCCACAAAACACCCTGGAAATGCTGTACTGTTCTGCGCTTTAAATCCCTTCCAGTAAAAGCTCTTGCCTTCATCGCCGAATCCGCCGTTGCCACCACAAATCCAGCGAGGACGAACTAGTTTTCGTGCAATCCTCCCGTTCTCCAACGCGAATTCGATGCGGTTTTGAGCCATTCTGAGGCTTTCGCCGTCCGATTCCGTCCAGTTTCGTGCCATTTTGGACAGATTTTGGTCCGTCTTCTGAGAAAAGGTGAGTCTTTTCGTTCCTCTTTAAATAATTTCGCTCGAAGAATCGCCTGAGGAAATCTGGGGTTTTCCGCATCAAATATTCAATCGAATGCCATAACTAGGGGGGAAATATTCTGTATTTGTCGTCAGGAATCATCTCAAATCTTGCTCTTCTGCTGTCGAAACTCTGCTCCAATAATGGATCTTGACGACTACATGGACCCCTACGAGGAAGCCGAAGCCGAGGCCGCCGCGGAAGCCGCCGGCTTGATCGCCCCCGCCGCCGCCACGAGGGAGTCGTCCTCCGACGATCCCGACGAGGACGACTCGGAGGCGGAGAGCGACTACGAGGAGAAGTCCTACGGCCTCCTCAAGTCCGGCAACCACCGGGTGCGCAACCCGGACGGCACCTTCCGCTGCCCCTTCTGCCCCGGCAAGAAGAAGCAGGACTACAAGCTCAAGGACCTCCTCCAGCACGCCGACGGCATCGGCGTCTCCAGCAAGCATCGTCGCCATGGCCGAGAGCGCGCCTTCCACCGCGCCTTTGCCCGCTTTGTCCGCACCGACCCATCCTTCGCGAATGACCTTGCTAGTATCAATGGCAATGCAGATGCCAATATAACTACCACTGCTAATGCTAATGCCAGTGCCAAGGGAGAAGCCAATGCCAATGATGATACCGCTGGATCCAGCTCTGTGGAAACGGCCATGGGGCTGCGAAAGGAGGAGGAGAAATTTGTTTGGCCATGGACTGCGGTTCTTGCAGCCGATGCAGGTTTCAGTGCTGAGGACTTTGCTGGTAGAGTGGGCATGTTTAGTTCGGTTGATGTTGTGCCTTTGGTTGTCGATGAGGTGGAAGGCATGGAAAGCTTTGCAATTGTGAGGTTTACAAATGGTTGGGGTGGATTTAGCGACGCTCTCACACTTGAGAACCATTTCAACGTGGATAAGCTTGGGAAGAAGGAATGGGAGGCAAGGAATAGTGGTGGAGGTGTTGCGAAGGGGGAGGGGAATGGGGAAGGGGAGGCCAAGGTTTATGGGTGGGTTGCTCGAGAGGGGGACTATAATGCAGGGAGTGTGGTGGGCAGGTACTTGAGGAAGCATACCAACCTGACAACAGTAGATGAGGTCTCCAAGAGTGAGTTGGAGAAGTCGGGGAAGATGGTGGCGATACTGGCAACTCAGATCGAGGCAAAGAACCGATACTTGCAGGATTTGGAGACAAAGAAGAATGCGACAGAACTCTCCATTGCACGGCTTGAGGAGGACAATAGGAGGCTACATGAGGCATATAATGAAGGTAGGATGTTCAATTGTGCTTCATTTCCTTTAGATGTACCTGATTGTGTAGAGTTACCCATTTATCACATTTTTAGTGAATAGTGATGTAAGTGAAAATTTTGTCAAGTGATATTTCTGTCTTGTACTGTTGCATAATTAAAAATTTGCAACTGATGTTAAGAGTCCTGAATGGTAAACTTTTCTGGGATTCTACTTTTATATTGGTTTAGAAAAATATTGCTTCTTGGTCGGTTAGACAAGTAGCAGCTATGCAGGACTTCTGTTGGTCTGTGACTCATTATACATGCAGTTTCTTCATTTCTCTCTTGTGTACTTTAACATCGTATTGGCCTGTAAGACTTAACTGATGAGATAAATGTTGGTTACAGCTCCAAACACACTTTTCCCAATCGTTAACTTTCATTGGTTAGCTTTAGTTTCTTGCCGTTACAAAAATCAATAAAGCAGTGTTGCTCTATTAGACGCCAATCTGCACTCTGCGGCATCATAATAACTTTTACATTGTCTGCTTCAGAAATGCGCAATCTGCATCACAAGGCTCGTGACAATGCTTTGAGGATTTTCCAGGATAATGAAAACTTAAAGCTTGAATTAGAAAATAAGAGGAGAGAGCTGAATTCACGCGCTAAGCAGCTAGAAAAGTTGACAGCTGAGAATGCCAGCGACAGGAAGAAACTTGATGATGAGAAGCAAAAGGTAAGTTAATGAACTATCTATGCTACGCACTAAGCTATGCTCATGACCTCATGTATCGTTTGCTAAATGTTATGCCTAGGATACACTATTCTTAACTTACAGGATATCAAATGCCTGTTTATTTTGAGTGGCTAACTTCAGAACGAAATCAAGATTTTTACCTACTTCGTGTATATATTTCATATGGGATTTGTATAAGTTGTTTGAGATGACATAACATAACAATTTTCTCTTTGACATGGTACATAATATTAGTTAGTATTGTGTTTTCTAAATTATATGCTACTGTTCAGAATTTAGTTTCTAAGCAGATTAAATAATGACATGCTTCTTTCTATAGCATAAGTGCTTAGTGCTATGCCAAATAGTTTGCCAGTCTATCATAAAGCAACAGTTGGCACATTCTAGGTATTGAAAATTTCATAACATGACCATATGGTGTGATAGCATAAGTTCATACTGCAATATATTTTATGATATATTTATATCTTAAGTTTCTTTTCTGAAATGTACAGACAAAAGATGATAATAGTGAACTTGAGCTGGCAAGTATAGAACAGCAGAGGGCGGATGAAGATGTTTTGAAGCTAGTCGAGGACCAGAAGGTTTGCTACCTTTTTTTACTTATGTTGTTTCCTAGATGGGTACTCTGGACTCTGTAGATGAGAATTAATACACCTTGAAAACACCAGAGGGAAAAGGAAGATGTCCTCGTGAGAATGCTTCAGCTGGAAAAGGAGCTGCATGAGAAACAACAACTTGAGCTCGAAGTAACACGATTGAATGGCACACTTCAAGTGATGAAACATTTGGAGGGAGATGATGATGGGGATATTCACGACAAGATGGAGAAGTTGAGTGAAAGATTAGAACATGAAAAGAAACGGTTGGAAGAGTTGAGCGGAGAGCTGGTGAGGAAAGAGCGTGAAAGTAACGATGAGTTACAAGAGGCTCGAAAAGAATTGATAGTGGTACGGCTCCTTTTCTCTAGGATGTTTATCAATTGCCTTCCACCTAATTTGTTCTTGAATAGTTAGTTGTTCAAAAAAGGTTTTCATTCATGAAATGGTTATCACAATGCTCAGGGTTTGGAGGACATGCTAAGCGGCCGAACAGTTATCGGGGTAAAAAGGATGGGAGAACTTGATGAAAAACCATTTCAAAATGCATGCAGGAAGAAGTATGGAAATGATGATTACGAGACCAAAGCTGCGGAGCTGGTCTCAAGTTGGCAGGAGGAAATAAAGAAGCCATCGTGGCATCCTTTTAAGTTTGTTCAGGTTGATGGAGAAGATAAGGTATTTACTGAGTTCTACATTCAACTCTCGTGTGATCTTTGCCTTTTATAGAGGCTAGTGTTTGTTTGCAAATCATAATCATCCTTGGATGTTGCAGGAAGTTGTAGATGACGATGATACAAAACTGCGGCACTTGTGGATTGAGTATGGAGATGATGTGTGCAATGCAGTGAAGACGGCCCTGAGCGAGGTGAATGAGTACAATGCCAGTGGACGGTATGTCGTGCCCGAGCTCTGGAACTTCAGGAAAGGCCGGAAGGCGACGATGAAAGAGGTGCTGAAGTACATCTTCGGGCAGTTGGAGACGACGAACAAGCGCAGGAGGGGCTGAGGCGCCCTGGGCCTTGTCAGCTCTAAGGGAGGATTTAGTCTTGCGCTGTAGGGTATATGCCATTGGTGGCATTGCAGGAGCCTTATGCTGCTCCTCTCCTGACATGGGAGCTGTATCTTAATATTCCATTGTGTGACATAAGTGTCCATGCTTCAGGCTTGGATCTCCATCACATTCTAATCTGCATGTGATGTTGTTGCTTGCAGCCGTATGCTGCTTCCATCCTAAAACCGTTGTGATCGGTGAACTTATAATAACCCATCTGTTGGGTAGTGTTGTCGGGTAGTTTGTGTGTAGATTGTGCAGGTGTATGTATGTAGCAGTACTTGGTGCCATTTTGCCAATGACAATGATTATTCAGACCATGCATGGTCATGTTGCACCTGTACAGGGTTTATGCGACAATACAAGTAACCTTTTTTTTTCTTTGCTGCCCCCACACAAATGGAGTTTCTTTACTGTCACGGTTTCCAACTTTTCTCGTTGAGAGGCAGTAATAAATTGATGTTTAATGTGTAGACACCCAAGTAAGCAGGAGCTGGTTGAAGCGGCGGCGAGGAGGCCAGAGGTCAGAGATGAAATGGCTTACTAGTTCCACATCTTAGTGGACTAAGTGGAGTACTCAGTAAGCACCTCAATGCCTTCTTCTTCCTCCTGCAAGAACCCTGCCGCGGCCATCTTACTCTTTTAACTTTGTGTAACAGTAATACTCTCTGGGTCATCAATATTTACTTTTTGGGTGAAATTGTGAAGGTGGATACAAAAGTTTTGGCCACGCTGTTTATTTTAAACATCTAATCTGAATTGATGAAAGAAAAAGAAAGGAATAATTTTGAATGCAAATTCGAAAGAGATTTAACTGATCAAGATAGAAATCACTATTCGAATTATGATTCATTTGTTCTTTTCTGTTGATAAAGTTAGAAGTTGAAGAATCTTAACTAGGTTATGATGGAAAATATAAAGGTCTAATTGACTGACTATTGACATCAGTTTTCTCTCTCTGTTACTCAAGATTACGGAGATGCTGGAAAATCAGATTAAAGCTAAGAACAGGCACTTGCTGCAATTGGAGAGGTAGGTGGAAGAACACGATGGAACTTCCAAAAGCAGAGAGAAAACTACACGAGGCGTATACTGAAGGTATACTATATTGTTGCATGCTTCTTATAGGTGTGCATGTGGATGTAAAGTTACTCAACATTTCCATGCTTATTCATTCAATTGGAAATTCAGTAAACTAAAGCCAATCATCAATTTTGTTTTTGCTACGTATTACTACATAATTGCAAGTGATGCTGAAGTCGATTAGGGTTCAGGTGTGGCCGGAGGGGACATCGGGAGAAGCAAGCGCCGTGGACGGAACGATCACCGGCAACGAGGGCCCTAAAAACCAGAGGAGGAGCCCAGAACGAGCGACATTTATGATGAAGTGAACAGCACATTGATCTTATCCATTGCCATTGGCCCGTTAATTGTGGCACTACGCCATCTTTCTTAAGCAACTAGATAAGTGACCGCGATGTGCCACGCTGCGACCGTCGCTCTCCACGCGAGCAAATCGAGAAAACACGTGAAACGGTTAAGAGGATATAAACGTATTTGCGTTTTCTTTTTGCATTCATTCAGGGTCCTCTCACGAATGATCCGTGATTTCATGTAAACGAAAGGTCCTTTTTGTTAAAAAAATAGCAAAAACGATCTAAACGCAATTAAACTTTTTTGTGTGTATTTATCTGGGGCCCTCCTTTTCGCAAAAAATGGTCCGAAGGATCTAAACGTAATAATTTTTTTTCTTCTAAAAAAGGACCTAAACGTAATTTTTTCTTCTGCTCAGCTCGCGGCTCGAGCCGGCGCCCTCTCGGCTCAAATGCACCACAGCCCGGGAATCCTCCCATCTTTAATAGAGGGAGTATTATGTGTTCCTCCTAGCTTCATCTCATTCTAATTAGTTGATTAAGCATCAAAACAAAAATTAGCTGTGCGTTGAGTTTTTTCTTTGCTTCATCATCTACACCACCTGTTTGGTTGAGCCAGATTACCGTGAATGCGGATTGATCAAATGTAAGTATTGTAAGTAGTAAATTGTGTAAAATAAATAAATATATTTAACAATAGGAACTACCCATATTCCCCGCAAATGCGTGGCTGGGTACTATAATATATATATTTGTATCTAAAAATATAATCGTATTTCTTATACAAACTTAATCTATATATTTTATCTATGTTGATATAAATGGCTGGTGTGATTCCTGGCACTTCTTTGTCCCGAGGGATAGAAATTTTCATAATAATCCGTAAAAAAAAATCCTAGAAGTTTTCTTATTAATAGATAGAAAAAGATAAGGATTGTACTGCATATTTTACAGGCCAGATTATAATAGTGCGAACTAATCGGATATATATTACAGTTGTTCAATATTGCTCGGTACCATTGCAAAGATCACGGAGTCGAAAAATGCATTCCAATGTGTGATTGATATGTGGCCCTGGCCCCATATGTCATTCTCACAAGCGATAGTGTTTTCCAATTTATAGCTCATTGCGATGTTACCAAGCTAATTTTCTCATACAACCGTATTTATCATAGACATTAGGATTTAGAGCTATAAAACAAATACAATGTTGCAATATTTAGCCACGCAGTTATACGGACAATCCGGCTAGTTATATTACTAATGGATTTGCTGCAACACATGAAGATGTCTGCGTATAATCAGTTACCTTTCCAAGTAGTAGCGCATGCGATGGAGATGAGAAGTTTCCCTGCTGTGCTCAGGAAACGTTTTCGCGTGAAGAGCAAGGACCAACAAGTACTTGATTCGTCACTGAACTATTGTTCAGTTGATCAAATAGTACTTGTTCTTTTGGGTAATGAGCAAGAAGTACTACATGTATGTGATCAAGTGGTTCTCTCGATATGTGTTCGTTTTTGTCCTTTATATCTGATCAGGAAACCGGCATGCAAAATACGTCAACACACGGGGTGTTTGGGACAGCTTCAGCTCCACCAAAATCCGTGAAGTTGGTGGAGCGGGGTATTTCTAGCTCCAGAAATTTATGGAGCTGGAGCTGTGGGTATATTAAGAGTGTTTAGGTGGGTCATTTTGTTTACATTTTAGACTAAAAATATAAACTTAGTTCACTTTATTTTAGCCTACAAACTCCAGCTCTGAGGTGGAGCTGGGATCTAGAGCTCTGCCAAACAGAGCCTAACAATGCAGAAACTGATACTGCTATGCACGGGCTAGAGTAGCTGCTACACTACACACGCCCCGACCAACATGCTGGAGGAAACCTCAGCGATCGAGAAGGCCTCCACGTCGAGTGACATATATAGTAATGGCTAACGCCGGCGAGCTTCTCGTCTCGCCACTGACGACGCCGACGCCGCGAGCACCCTCGATCGCCTTCCACGCTCAACAGCACTTCGCCGGCGTCACAACCACACCGCGCTCCGAGAAGCGGCAGCTAAACACCACTTCTTGGTGCTGCACTTCGGCAAGAGCTGGGCCGGCCTCCGGGACGCCGTGTCGCTCGCCGGCGCCGGGAGGAGGGAGTGGCAGCACCGCGGCGAGAGCGCCAGCGGCGTCGTGTATGGCTGGACGGCCGGGGAAGAGGACTTAAACGGGGGCGACGCGGTCGGGATGTTCCTGAGGGAGACCGGCCCTGCGGCAAGGAGCACAGAGGACGTCGAGAAGGAAGAGGTGAGCGTCACCGCGAAGTTCAGAAGGGCCAAGTTCTTGGAGGCAATATGTTGAAAAATCAATCACAAAAGAAAAAGAACATGGGACATAGATTTTTACGTGAAAAATCCTTACGGGAAAAAACCACGGACGCCAACCGGCGATATCACTATTTTGTAAAATTGAGTACAAATACTAGGGTTTACAATAAGCATCTTATATCCCCAGCAACTTACAAGAGGTATTTATAGATGGATGAAGCGACTCGAGTCTAAAACGGGCTATACTGAAATATGGGTCAAAGACGTCTTTAAAACCTAAAGAGAAGTTCGGATCAACACCCAACAAACTCTATCTTGAGACGAATTCCCTCTTGTAGCAAAAAAGCTCAAACTTAGTAATTGAAATTGTTTTTGTCATCATGTCAGCGGGATTATCATGGGTACTTATCTTGGATATTTTGATGTCACCTTGAGTAATAACATCTCGAATGTAATGGTACCGCACATCAATGTGCTTTGTTTTCTCATGATACATCTGATCCTTTGTGAGACAAATAGCACTTTGACTGTCATAAAATAAAGTAACACAAGAAGTAACCCCGCTGAGCTCAGTGTACAAACCTCTCAACCAAGTTGCTTCTTTACATGCTTCAAAAATAGCCATATACTCAGCTTCAGTAGTTCAAAGAGCAACAGTAGCTTACAAGCTTGCTTTCCAACTGACAGCACAACCATCAATAGTGAACACATAACCTGTGAGAGATCTCCTCTTATCTAAGTCACCAGCATAGTCAAAATCAACATAACCAACAAGTCCATCTCCAGATTTTTCAAACTGCAAATAAGCATTAGAAGTACCACGCAAGTATCTGAAAATCCACTGAACAGCTTTTCAATGCTCTTTGTCAGGATTAACCATGTATCTATTGACAACACTTAGTGTATGAGATAAATCAGGACGAGAACAAACCATGGCATACATAAGAGAACCAACTGCACTGGAATATGGGACTAGACATGCACTCAATATCATTATCTGACTCTGGACATAAAACTGAAGATAGTCTGACATGTGCAGCTAAAGGAGTACTCACTGGTTTTGTACCATGCATATTAAAACGACGAAATATCTTCTCAATATAACCTTGCTGACTAAGGTATAATTTACCAGATTTCCTTGCTCTAATAATTTCAATGCTAAGAATTTTCTTTGCTGCACCTAAATCCTTCATCTCAAATTCTTTACTCAATTGTGCCTTTAGTTTAGCTAATTCTGATTTATCTTTTGCAGCAATCAACATATCATCAACATAAAGAAGCAAATATATAGCTGAACCATTAATAATCTTCAAGTAAACACAACTATCATAATTAGACCGCTTAAAACCATGAGAGAGCATAAATGAGTCAAATTTCTTGTACCATTGCCTAGGGAATTGTTTCAAGCTATAAAGGGATTTCTTCAATCTACAAATAAGGTGTTCTTTTCCAGGAATAACAAATCCTTCACGTTGGTCCATATAAATATCTTCCTCTAACTCCCCATACAAGAATGCAATTTTAACATCTAATTGCTCAGGTTCATAGTCATGCATGGCAACAATACTGAGTAGTGCGCGAATAGAACTGTGCTACACAATAGGAGAAAATACATCATTGAAATCAATACCTGAAATATGGCTATAGCCTTTAGCAACCAACCTTGCTTTATACCTTGTTGAATCAGTAGGAGATATACTTTTCTTTCTTTTGAAAATCCATTTACAACTGGCAGGCTTCTTGTCTTTAGGCAATTTTACTAAATCCTAAGTACCATTCTTTTCAAGTGACTCCATCTCATCTTGTATAGCGGTTATCCAATTTTTACAATCAGCAGAAGTAATAGCCTCAACATAATTAGAAGGTTCAGCATTATTTTCAATTTCTTCTGCAATACTTAAAGCATAAGAAGCAATATCACATTCTTCAATGAATCTTTTGGGTGGATCAATAGACCTCCTGGGTCTGTCAATAGCAATAGAATGTTGTGGATGCTGCACAACTGGAGAAGAATGCTGAACAATATGTGAATCATCAATGATAGGTGCATCCTGAACAGTAGTATTATTATTTTCTGGTGTATATTCTGAATCAATAAGGTGCTCCACCTGCACACTAGTTTTCTGTTGTTTCTCAATAGGAACATTAATATCCAATTTGTCATTTAACATAACAGATTCATTAAAGATAACATTCCTGCTGATAACAACCTTTTATGTTTAAGGATTCCACAATTTATAACCTTTAACACCAGATTTATAACCAAGAAAGATGCACTTAATAGCTCTAGGCTCCAATTTACCATTATCAACGTGAGCATAAGCAGTGCAACAAAAAACTCTCAATTGTGAATAATCAAATAGAGAACCAGACCATACCTCAATTGGAGTTTTCTTATCAATAGCAATGGAGAGAGATCGATTAATAAGATAGCAAGCAGTGGAAGCAGCTTCAGCCCAAAAAAGCCTATGCAAACTAGCATTAGACAACATACAACAGGCCCTTGAGATGATGGTTCTGTTCATACGCTCAGCTACACTGTTTTGTTGTGGAGTATGAGGAACAGTGCAGTGACATACAATACTTTTAGACTTTCAATATGAATTAAATTCATCAGAACAGAATTTCATCCCATTATCAGTACGAAGTTTCTTTACCTTCTTTTCAGTCTGTTTTTCAATCATCATCTTCCACTCTTTAAATGCTGAAAATGCTTCTGATTTATGCTTCAAGAAGTAAGGATAGACTATTCTAAAATAATCATCAATAATTGTTAACATATAACAGGCACCCCCAAAAGAAGTCTTGCGAGATGACCCCATAAATCAGAATGCACATAATCAAGAATACCTTTTGTAGTTTGAACAGAAGTGTTGAATTTCACCCTCCTATGCTACCAAATATGCAATGCTCACAGAAATCCAATTTTTCACTATTATATCCATCAAGAAGTCCTCTTTTACTCAATACTGTCAAACCCTGTTCACTCATATGTCCAAGACGCTTGTGCCAAATATTAGCAATATCGGGTGATGAATGTGAAGAAACAAAGACATCACTTGTAATTGTAGTGCCTTGAAGACGATATAAATTGGCAGATTTTAAATCACCTTTCATAACAATAAGAGAACCTTTTGATACCTTCAAAATTCCATTGCCAACAGAATACTTATACCCTTTAGAGTCAAGAGTACTCAAAGAAATGAGATTCCTTGTCATACCTGGAACATGCCTTACATTTGTCAAGGTCCTAATAATGCCATCATACATCTTGATTTGAACAGATCCAATGCCAACAACAAGACGTGACGAATCATCACCCATCCTAAGAGAACCATCATCTTTAACAGACTCATAAGTGATGAACCAATCTCTATTAATGCATATATGAAAAGAAGCAGCAGAATCAATAATCCATCCATCACCACTACTTGCACATCCAACAAAATCAACAAGGGTCTCACCATCAGAACTACTATCAGCAGAAACAACAGAAGATTTACCTTCGTCATCAGGTTTACCTTTTGGTTTGTAGGTGTCGTTCCTTTTTTTTTTTGTTCTTTACCTTGTAACGTTCAAATATGTCATGATTATTTTTTTTGCAATATCTGCAAAATTTTTCTTTACCTCTGGACTTAGAACGGTCCCTGTAACTGCTTGAACTTCTGCCTCTATATCCATTATATGATTTTTTTCTTTTGTCCGTCCACGAACAGACAAAGCTTCACTATGCAAACTGGAACTTTCAGAAGACACCATCAATTCCATCTTTTCTTTTGCATGTAAGGCCTCATAAACTTCAGCAACAATTAATGTATCACGACTATATAAAATAGTGTCTCTAAAATTTGAAAATGACGGAGGCAGAGAACACAAAAGAATAAGACCTATATCCTCATCATCAAATTTTACCTTTATAGATTCAAGGTCAGAAACGATCTCCTTAAAGGCCGATAGGTGATTTAACACAGAACCACCCTCTTGCAATTTGTGCGAAAATAATTTCATCTTCACATGCATTTTGCTTGTAAGATCCTTGGACATGAAAATTGATTCCAACTTTAACCATAAAGCATTTGAAGATTTTTCCTGCAAAACATCTTGCAAAATATTATTTGATAAGTGAAAATGAATTTAAGATAAAGCCTTACGATCTTTTCTTTTTTCTTCATAAGTCCAGACCTTTTGATCTTTGTTCTCGAATTTATCAAGTGCATCATCTAGGTCAGTGTGCGCAAGAATTGCTCTCATTTTGACTCACCATAGTGAAAACCTGGTGTCATGGTCTAGTAGAGGAATATCATACTTCAATGAGTCCAGAGAAATATGCTTAAGTGCACAACCAGGGAAAAATTTGGCTGAAAAACAAGCTTCTGGCAAATTTTCTGGTACGCGCGCTGGGTGTGAGAAGCAATAATGAAACGATGCCTGGTAGCATTTCGGGTGCGCAAAGCAATTTGATGCAAAAGTATTGGGTCTCGGAGTTCACGAGCAAGCAAGTTCTTCACGCGTCCTTGAGTTTCTCCAACCACTAGTACTGCTTCTTGGCTGCTTGATGCGGCTCGCGCGTAGTGGCACCGCAGGCGACGAGGAAGGCGCGGCGCTGGAGTGCTGTCGGGGCTATTTGGCCCGCAGCGAAAGCCGAGGAGGTCCGCGATCCCGAACGACTTCGAGCGGACGGCGTGGAGGACGGCGACGACGACGCGAGCGAAGATACCGACTGGAGGCCAATCGGCGACGGCGGGCGACACGACGACGATGGCGACGGCCGGTGACGAGATGACGACGCGCGACGAAGAACGGGCGGTGACCAGCGGAAGCGACGCGATGACGAGGAAGGACGGGCAGCGCGTGATGACGACGCGCGACGGAGAGGAAGACCGGCGACGACGGGATGGCAGCGCGGCGACGAGCGGGCAGGCCAGACGGCGACGAACGACGGAAGATGAACCGACGCTGCGGGAGGCGGTGCGCCGATTGAGGTGCACGGATCGGCCGGAAGATGAACAGTCGTCGGAAATCGATCCGATCTGGAAGATTTTTTTTCTCTCGTGATTGATCTGCTATGATACCACTTGTTGAAAAATCAATCATAAAAGAATAAGAACATGAGACGCAGATTTTTACGTGAAAAATCCTTGCGAAAAAAAAATCACAGTCGTCAACCGGCGATATCACTATGTTGTGAATTAAGTACAAATATTAGGGTTTACAATGAGCGTTTATCTCCTTAGCAGCTTACAAGAGGTATTTATAGATGGATGAAGCGACTCGAGTCTAAAACGGGCTATATCGAAATATAGGCCAAAGATATCCTTAAGTCCAAAGAAAAATTCGGATCAACACTCAATACAACGTACGGTGAGAAGTTCGGGGTGGTGCAGAAGGTGGAGGAGATCGAGCAGCTGGCTCCATGGCGAACTCAAATGTCAGTGCAAAATGGCAAATTGCATAGCGAGTTGATCTATGGCTGTGTCAGAATCTGATTCAAGCGGTGTCTGTTTGATTCTTACCAGAGATAAGAAGACTATATCATACCAGAGATGAATCGTGATGTCCATGAGGAGAATGAGAAGCTCAAGGCGCGCAGAATTGGATGCAATGAGGAAAGAGATAGACACGAGAATGGAGAGAATCGAGGAGCTGAAGGATGGAAGAGCCAAACTGGAGTGCAGCAGCAGCACTGTGCAGAAGGTAGACTCATTTTACCTGAACTTTAGAATTCTGTATGGATCAACAGTTTACTTTTGAGTTCTGAAATCTTACCTGCACTTCAGAGTTCTGTAAGGATCAACAGTTTACTTTTGAGTTCTGAACTTGTATGTCGCATATAGTTAGATTCAATGCACATCCTCAGCTGAAAAAACTTGAAATACATTTTACAACCTGATCAAGTACATTTGCCATCTTGATCAAACCTTTTCCACCACTCTTTTAGCTTATGACATTTCTATTTTCTAATGCAAATACTTAGGGTGCTTCGGAGATCAAATTATTGGAGTTGGAAGATAGAGATTCCAAGGCGAGTGACCACGCCCTTATGCTGCATGAAAACCAGAAGGTTTCTTTTTCTTTTTGATATGACAGTAAAAAACTTCATCAATGCTTAACAGCATTATCAACCAATCGTACTCATTCATATATACATATGACTTTTAGAAAGAGATGGAAGCCATATATGCGAAACTAATTCAAATTGAGAAGCAGCTGGAAAAACGGCAAGCACTGTAGTCCACAGTACGGCAACTGAACATGAAACTACAAGCAGGGGAGAACCTTATAAAGGAAGACCATCAAAATCTTTACAATGTAATGATGAGCATGAGAAAGAATCTAGATCAAGAACAACAAAGGCTGGAAAATTCATCTTTGACTTCATGAACAAAGAGCTAATGAACACCGAAGAGCTTCGCCAAGAGTTGATTAAGGTAAACAGCAATTTATCATTGCTCTCTCTAGGAGTTACATACAGAGAGGTGCTTCCATGCTTTTCTTTTTTTTGAAGAAAGACGGCAGGAGCTCTGCCAAATGCATTAAGAAACGAAGACTGAAGGTACAACCAGACTAGAGAGTACAAAGATAGCGAGAAGCCCACAGTTAAGCACTAGGAGGACGGGGAGTTAGCACTAGGAGGACGGGGAGTTAGAGTGAAATCCAAAGACGAGAGAGTTTCTGCGGTTGTGCACATCCTGAACAATGTTATCGACGATTAACTGCACCAATCTGTAGGAACTATTGAATATCCTATTATTCATTTCTTTCCAAAGATTCCACGTAACATACATAAGGATGCCATCCACCTCCTTGCGACGTTCCTTGGCGGCGGAAAGACGGATTACCCACCACCAAGCAGCGGCTCCTTTGTCAACCAATGCAGACTCCAGGGCGATGTGATTTATATGCATCAAGCCGAAGGCCTTTCTCCACACCTGCTTTGCGAAAGGGCATAGGAGGAGATGTGATGATGATTCAAACTCTGTTCCACAAAGTGCACATATAGCGCTGTGGGGTCATCCCCTGAGAGCCAGCTTATCGGCTGTGAGAATCCTGTCTTGCAAGAAAAGCCACGCGAAGAATTTGCATTTCCCTTCCGCACTGGCATGCCAAATAAGCCTATGGTTACCATCCGGAATAGAACCAATGAATTGAGCCCTGTAAGCAGATTTGGCCGAGTACTCCCCATTTAGTGCCCATTTCCAAGTAATATTGTCCGGCACGTCCAGATGAAGCTGGACCTGTTGGATGGCCTGCCATAGGTGAATGAACTCCTCGAGCTGGGTTTGAGAATTAATCCTGCGTAGCGGCCTAAGCCAGCTCGTGGTGACAAGCTCGTCCTTGACCGAGCGTCGATGCGTCCGAACTAATTAGTAGCAAGAAGGTGCCAATTCCGCGGAGAGACTCCTTGGAGCCAATTAGACTCTCAGAAGCTTGCCGATTCACCGTTTCCCAATGTCAATGTGGTGCTCACATTGAAGAATCGACGATCTGAATTGTCGCATGGCAATGACATCCCTATCTAAGGTCTGTGCTGTTTTCTGAAGGAGTACCAAAGCCAACGAACACGAAGAGCTCACCATGCTTTTCTTTTTTATAGTTGCATAAATATTAAAGCATGAATGAAGGGTAGATAGTTACTACTTACTCTTTCGCTTGCTTCAAGATTTGTGCAACTTGTAGTAAGAGGAAAATCATTGAAGTACCGCTCATATATCATTGCTAAAAATTCCCCTCCATTAAATGACCACAATGCTCAGGGTTTGGAGAGTATGATCCGCGGGCGCACAGTTATTGGGATCAAAAGGATGGGGTAACTTGACGAAAGGCCCTTTTCACCTTGCATGCAAGAAGTACATGGATGATGATCCAGAGGGCAAAGCTGCAAAGTTGGTCTCAAGCTGGAAGGACGAACTAATGAAGCCATCCTGGCATCCATTTACGATTATTCGGATTGATGGAGAAGATAAGGTATCTATCCAATTTCTTTACATTCATTCCTGCACTTGCATCTTCTGAATTTTGTGTGAGGAACCATTGGGCCCAGCCTCTTGAATTTCTGGGTTGCAGGAAGTAGTAGATGAAGATTGATCCAAAACTGAGGGAATTGCAGACTGAGTACGGCGATGATGTATGCAATGCAGTGAAGGAAGCCGTGAATGAGCTCTCGAACTTCAGGGGAGGGCGCTAGGCGACGACGACGGAGGCGGTGAAGTACGTCTTGGAGCAGCTGAAGACGAGCAGTTAGCAGCGGCGCCGTTGGGGTCACAGCACCGTGGCATGTCTAGCCTCTAGAGGACTTGACATGCATGTCATGTAGGTTCTCTATGCTCTGAACTTCTCATACATTGCAAGTGCAAAATATGAATTAGGAGCCAGTCTGCAACGCATTTGTAATTCTTTACATCATGCAGTCACGCTACTGCAGCATTACGCTGCTTCCCTCTTATACTCGAACATTCAGGTAAATGTATAATAACACACAGGAGCAGCTCTACAATGGAAGAAATAGTTCAACATAGGACTTTTAGATTGCATACATGATCGACACTAGAGTCTAGGTATAACCATCTTTGATATAATTGATAGATTTGATTTTATTTGACCAGGAGATACTCCTAATTAGTCCTAATACGTCTGCCATGTTACCATCCATACCTCCCTCTTTAGCTAATATTCTTGACTTATGGTACACTTAATCCATCTACTGTTCTATTTTTGGAGACAACTTAGAAGATTCAGTAAGCCTTCCTTCTCTTGATACAACAGTTTAAGCTTGACATCTTCGCATCTTCATAAGACAACAATGCAAGTGCTCAACTGAGATTCCAGATACTACTGCTTCAAATTATCCATCTTTTATAACATGGACTGATTTATAATACACAGTGTACACAACAGAACAGAACCGTCAAAGCCAAAGGGCATTTACCAGAGAATCTCAAATATATGCTTCAACTTCTGTTCCATAGATAAGCAGATATCAATCCCTTGTCAGAAAAGCACATACATTCACCATTAACTGCAAAGGCCAACACAAAGGTTTTTAATTGCTTCTGTGTTATTTGGATTGTTGAGAAAATATGTTTTGGTCTTTCCAGTGCTTTGGCATGTCAGATTTAATTGATTTCCAAGCTGTGAAGACTGCAGGAGAAGCTTAGTATTAGTAAACATCCAGTGAGGACATAAAACGAAATTGAGAAATTAAGGTAAGCACCGCAACAATGACATATCAACCATACTGAAAGATAAATAAACTCCAGTAACCGAAAGCTCTAGTTATGCTCACAGGTTGAGCAAGGTCACAAAAATGTAGCAACAAAAATAGCAGTATGTATTTGTTTCGCAAAAAAAAGAAAAAGACGTAGTCCTAACTCCCTAAGTAGAAACAAAAACAATGGAACTGCAAAACTGCTAATGGCATAACAATTGAAAACCAACCAAGGCAATCTTTTGAATGTCATAATATGTGATCATAGCCTGCGCTGATTGAAGTACTAATGGTTTTCATCTAATAGATTTTTACTAGTGAAAAGTGCCCAGAAGTACGAGATTCATACATATTCTGTGTTGACATATAGGTTTTATGTTAAAACACAATCTATCCAGAATGCCTTATAAAAAAAAGCTATATGCTAACTAGTGATTGCCACATCAGATTTTATAGGTAATCATAACATTTAATTAGAACTGTATATATATAAAGAACTTACCAGGCAATAGTTGTTTGGTGCATTGCAGTTCCACTTTGAAGTAGGTATGCAGCTAAGATAATGGCACCACGAACAGTGCTCGCTAGCATTGAAACCTTTCAGTAGCAATACCAAGCCAATGGTGAACCTGCCAACAATAAAGTTTAACAAATGCAGTTGAAACATAAGCTGAATAGACCATTATTGTTCTTCTGCTGATGGGAAAGATATTTACCCAGAAATTAATATCGCAGTAGCAGTCACCCAAAGTATGATTTGATACATCTTGTACTTGCGTTTAGCTGTGCCCATGGGAAATCCAAGAGGAGAGTTCTTTTGGTTAATGTATCCGAACTGAGGGCGGATTAGAAGCACAAAACCAAGAAAGAACCCCGATACGAATCCTCCAATATGAGCAAAGTTGTCGACATGCGGAAGGATCCCAACAGCTAAGTTGATAGCAACGATCATAACTAGAGTCAATAAAGCTGCAACCTGTTTTTAAAAACATGAAATTAGACACAACAAATATGGTACAATTTGTGAAAAGATTGCATAGATTTTAGAAGCAACCTTATTCTCATATATTGTCCAATTCGTTATTAGCTCTGACAGCATGGAGCCCAATAATCCAAACAAAGCACCTGAAGCACCAACCGAGATATTTGACACCATAAATAGAGCAGACAGCAAGCTGCCACCAACCCCAGATATCACATATAATGTGCCAATCCTCACTGCGACAAACAATCATTAATCCATGGTCACGTTATAAGGCTATTAGGTCTTGAACGAACTGTCCAGACTCCAGTGTGCAATGAAACGAAAAATTTCAAGAAGTTCGATGTAAAATTATTTCAACACTTACTGAAACCAAATTCCTTCTCAATCCTGATTCCAATTAATAGGAGACTCAACATATTAGCAAGTATGTGGACAACACCAGCATGCAACCAAATGCAAGTGATGAGGCGCCAGCCTTCGTGATCTTTGGTAACTTTACTAGTTTCTAGTGCCCCCATTTTCAACAGCCTGAGGAATTGGTACATATGTCAGTTGAACCTTAATCAGAAAATATTATACAAGTACAGAACAAGACAAAACTGTAACATCTTTACATTACGTTGCACTCCTTCCCCACTGGTCTCTGATTTGGAAATAAATAGTTTTGATTTTAAGAGAAGACCATGCAACGCTTGCTACATCTAAGCGATTGCTACAGCTTAAAAAAATGAGGTTAGACCGAGTCTCTCATATATAACTCACTTCTGACTAGGACAGCTGGTTTTTCAAACATAACAAGACAAAAGTAAATGCAACACAAATATTTATTACCATAAGAGCAAAACAATACAGCAGTTATCCACAAATGAATATTTGGATAATGATAAGAACAAGCAGCTTATTATTTCAGATCTTCCACAGAGAACAAATTAAAAAAAAATCATTACTATACCACAATTTTGTGTACGTGTCGGGGATATTGTGTTCGACCCCTGCAATAATTTCGTTCAAAATTCAATCTTTAAAACATTCGTAAATGCCTACAAATAAATAGCGAAGGTTTCTCGCCCAAACAAACAAGAACGTGAACATAAATCCACCTATAAAAAAGGTCCCCAATACAAGAAAAGCCAATCTCCGGAGTTCAAAAAACTTCTTCACAAATTTTACCCAAAATAAAATTTGGACCAACTAACTTATGATGAAATCTTCAAATTGCCTACTTTTAAAATATACAACTTCTATGTCCACAACAACCATAGAAGTACAACAGTGCAATTTTGATCAAATTCAAACAGGTATCACTAAAATACACCATTTTTATGCAAAATAACCAAGCAACTTCGATCAAATATAAAGTTTGAAGTTTCAACCACTCTTGCACAAAAAAATAGCATTTGAATTATACCTAATATAATCATATCAGTTTTCTTTTGAAATTTTAATAAGAAAAGCCAATGTCCTGCCAAATCAAGTAGCTCCTAAAAGAATTACAAACCTCACACTGAAAGCCGAATTGCTCCGCAATGACGCCTAATACGATCGAATTTAGGCCAAAAGGGAAGCGCATTTAATCAAATATAAAGCATTCCACACAATGCAGGCATCTACACCAAGAGAAGGACCCAAAGATCCAAATTTTCCGCGGATTTTAAGGGCGCCTTACGTTGTGGAGGAGGGCCCGACCAGGGGGTTCTCCTTGTACGACTGGAACGCGAACCTCCCGAGCTCCGGCGCGAGCCAGCAGCCCTGCGCGGCGGAGCCGGCTATCGCGGCGCCGGCGGCCTCGGCGTGCGCGGGGCAGTCGTTGATGTACATGGTGAGGACGAAGAGGACGACGTTGGCAACGATGAAGAGCGGCACAAGGAACGGGAACCACCGCCTGAACGACCGGAAATCCAGCGGCGGTGGCGGTGGCGGGCGGCTCCGGTGCTGGTGGAGCGGCCCGTGATGGCCGTGGTGCCCGGGGCCAAGGCTGCGGCGGCGCGGGCTCTTGGGCCGCTCCTGGCCTCCTCCGCCGGCCACGTCAATGGGGACCACCGCCGTCTCACCCCGCCGCGGCATGGCGCCGGCGGCGAGGGGCGCGGGTACGAGGCCGGTTGGAACCTGGGGGGCAACGCGAGGAATGCGAGCGCGGGGAGTGGGATTCTGCGGCTCGGGAGGTCGTTCGCTCGAGTGTGTTGTCTCGTGAGAATTGAGAAGTCTCCTGGGAGGAGTGGGGACTTGGGACTTGGGAGGAGAGGTGGTGGAAATGGAGGAAAGGAGGGAGAAGAAGAGAGACCTCTATTTTTAGTATTTTATGAGAAGGGAAAATGTGGAATTTTTTTCGTGTTCCCCAGACGTGTCTTTTCCATCCAGGTTTTCTTTACTTCCCACAAGTCGTATTATTTCCCCTCTTGTATAAATGATCCTTCTCTCTCTCTCTTTCTCTGTCAATGCCATACAGTGATCTTGTTTTGCCAGTGGATGTTGTTGAAATTAGAAAAAGCGAACAGTTCAATTCACCTAGGAATTTTAAAAACTTCCGATGAGGGCCAATGATTTTTATAAAGGATGTACACTTTCAAAATTTGTACCGATACAATTGCCACCTTCCGAACATGCCTTGAGCATAATAGCTCAATATGGACTGGAGTAGCAGTGTTGGCAAAACAGCAAGGCACACCTATCTTTACTCTTGTATTAACTGCTACAAATAAAGACAGCCACCTTGTCCCGAGCAATTTACGTTTTTGGTTGGTTGAACTACGTTCATTTTACGTTCCGGACAGAAACGGTTGTCCAGCTGTACCTCGCCATCGCTTCGACCAAACAACGCGAGTAAGCGTTCTACTCGCCTAACCGCATCTAACTGTATCTGTCAGCACACGTTTAGCATCTCCAAATGTTGTCCAGATATAACCTAAGAGTTAATGACTTGATTATCATGTCTACATCCTTCGTTATATTGTGCAGCAGATCAGTTGGTACAACAATAACAAGTTGCATAATAATAATAATAATAAAGAAAAGATTAGCAAGCCATAGATACAACATTTTGATCAAAATCCTCAGAAATTATCAGCATGTGAACAGATACAAGGAAAGCACGAGGTTCAAGTGCTGAACAAGCCACATATACGATTGACCAAATTTCCAAGCAGGAGGCTGTTCAAGCACATACGCACATCATCACACGGAGATGCTTAACTAGCCGCTATAATGTATGACTGCTTAGCAGCTATAGCCTCCAGCTTCCAATCAGACTGCAGCAAGTTGAATAAAAAAATCTTATTGACATTTCACATATTCAGTTAGTGTCTTTGATGCAGTAAGCACAATTAATCTGTTGTCGCCGCACTATGTTTTGATTCCATAATAAGGCATCAGGTATCCATGTCCTTCAAATACACAACTTGTACAAGTATGTGAAACTCCAACCCAACTCAATTTAGAGCCCTATCAGATTCCATTGTGAAGCATGACAGACATTATACAGTAAAGGCACCACGCTGCTTCAAACACACTACAATCATGCATAACAATAGTATAAGCCTTCTGATAAATAGTGCCCAAATCATCCAGTCTCTGAAGCTCACTCATTGCACCCTACCAGGCTGGAAAAAACTCGGATCGACAATCCTAGATTATCCAGGTAATTATTTAAAGCCAAACTAATTGCGCCCGGGCAGTGGTAGGATGCTTGATACTGCTTCAGCAACCCACTGCATACAATCATGTGATGCAGGGGCAGCAGGACAAGTACATCAGGGTGGGCAGTTTACAAGTACTTGATCATCCCACGGCCTTCCACACTGAGCTTTGACGCCTGAAGGCTTTTCTTCTTTGGTGCTTTCAGCTGCTGCAATTTCTTGTTCATCTGCATGCCCAACAAGAATGATTAATGGTCTAACTTCCACAGTTCACATAGCATGACATAACCTGCCAGCTTATAATATGCCAACAAAAAAGATTAGTCTAGAAGGTAGGGACAAACCTTCAGCCGGCGCTGGTCTTGGACAACCTGCTTGGCACGAGCCCTGATCTGTTCCGGATCAACTTTGGACTGTGGACGAATGACAAAGTCCAAAGGCGATGCTTCTGGCCTAGAAGCATGCTGCCTTGCACCACCCTGCCCCGACTTACGCCTGTATTCACAGCACAAAATAAATTAATCAAACAAGTATGGGAAAGTGGGAATGGCTACACAACCTGCACCAAAGGTAAAACAAATAGAACACGTGATTGGACTTACTGAGAGAAGTCGGCATCAAGATCATCGTCTCTGGATTCCATTCCAGAACTACTTGACGAAGGCCTTCATCAAAGGAGAGAATAACCAAGAAAGATACAAAATAGAGAAAGAAAACTCAAGATTAGAATATTGTCATTTAGATATTAGATCTTCTAATGGGAGACAAATAAATGTGAAGTGCAGCACTCACTTCTTCATTTGAGGTCGCCTGTAAGGAGCTCTTTCATCATCATATCTCCTCATATCCTCAAATCTTGTGCTCTTGTCGAATATTGGTCGACTCTGTTATTTTTGTTGACAGTTAGTCATTATAGACCAAGATTATAGACCAAGAACCTTCAGCATCAAACAATCATACAAATACTAATGATTAGAAAGAACAAGAAATTACCCATTTATCAACTAGTTCCTTAGCCAGTTTTCTATTAGCGGTAGTCTCCTCGTCAGATTTTGACAAAAACATAATGACCTGTGTATGCATCATGGGATAGAGTCAGTAGTTAGTACATAGCAGATAATCTGAAAGTGAACCTTCCAGAATGCGACAAATAACAAATATACCTTTCCCAGACCGCTTTTCTTAAGCTGCTCCCTTCTGTCATATTGCTCTAAATCAATGGGAAACTGTGTAAAAATAGACACAAACCTTTCATAAGAAAGTAGGTCCTGAGGAATGGCAATCAGCCATAATCACAGTGAAGTAAAACTATGTTCTTATGTTAAAACTAAGTTCCATAGTACAAAAGGAAAAAAGGGAAAGGAAGTTTGCCTACATCAGTTAGTAGCTTAAGAACAGCAGTTCGGATATTCATATTTGGCAAGCTTCCATCAGGTAAAGGTTCAAGCCAGTTTTTTAGAAGAGTGAGTACTCCATGATCAAGGAATTCCTGTTGGAGATTCTTCCTGCAAAATATTGACATACGCAAAATAATAAGTATAAGTAGCTACAAGAGAGAGCAAAACGGATTGGCACCACAGGCAAAGTCACACCGCTATTAACGGCTACATCCGAACACCTTACTTCGAGAGAACATCTATGAGCAGTGGAAGCTTCATAAGTTTATTAATGGCCGGTTTTGACTGCCTATTTAGGTTTGCATCTTCTTCAGCCGCTACTTCAAACTCAGCAATGAATTGTTCCACTATAAGACCAATATCTGCACGTGGTCTATCATTCTTCTTCTTCTTCTTACCACCCTTAAACAGCCGCTCAATTTCATCATCCTCTTCACCTTCCTCTGCCTACAATAAAGAGAATTAGTTCACATAGTACTAACCAACACAAGAAATAAATCAGGATCAACAAAATATTCTGTAATTCTTCCTGTGTAAAGCACCATATCCCCTAAAACTACAATCTACACCTGCAGGGGTATGGCGTTATGTAATAGACCTGTAACATACCAACATCATTCCTCTATTACCGAATACCAGCATTCCTTAGGTGAATCCTGGCAACCATAAACAACCACAGCCCATAGAGGATAACTTAGTAAAAACACATATTATACGGCAAATCCTTTTTCTTCTCCTTCCTTTACAAATAAATGGTCCCAATTCAACTAATCGGTAAAGTCTTCTTATTTTTTTGGTTAACCAAAGGGGTAAAAGTCAATGATCCCCATAATCAATTACCTTCAACAAACAGACCTTTGGCTCAGCCTTTACAATAATTTGTCTAAAAATTGAAACTAAAAAATGACTTACAGCATCTGAGCAATTAAGAATGAATACCTGTGGATAATGTCGAAGAGAGTGGCCATCATTGTCACTGCCATAGCGGTCAGCTGGGTCGACCCCACTATCATCAATGAAGTTATCATCATCTACAGTTCTAACACCTTCTTGATCATCCTGTTCCACAAGAATAAAATATTAGCAGTGTGTGTCAATTTGTCCCAGATTATGAAAATAGTAGGTAAAAGAGGAATGTGAAGCTAAATAAAACAATGCAACACCCCTAGCCAATACTAAGAATCTGACTCAATATACCAAATGGAAGATTCCACACTAAATATAAACTACACATACCATCCTGAGTAAGCAATTTTCCCTAAAGTTAAAAATTGCATTTTGCAAGAAATGAGAGGCTGAGAGCACAAGCAAACTCAACAATCATGAAGATGAGTGAGGTATCAGCAAACAAGCCAGACACAGACATATCGTCTTAAAGTAAGATATTCTCCGGATAAACGTCAATAGAGCAGTCTTCTAATTATATATAAGTATCATCCTCAGAAATAAGACATGGCAACAACAGATCTAAACACTACGTAAATCCAGAAGAACCAGAACAGATCAAAGAAACAATTTGATATCCTATGGGAGGAAAAGTCAAAAACTATCGCAATTATCTCATAAAGCCAAAGCTTTCCTTACAAAATTAAGCCAGTAGCATCTGGGTGAACCAAGAAGAAATGCATTTCAAGGATACTAACCACGATTGATTCAATAATAACCAAGCGGCAAGCGCCACATTCACATCTCAATAAACTGAAACTATGCAGCAAAGACCAAACTACAACTTACATAATTTCACTAAGTATGCTATATAGGCCCTGTTCGGTAGAGCTCCGACTCCCGAATTCTCGTCCGGAGGAGGTGGAGCTCTACCGAACAGCTCGGAATCCAGCAAACCAAGAATCGGAATCCAGCTCCAGCTCCTCTGATTTGTGGCCTACGACTTGGAGCAGGCTAGAGGTAGCTTCCCGCAAGAATCCATTTTCCTCTACCGTGTCTGCCCTCCCATGTGTGCAACTGCAGTGCCTTCTCCCGTGTCTGTCCTAGATCTGGGGCTCCTCTCTCTTCCCTCTCTCCCAAATCAACAAGTAATCCATCCCCAAATCGGTGATATGGCTGCTAGTTTGAGAACTACTTTCTTGAAACATACGAGAAAATCAGTAAGGACCTGACATGAAGAGCAACCAGTACTTCTATGATGCTTCAAAAAGCATATCAAGAATCTGGAGCCAATAAGCTAGCCGAACACTTTCAAAAACTGCTCCTAATTCTTCAGAAGATCAGAATCAGGAGGAACCAGAGCAAAATCAGGGAGGAGCAGGAGATGGAGCCCTACCGAACGGGCCCATAGTGTCTACAATACATCCTAATTGCGAAGTTCTAGCAGCAAAATAAAATACTACCCTAACACGGAACAACACCTCAAGAATAATCTGAGTTCCATAGGGAACCAATCTGTAACAACAGCATGAACCATCAGCACCAGTATACAAACTAATTGTTCCGTAGCCAGCAGCCTCATCACCCAGACAAGCAATATCAATCACCATAATGAAGCAACAATTCGAAAGCTCATGGGCAGCTAATGAAGCTATAAATTTTAACAAAGAGTGACCTTTTACAACATACAAGCACATACAATAAATTCCGGGTGAAGAACATCTCGAATACATTGAAACATCGGAAGCAATTGTTGTTACCTCAGAGTCGCCTCCGGCGATGGTATCCCAGAGCTCTTGGATCTCCCTCTCCCCTTCATCCTGCTCCTCGTGGCCGCCACCGCCCTTCCCTCCCGAGCCCCTCTTCTCCCTCGGCAGCCCCATGCCCCTCTCCCTCTCCCTCCCGTCCTCCTTTCTCCTCTTCTTCTCCTTGCCCCCGCCCCTCGCGAGGTCCCTGAGCGCTGACGAAACCTTCCTCTTCTTCGCCGCGTCGGCCTCCGGGTCCATATCCGCATCCGCCAACGCCGCCGCCTCCTCCCCCCAGTCGTCCAGCCCGTCACCGGGCATGCCATCGATGCCTTCCCCACGCCCTGCCTTCTTGAGTAGGCGCTTCCGGGGCTTGGACGAGGACCCGGCGTCGTCTTCGCCGTGCACGGGGGTCGGGGAGCGGTCGCGGTTCCAGTCGGCGCCGAGATCGTCCTCGAGGTCGTCGTAGGGCTGCGGCTCGGGCGAGGGGTCGCGGGCGTCGAAGTCCATGAGCGGCTCGCCGTCTTCGTCGACGTAGCTGCAAGCGTGGATCGCAGGAGGGGATCGGGGTTATGCGACGAAACCCTAGGGTAGAAGAGAGGCAAGGTCCGGAGAGGCAGAGCAGGAGAGGTACTTACCGGTCGTCCATGGCGTCCGCTGCGGCGAGATGCGAATCCCAACCCTAAGTAAGAGCGAGAGTTGGGAGGAGGATACAGAGAGGAGAGGTGACAAGACGAGCCGCGGAAGGAAGCGATTCGGAGATGGAAGACGGAGGGCGAGGATGGGTCGGGCTATGGGCTTCGAGTTGGTATGGGCTTTGAGTTGCATGGGAGTGGCCAGGCACGTACAGCCCGTGCCGGCCCAGCCCGGAGGTTGGTCGTGATGCGGGGATTGGAGAGGGGGTTGGTACAGATAAGACCAGCGACATGCTAGCGTATCGTGCAAGTTTTAATTTAAAGTTGGTCACTTAATTACTCGCGAGAGAAATAAGCCCTCAATGCTAGCCCAAGGGCTGAACTGATGCTCCTTTTTATTAAGGAGGGTGTTAGTAGTTGGACACGTACAAAGCGCAAACGTATCAATTAACTTAACTACATATCATCATTCAATACGAGTCATACAAATTTTAAAACAAGTGAATGATATTAATTAATTATCATTCATTTATGTTCTAATATAATTGATATCTCCATGGAAAAGGGAGGGAAAAAAAATGAAGGGACGATGACATGCAAGAGGCCAAAAACTTGGCAGGCTTTGCACTGATCAATCGATCGACTCTAGCCGGATCGATCACAGAATGGCTCTTTTTTTGTCAAAGCGACCGACGTGGCATTCGGTAGAACGCAGCTGATGGGCACTGAGAAACAGTACTTTTCCTTTGCCTTTGGACTACTATACGAAGGTTACGTTCGGTACATCAATTTCTCGCTCGAATATGATGAATCTATACCAAATACTTCGCTTTCTAAAACGAGTAGATTTTGTTTTCCGTGAAGAACTGTCTCTTAGTCGTACTATTCATGCTTTGGTTGTAATTTTCTTGCTTGAGCCTAGACATGAAATATTTTAGGTGCCCACATGTTGATCAACGTATGAATTGATAAATTATAACCATCCTACTTTCTATTAATTGCGCTAGCTATTACTAATTCATGAACTAATATGTTACTGTTTGTTCCTTGTGTTTGCCCTAGATCGCCGCCTCATGCCCCGAGTCAGCCGGTGGAAATCTAATGGCCATATATCTAAGAGTATTTTCTAGCTGTCGACCCCAGAATCAGCTGGTGGAAAGACTGTCTTATCTTCTAATTAAGCTAGCAATTTTTGATATAATAGTTGTGTTCAGATGCGATTACTGTTTCTAATGTAGAAGAAATCAAGTATTGGAGATGACTGACCCGATGCATCTTTGTACACTTCGATGCTTAAACTCTGAAGTATCTGAATGTTCATGGATTGATATATATTTTCCTCATTGCTTTATGTACCATTTCCTGATATTGTTCTTTGTTTATGATATATGAATAGTGTGTTGTCTTTGCAAAGAAACAGTTAAAATGATATCTACGAGTAAGTAAGTCAAATTAATTTTTCGGAAAAGAAAAGCAAATGATACTCGTGTTATTTATATACATTCATATGGTCTTGCAAAAATTGTAAAAAAAACTCTATAAATTTGTGTAGCAATGTCTATTTACATTCAATCTGTCTCTTATGTGTCCCTTTTACCAAATACGCGCTTTGCACTTTTTCGATGATAGTCTATATTATGGATGAATATTCGTGGGCAATCTGAGAAGGAAGTAAGAGTACAAGCATATATATAGGAGCAACGAATCTTACCGACACCTAGGATCACACGTTACGTTACTGTCACTTGCTGTGTCACTTTCCTCGATTTCGGAAGGACTCGAAATCATTGCATATTAAGTTACATGGTTAAGTCCATAGAAATGGCGACGTTGAAGTTTATGGAGAAATTGTGCACAAAAAAAAAACACTTCTCGCTATTCCAGATGACAAAAATCCGTATATGCAGTATGTATACTGCCGTATATAGTAAGCAGTAGAACGAGCGCCCATGCGTACGGCTGGCTCGGCGTTGAGCCACGTTGCCCACGTGGCTCGCGGCCATGCCTACCTCAGGTATTTGCGTGCGGTTGGTGTTCGCGTCCGAGCGCGCATCGCAGTGGTAAGGCTTTTCGCCTACGGCCCGATCGCGCGTTCGAGTCCCCTCGCGCGCATGTTGCCCCGCATTTTTTTCCGCTTTGCTGGTCATCGATTTCTGCCTCGCCTCTTCCGTCTCGCCGGTCGGCCCTTTCTTCCTCGTTGTGCTTCCGATTTCACTGCTCGGAGGGTCTCCTCTTCGCCGCCTCGCCTATGCCTGCCGACGCGCATCCTCCCGTGTGGACTTCTAGAGGCGTCCAGCGTTCTCTCCCTCTAAATTGTCAGGTCTCGAACGTCCTCTTGCCAAAATTTCGCCCATTTGGTGTTTTCATGTTGGGGGGCTGCTGTTCTGCTCTGAATCGGAGATCTCAAGTGTTATTTTTTCCCTGGATCTGCAGGCTCGTTGGCCATCGCCGCCAGATGCTACTCCTCCTTGTCGCCGTTGTTGTGATCTTCTGCTTCCTCTTCTCAGCACTTGTCAGTAAAGGTAGTGCCCAGCTTGCTTCATGTTTCATTCCTAATCCCTGTAGCTGTTATTGCGACTAGATCAAGTATTTTTACCGGTTATTGCCATTTTTTTCTCTGTGCAGTCGTGTGGTCAGTGAGTTCCAGTTGGTCCGAAAATTTCGCCCATTTGGTGTTCTTTGTTTGGGGGGCTGTTGTTCTGCTCCGGATCGAAGATCCCAGGTATGATTTTTTTCCTGGATCTGCAGGCTCTCTGGCCGTCACCGCCGGATGCTCCTCCTTCTCCTTGTGCATCACGTTTGAGTTTACCTGGCCGCATCCTCGCAAAGGATGAGTATATTGTTCTTTAGCGATTCGGATCACACGAGCAATGTCGGTGTTTTCGTAATGTTTGAGATAGGCAATTCGCATCGATTTATTAAAGTGTAATATTGAGTTGCGATCCCAACTTTTGGCTTCTGAATACTTTGGTTGATCGTTGGTTACGAGACATACTTCAATCGCCTTCTCTGAACCGAGGTGCATGCGAACTTTGTTGGGATGCATGGTTACTCTCTCCGCTACTCTCGCATCATGTGTTACTAGATTTTTCACAAGGCCCCAACATCTACCATGTTCCATTTTATGCCGATTTAGTGTCCATATCGTTTGCTAAACATTGTTTCTGAAACGTGTCGTATTAAAGTAAGACGTACTCTTTAGCAGTGAGTATACTTTTTATGTTCTTCTTGTGTTTCCACCTTCGTTTGTATCTTCCAATACTGAACTTCAAAATTCTTCTTTTGGCCTATTCTAAACAGAGACGCACAGTCTTCTATTGAGATCGTGCTTGGATGTTCTGATCATGTCCGGAGCTTTGTGAATCCTGTTTAGACATCTTCGGATAGACCGATAGTCCAGAGAAATTCTTTGAGTAGAAACGGTTTGAATACAGCATCACAAACATAAAACAATCTGACACCGATGATGCAAAAGTTCAGGGTCTCTTGCGGAGTTTCCCACCTGCTGTTATTGTGCAGCACCATCCTTGTGAAAATATATTGTTCCCTCCTCCACCTATCAATAGGAAACGCATTGGACCACAATGTAAGTTTTGACTAATCCATTTCGGAGTCACAAAAGTTCTGAATCTAGCTATAGTATTTTCGACTTGTATAGCATGTCCTTTTTTGTTATGTGCCTGTCGAGCAAGTCCTACCATTGATGCCAGCTGCTCCGTCGGCACTGCATGTGTAAGTTCAAGCTCCATTAGTTTTGGTGATTAGTTTAATATTAATGCTTAATCATTGTTTAATGACAAATCTAATCATTATGAGACTAACATGTTTAATTGAGCTACATTCTTCTTAGTCTCAAATTCGGATGGAAAATGAAAAACCCAAGGTATGCACTCATATTCACTCTATTGTCTTAATGCATGCTTAGGATTCAAGTTAAAAGATAAACTCTTCCATTGCCTTAGTCTAAATATGTGCATTATGTTTTCAAATCTATATATAAATGAATGCACACATCTAGAGGGAGTTAATAATTTAACTTGATGTTTCAATTGTGTTGATCCATGTCCTCTTGTCATATAATATAAATGATCAAGACTTTGAAACAATCTTTTGAGTATATATGACTTGTGTAGTTATAGTATACTCATGCAAATATAGGATAAACTCATATGCAATCTAAGATTGATGATGTGTATATTGATTCTATATTCAATTAATTATATGCACATACTTAATGGAGTTTATTCTATAGTTGATGGTCTAAATGTATTGATCCATTCCATCACTCAAACATATTGGATCATTACTAACCATCAAATTGAGCATATGAAACTTGTGTAGTTATATATACTCATGTTAATTTAAATGAGTTTAAATTGAGTTCGATTGTCTTTCAATCAATCAAAGAACATTTCATCATGTGTTGATGGTGTCTCTTTGTTGATTAAAGACAAGCGGAAAGTTCTTGAGTATAATGAAGCATTCTGCATCAAAGTACTCAAGACACAATTAATCATTCAAATTGATTAGGGTTGTGCTCAATCGATCTTAGAGGCATCCATTATGTGTTAATAGAGTGCGGTGATGATTGAGACAACCGTATTTGTTGGACTAACATCTTCCATGAGTTGTGAGGTAGGTTAAGTCCAAGATGGTAAAGAGAAGGACTAGAGAAGGTTCATCATATGTTGATGAACAAGAAGAAGAAGATGTGATTCTGGAGAGAAGATAAGTGGAAATCATAAAAAGCTCAAGTAGATCGCTAGAGGCAAAGATATAACTAGCTAGGGCTAAGGATGTGTTCCTAATCTTTTACCGATCTCGGTGTTTGGATGTGAGACCGGGTTGCTAAGTTAGGTGCCGTACTATTAAGAGGGGTTGAGTCTTTTAGCTTGAGATTCATCATGTGTTGATGAACTCAATCCGGTTCACTCTAGCTCACTCTCTTATTTGGTGATAAGTGGAAATCATAAAAAGCTCCAAGTAGATCGCTAGAGGCAAAGATATAACTAGCTAGGGCTAAGGATGTGTTCCTAATCTTTTACCGATCTCGGTGTTTGGATGTGAGACCGGGTTGCTAAGTTAGGTGCCGTACTATTAAGAGGGGTTGAGTCTTTTAGCTTGAGATTCATCATGTGTTGATGAACTCAATCCGGTTCACTCTAGCTCACTCTCTTATTTGGTGTTTGCATGGAGCTAACCATTTGGCATGTGTTGCAAATGGGTGAAGCTCGTGCATTGGATTTTGCATGAGCGAAGTATTTGCATGTGTTGCAAATAAGGGTGCTCATACTTGCATCTTAATTGATTTGATTTTTGCTTAGAGCTAAGTTTTGCATGTGTTGCAAAAGGAGACAGCTCAAGCAACTTGATTTGTTGTGGTTGTTTGCATGGTGCTATAGATTTGCATGTGTTGCAAATAGAGAGCTCATGCTTTAGTGTTTTAGCTTGTGATTGGATCATGTGTTGATCATCACAAGGCTAAGCTTGGTTTATGTTTTGTGTTTGCAAAATGTGTTTTTGCAAAGTATTGATTTGTTATTTGCAAATGTGTTTTGCAAATAAACTGGAAGTTATGAGGTTCGATCCTAGAGCATGTGTTGGCATTTGCAAATGTGTTTTGCAAAGTGTCGGGATCATATGTTGATCCTTACATAGCTAAGAGGATTGATCTTATAAGTTCGTGGTTTATTTGCGAATGTGTTTTGCAAATAAGTTGGAGTTATTATTTGCAAATGTGTTTTGCAAATGAACTTGAGATTATGGGTTTCGATCCTAGAGTATGTGAATAGGGTTTGCAAATGTGTTTTGCAAATTGACTTGATCATGTGTTGATCATCACATGGCTAAGAGGATTGATCTCATAAGTTCTTGGTTTATTTGCAAATGTGTTTTGCAAATAAGTTATGCTTAATGAGATTCTTTAGAGTATGTGATTAACATATGCAAATGTGTTTTGCATAGTGCTGTGATCATGTGTTGATCCTCATATAGTTCAAAGAATGAATCTTTAATGGTTTGGAGAAAAGTTTTTGAGAAAAACAGTGTTTTCTCCCCAAGACCTGTCGTACCGCCCATGTAAGACCGGTAGTACCGCTGGGCTGGTACTACCGCCCTAGTAAGGCCGGTAGCACCGGGGGTCTGGTGCTACCGCAGTTTGGTGGTAGCACCGGAAGGCCGGTGCTACCGTCTCTCTGGTTGGTGTGGTAATTCCAGAGAGGGATGTTTTTGGGCGGATTGGCAGTCCGGTGCTACCGCCCATGGTAGCCCGGTAGCACCGGAGGTCCGGTGCTACCGCCCCTCTGGCCGATGTGGAAATTCAGAGGAGATGTTTTTGTGTTCGGCTTGAGTCCGGTGCTACCGGGGTGAAGGCTGGTGCTACCGCCCGAGCGGTAGCACCGCTCCTAGTTGCCCGGTGCTACCGGATTTCCTGCAACGGCTAGTTTTGTAGCCGTTGATTTAGGAGGCCGGTGCTACTGGGTCCCGCTTAGCAGAGCACCGGAATTCTCGTTTTGTCTGCACTTCCCCCACCGCTAGTTTTGGCTTGGAGGCTATAAAAGGAGGCCTTGGGGGCAAGGGCAGTGTGGTTGCTGTTGCTAGAGCATTTGGGTGTTTGTAGGAGTTGAGTGCATGTGTTGCCCTCTTCCATTTGCTTCTTGAGCTAGTGTGAGCTTCTAATTGCATGTGTTGCAATTAGGAGAGGATTGAGAGCCTCTTGTGCATGTGTTGCACTTGAGGAGGATCCTAGTGCATGTGTTGCACTTAGGAGGTCACCGGAGTGCATGTGTTGCACTAGGTGAGGTTCAAGTTAGAAGGCTTCACTTGTTACTCTCGGTGTTTGCCGACACCTAGACAGCTTAGCGGCGTCGTGCGCGGGAGCTCTCAACGGAGGTTGTGAGAAGCCCCGGCAAAGTTTGTGAAGGTTGGAGCTCGCCTACCCGGGTGGGAAAAGGAGCTACCACTAGTGGATTCGAGGTGGATGCTCAATTCGTGGAGCCAGTCCAATGTGTTTGGGCTAACTTCAACGTGGACTAGGGGAGATCGGCAAGTCTCCGAACACCACGGTAAAAAGTATCGTGTCTCTTGTGCTTGTATTGTGTTTGTTATTTATGTTCAAGCAATTTACATTCATAGAATTAAATTGATTAATTGCTTGTCTTTAGGATTGCAATTTATTGCTAGAGACATAATTAGTTAGTGCATATAGTGAGCCTAGAGAATTTAGGCTTTAATTACCAAAACCTTAGTTTATCGCCTCCGCATTAATAATTGTTAATGTTTTGGTGTTAGGGTAATTAGGGGTGAATTGCTTTGTAGAAATCAGTAGAGAGAATTTTAAAAGCCGCCTATTCACCCACTTCTAGTCGGCATCCTCGACCTTACAGCATGTCCTTCTAAGCCTAAATTATTTGTTTAACAATAATTTTATTTCCAAAGAGTCCAACGGTGGTTCTTTATCCAATTATGCCTTTTTGTTTGACTTAATACTGAACTTGGGATTTCATTTCTTTCCGAACAGCAAATTCAGACTGTTATTTCGATCTACCATAAGGAGGCTGCGTTTGTTTAATGATATGCCAAAATGAACGTTTTCTGTCGTTAGTACCGTGATAAAGTATGACTTAGGGCGTGTTTGGTACGGCTCCAGCTCCACCAGATTCATAGATCTGGTGGAGCTGGGTATTAGTAGCTCCACATATCCATGAAGCTGAATCTGTAGGTATATTAAGAGTGTTTTGGTAGGTTATCTTATTTAATTTTAGACTAAAAATATAAACTTAATTCTATTTATTTTAGCCTACAAGATTCAGATCTGAGGTGGAGCCAGAATCTGGAGCTCTACCAAACAGGGCCTTAATACTGAACTTGGGATTCCATTTCTTTCAAAGTCTAGAAAACTTCTCACTTGGGCTTGTGCTGATGATATATAGTAATAACGTAGTAGTGTTGAGCTACTCTATTCATGTGAAATGTGGTTGTTTCACCTGCCACTATTTAGAGTCCGGATATTTGTGTGTGTTTAACAAATTCATTCGAAGGATGGGTTAAGATTTTGCATATATACTATATCGAGAAAACCTATCGTCGGCGGAAGATCCATACTCTCACCATATATATTCGTATTATTATTGTGAGTTCATGACACAATTTATTCTACAATGATTTCCACGTCTTTCCTGGATATCTCTACAGTAATTTTGTCTTGCTGCACTCACGATCTTGCTATAGATGCTACTGCAATAGCAGCTGTTAACCTAGGTGGAGGTATGCGTGAAGTTGATATCAAGAGATACTTCGTGTATTAAACCCTGAAGATTTCCCGGCTAAGTTTGTAAATTCTTCAAAATTTGTGAGGATTGTCCTAAGAGCGTGCTTCAGCTACAAAAAAAAGATCGTAGTTGAGCTTTCGCAATTTCTAGAAATTATGACAATTTGGTTCTTTTTTTATGTGTTCTCGAATAAGATTTTCTTTCTGTGTTAGAAATTTCCTTACTCTTTTAAAATCTGATTTTTTTGCGGGGCGCGTCGTGCGTCGCGCCCACGCATCTAGTACTTTTATGGAGATGCTACGCAACTCTATACCATCGAGATAGTATAGGTGCTTTTCAGCAACTTCGTAATTGAAAATTTTAGTGCGACGCATTGAACCATACCACAAGTTTTAACTAGAGCTCCTGACTTCTTGTTGTTCTACGTTAGCAGATGGCAGAGTAGGGTGACGTTTTGTGAGAGCATGGCGAGAAGATTGGGAGCGGATTTCGATGCAAATAATGTCACCATGAAAAGAGAGGAGGCGGTGCAATCCTACTGAAGCGCCACTTGCCAGGGCACGGTAAGAATGTCATTTATTGCAGTCAAGTTCTTAAAGAGATTCACGAGTACTTTCAACACGACCTAGACAGGACGAAGGATAAGAGGAAGGAAACGAGGGAAGAGATGCTGAGAAAGGAAGCAGTAGCTGCACATTCCCCATCGAAGAGAAGTACATATTCAGAATATATGGGTGATGCTGATAAGAAGGACCAACTCTAGCATGCCATTGCTGCTTCCAGGGTGGAATGTTCCCTTTGTACCCCTAATAAATATCCGTCTTTATTTTATATTCTTTACGTGCATGCATTGAGTATAGTGCTTAATGATAATAATTAAGGTATATGTGCCAACAACAAATTCATCTTATAAACTTGAATGGAGGGAGTACATTAGTAAAAGGAAGAGAGAAGAGAAAGCTCTATATATATATATATATATATATATATATATATATATATATATATATATATATATATAGTATAATTACATGGGACACTATGGTGTCTGGGCACCATGATCTAAAAAGGATATTTTTCCTATGTATTTTCATGCGAATTTTTTTGAAATTTTTAGGATGTTGAGTTTAACCAATTTACTAACTAGTTCAAACAAGTTTGAACTGAAATTCAAACTATAGTTTCCCTTTTTGATGATAGTTTGGTTGTAGGTATGTGCTGATTTTATATATAAATCAGCAAAGCATATGATCCAAACTCGTTCAAAATCTTTGAATTCAAGTATATTTTTTCAAAGGTATGTGTTTCATTTGAATTGTTATAGATGGGTATATACCCTAAAACTGAAATTTTTGAAAATTATAATAGAATATGGCTTGAATTTGCGCATTTGAAATCATGGTGCCCAAGCACTATGGTGCCCCATTTCGACTTCCTATATATATATATATATATATATATATATATATATATATATATATATATATATATATATATATATATATATATATATATATATATATATATATATATATATATATATATATATATATATATATATATATATATATATATATATATATATATATATATATATATATATATATATATATATATATATATATATATATATATATATATATATATATATATATAGGTAGCATATTTTAAGGTGGATTTGCGCTTCTACACATATAAAGTTTGCTTTTTGATTAAATCATACTGTGCTAAATAATTTTATGGCATTAGCGTTTCTTCTTACACCGTATTCATGGTTAATTGCTGCTAGCCAAGGTTTGCAAATTCGGTTTTGGAATAAATTTCGTCCCTGGCCGGATCCCGAGATTTCGCCGAAATTTCGAAATTTTGGAAAAATTTCGGACAAAATTTGAATTTAAAAATTCAAATCCGGTCAGTTAGTAACGAAAAATCCCGAAATTCGGTGAAAAAACCCAAAAAAACGTTAACGAAAAATTTTAAATTTTTTTTGGAGGTTCTTGACATATTACTGATGTTCTCACAAAAATTCAGCTGATTATCACATCTGAGGAATTTTTAAAAATTCGGAGAGTGGTACTGTCCTGATAAAACACTGACCAACAAGTTTGATCCAATGAAAAATAGTACAAATCAAGTTAGAAACTGTTGAAATGTTTTTTGAATGGTTATGATCCTAATTAGTATTCTCATAAAATTTTCAGGTGATGATCAAGCTTCATGAATTTTTAAAAATTCGGACAGTGCAACTGAAGGCTGACCGACAAATTTCAACCGAATGAAAAATAGTTCAAACCATTCTAGAAAATTTTGAAAATTTTTATTTATACTCTTAATACATCACTAATATTACCATAAAATTTTCAAATGATGATCAAACATGAAAAAAAGTTATAAAAATCTGACACTGTTACTACCTCGTTTATGCTAAATCTGATTTCTATTTTTAAAAGATAACAAATGAAGTTAAAATATTTATAAAATTTTATGTTTGATCCTAGACTTCTAGATTGTACCATAAATTTTTCATAGCATTACAAAGTATATTCAATTTTATAAAATTCTAACAGTGTTTCTGCCAAAATTTTAAAATATCTCAAAAAATAAGTTTTTGGACAAATTATCATCAAAGATCACTTTATTATGGGTTATTGATGTAATTGAAGTTAAATACGGCCATAAAAAACCAAAATCCGGAATTTTTTTTTTGAAATTTCGCCCGGTTTGACCGAAATTTCGCCGAAAAAAAATTAATTTACGGTAGCATTTTCAAAAAAAAATTCGGCCAATAGTTTAGGTATCCGGTGGCCCGAAATCCGATGAAATTTCACCGAAATTTGGATCGCTGCTAGCTATGCACACGGACCAATTTGTGTGCAGAATGCATAGAAATGGCGATCGGCACTTGACAGGCGCGCGAGCCTCCTCCTTCTCCACCTCCAAGTTAAGTGAATTTTTCCGTTTGTAATCGTACTTGTTAGTATTAATCTTATTGTACCGCACATTTTTGTTTCTACGTTAGATATGTTTACTTATGTATGCATGGACCTGTTGTGCTATCACATCACATGTTTGGCTAGCAAGTGCGAGTTGCACGTCAGGAGTCGTGGCGATGGAAGCACTCTTAACTCTGTTGCTTATTGAATCATGTGTATGCTGGCTACTTGATATAGTCTTGCATCTCATTAATTAAATGATATTACTAATGCAGCTTCGAAGTCCTGGCAATCTTCGGACGGGAATCAGAATCTGTTCAAAACGAAAAAGAAGAAAGTCAAGTAGACTACCGAAAAGCTGCCCTAACAGAGACAATTAATTTGGTTATACCTGGAAGTGGCGGAATGATGGTTAGGGTGCTAATCTGGCGGATGCATGTTTTTTTATCTTTAATGCTTCTCCATGCCAATCCCGAAGGAGCATAGATTTAATGTTGTTATAGGTTGCTGTCAGGAACTTTACACCCTCCTAACCAAGCATCAACCCAAGGATCTAAAATTAGAGCAAGGTAATCTTATCTCAATCATCAGGAACTAATTCCATTCTGCAGTATGATGTCATAGTATATTCAGGAAGAGGGAGTATTATAATATATTTATAAAATCCAATTAAATTATAATATTATGAAATTAATTTTCGAGATAAACCTACCTATATAATTTTCATTTATCCGATTTAAATATTTAAAATGATATTAACAGTCAAAATTTCAAAAATTTAACCACACATTTATAAAAAACGATAACTATTTAGGACTATACGTTACGGTACAAGTAGCAGCTCGAACATACTGTTAGTCACGTGATACACACTTGTCATCCTTGTTGAGCTGCCCAAAGAGATACGCCGACCCCTCGCCCTGCGTGAACTTGACAGAGCCGTCAGCCTCTCGCGCCACCACCTTGTGCGGTAGCCGCAGCGTGTAGGGTTAAAAAAGAGGGGAAAGAAAAGAAAATCTCACACCTAGGGATGGCAATCAGACCCGTGGGTTCGGGTACCCGCGGGTTTTGCACCTGATAGGGTCGGGTTCGAGTCTTAATTTTCACCCATGGGTTCTTCAGGTCAGAGTCAGGTTTATAAAATCACCCGTAGGTACCCATCGGGTATCCGAAATACCGCACATACCCATCGGGTATCCGTCGGATTTAGGGTCGGGTGCAACTTTTTACCCGATAGGTTGTTCGGGTTCGGCTCGGGTTTTTTGTCGGGTTGGGTTTTTCAAAACACGCACCCGACCCAACCTATTGCCACCCCTATACTGCAGTACTGCACAAACCCGTCGGGTTCGGATATAGTTTTTTACCCGATAGGGTATTCGGGTTCGGGTCGGATTTTCCAATTCGGGTTTTCTGTCGGGTCGGGTTTTGTAAAACCCGCACCTGACCCGACCCGTTGCCATCCCTACTCACAGCACCCATCTCCATTTATCAGATCATCTCCAACAGTGTTCTCTAAATATGGATACCTATATTCCCATGCTACAGAATTCCCTAAAAAGATTCTTTCCCTATATTTCTTCCCTCTCCAACGGCATTTCCCAAATCCCACTCTCTGTTTTCTCCCTCCTATATTATAATGATATTTCATAACCACCATATAAGCAACGTCTATTTTTTAGCCGAAAAATTCGAACGGCTATTTTTAAATAAGGGAATTTAAAAATTAAAATTTATTCTAACAGAAATTTAAAATTCGAGCGGCTGTTTTTAAATACGAGAAATTAAAATTTTAAAGTTACATGTTCTATGTATCGTCATAGGAATCTTCAAATAAAGAAGTTTATGACAACTATAGAAAATAAATTTATAAGTTCATGCAACATAATTTCATATGTCCATACAACATAAGTTCGGAATAACATAGTTCATACAACATATAAGTTCAGATGCAGTTATAATTCATACAAAATAGGTAATGCTTAACTAGAAATATTATATCTTCTAGCTATTATGTCCAAGCTCATATTCCCATTCCCAATCCTTGTGTGCACCGTTTATCCTAGGAAGCAAGAACTCAACCTTAGAGAGTCTAAAACAATGTGGCGTATTGAAGGATCACAAGACAAAATCCCCCGAGTGGAGAAATTATTAGCCTTTCTCATTGCTCGTAAAACTAGCAGTACAAACCAGACAGCATAGTTCAAACATAGCCGACTAGCATGCTGAAAGCAATCTCGGCCATGACAAACCCTTTATTGATAATTCACATCATAATATTGCACGATGTGTATGTTGCTTACGAGATAGAGTACAAGGTGAAGCATAGACAGTATTTGGGGTCTACCAGAAGTCCAGAACATCTATGAAGCCACAGGATGGTCCTTCAAGAAGCCAATGAGGAGCTCATTGACCTTGTCCGGGAACTGCTCCTGCACGAAATGGCTTCCTTCAGGGATGTAGGTGATCTTCAGGTCTGTTGCGAAGTTCTCCATAATGCCGTCTTTCAGAACGGTCTCGACCCCAGGGAACTTGAAGACGTAATCTTTCTCCCCCATCACAACAAACACCGGGACCTGGAACTTTGGATCTTCCACTGGTTGCCTCCTGTGTAGAGACCTATGAAATGTACCATGTACCTAAGTTCTGTCAAACACCAATAAACCTGATAGTGCTGACTACTGAATTGCCACAATGCTACATAATCAACTCATGTTTACCTGTATGGCATCTCCAGAGGATTTCGGAAACCCGATTTCTCATAGAGGGATGCATAGACAGCAAGACCTCCTCAGTGAACCATTCTGGAAGGGGAGTTGACAAGTCTGCGAGATCCATAATCTCTTGATCTTCTTTTGCTATCGGGATCTCGCTTCTAGAGAAGAGAATGTATATGGTGCGCACAACTCTCTTCACATCGTACCTGCCAAAGTCAGCCTCCGCTCTTCCTGGTTCCTACAAGCACAAGCTTTCTCTGCCATATCGATGGCAAAACCTCTACCCAATACCCATTGTAGCCATGAGAGTTTCAGGTCAGAGAATTACCCACAACGCAAAATGTACAAGCCTTCTGGCAAGGTGGTGAAGGAGAAGCCAGTGTGAAGGAAAGGGATGCCCAAACACATAACACCACATGTGCGGCTGGGGTAACGAAGAGCAAAATCATAGGGTGGCATGGCTCCAAAATCCTTCGCCACAAGGAATGCCTGGCACCAAGCAAAATGGAATTTATCAGAAGAATCCCGTTAAAAAAAAGAATTTATCAGAACAACACACTAACTGATGCAATTTTTGAAGCATGGAACGTGCACATGACAGAACTGGTTTCATTTGGGGGAAGTCAATAATTCTTATCTGTTAGAATGATAAATAAAATAGAACAAATCACCATTTACTCTTTGTAAGACCTCACCAGAAGTACAAGATTGATTCTTGGTGCTACCTATGCCCTAATTTACCAGCTCCAGATCAGCTCAGTAGAACTGATAGTCTGAAACCAACTTAGCAACAACACGATAGAGGGAACAAATAAACATCCTTTTACAACAAAATCATGATGCAAGATTTTCAACCAATCCACTAAAATTTGAAATGAGCTATGGAAACATTTCTCTTGTTTCAGGAGAAGCATGCGCACAGTTCATTCAAATGAAAATGTTTTTGGAACTACACGAAACTTGATACGATTTTCCCTTAAACAAAGTAAAAATTTATGTATATTCCCTACAAATTATCCAAGGTTTGAGCAATTCATTTCAAATCCTTCAGATGTGTAGTGTCCATCCGAATGCTCTTCCACCAATTATGCGTTTTGTTTGCATGCCCTACCAAAAGGCCACATCTCAACTAACAGGACTCAAAGTAGTATCAATTTATCCATTATAAGAACTGAGGATCTCATACTTCATAGGCTCTCCACAGTCCACACTGACCTTACTGATTCCAGACAAACAGATTTCATCGAATTTGCCAAGAAAGAGGGCGATACCTTGAGGACGGAAGAGGGCGTCCAGGATGGCGAGAAGATCCTCTACTAGATCGTCGTACAGCGCCACCTCCGGGTCCGGCGGCAGGTCCGAGAGTCCGTACACGCGCCAGTCCGGCTCGACGGCCCGGTGTTACATAATCAAGGCATCATTCATTTGTTTGCTGTTTTTACTTAGAGCAGTTTCTACTATTTAGTGGGGCAGTTTCTAATTTGCTTTTACTTAGAACAGTTTCTAGTGCTTAGTGGGTGAGTTACTAGTTGTTTCCTTGCTATTTAAGTTGAATAAAAGAGCAGAAAAGTAGCGATTCAAGCTGCACAAAAATCCTTTGTGATTCACGACATTTGACATTTGGTATCAGAGCCATGTCGGCTCCTTTGGCCCGTGGTTCTAGGACTCCTTCGAGGAGGCACCAGGTGCGCTCGCCATCACCACCTCCGCGACGATCGCGGCACCGCGATGCGGTGGTCGCGAGGTCGCAGCAAGGCGTTAGAGGGAAATTGGTGGCGGCGGGTCGTACCCGACGTTGACAAAAACCAACTACTCCGACTGGGCGGCGCTCATGCGCGTCATGCTACAGGCACGGGGCCTATGGGTGGCACTGAGCGACGGCACCGACGACTACGTCGAGGATCGGATGGCTCTCGAGGCCATCGCGAAAGCCGTGCCGACGGAGATGGTGGGCACCATCGCGAGCAAGGAGACGGCTAAGAGCGCATAGGATGCGATTAAGACGATGAACATCGGCGTCGAGCGAGTTCGTAAGGCGAAAGCGAGCACGCTCCGTCAGGAATTCGACGCGCTCAAGTTCTGCGACGGTGAGACGGTGGACGAGTTCGGCGTCCGCATCACCGGGATCGCGAGTCAGCTTGCGGTGCTTGGAGACGACTGCAACGAAGAAAAAATTGTGCGCAAATTTTTGCAGACATTACCGCCAAGGTATGCGCAGATCGCCATGGCAATTGAGACGTTGATGGACGTTGACGGGCTCTCCGTTGAGGAGCTCATCGGGTTCCTTCGTTGCAGTGGCCATCAATAAAGTAGGCTCCTGATCCTCTTTCGCTTGGGCCACGTGCGCCTGCTCGTCGCGCTTCTTCTTGCGACACTCACGGGCCCAATGGCCCATTTTGCCGCAGTATCGGCACTGGTCTCTAGCGACCGTGCCATTCTCACCGTTGCTGCCAGCCTTGGACGTCTTGAAGTTGCCACGTCCTTCGCCGTCCTTGCCGCGGCCGCGCCCACGACTCCTTCGTTGGCCCGAGCCTTTTACCGATGACTCCTCGCCGGAGAGCTGCAGTCGCGAGCTCCACCGATCCTCATAACATGCTACCTCTCTTCAGTGCTCTTCACGTGCAAGAACGGAGAGCACCAAGCTCTCACCGGGGTGTACCACATCCAGCGCCTCACTACGAACATTGTCAGCTTGGGACAGCTCGACGAGGACGGCTTCAACATCCAGATCGGTGGTGGTGTGCTCCGGATTCGGGATGAACGCCATCGACCATCGGGCGAAGGTGCACCGACGCCTAACCGCCTCTACGTGCTCAAGGTGGATATCGCCTAACCAGCAGTGCTCGGCGGCAAAGGGAACCAATATGGCGTGGCGGTGGCACGCGCGTTCGCCACCTTAATTTTCACGGCCTCCGTGAACGCATGTATGAGATGGTGCGAGGACCGCCGCGATCGACCACGCGACCAGTTCGGCGATACCGCTCATGGAAGCAACGGGTCTTGCGCTTCCAAGCAAGGCGGCACGCCACGCAACGACTTGAGCTCGCCCACGGTGACATCTGCGGACCACCGACGCCGCAACACCAAGTGGCAACCGTATTTCCTCCTCCTCGTCGACGACCGAGCCGCTACATGTGGCTCTGCGCCGTTGGGCTCGAAAGATCGTGCATCGCCGGCGTTCGTTCGGTTCGGCGGAGCCGGTAGAAGCAGGAGAAAGGTGGGAACGCTGCGCACCGACCGCGGTGGCGAGTTCATGGCGCATGCGTTCATCGACCATCGCGCCGAGCGAGGCATCAACAGCACTTCACCGCTGGCCGCACACGCCACGCCAGAACGGCGTGGTGGAACGCGCAACCGGATCGTGATGGGCATGGCGAGAAGCATGATGAAGGCGATGGCTATGCCAGGCTGGTTTTGGGGGGAGGCGATAACAACGGCAGTGTTCGTGTTGAATCGCGCTCCGACCCAAAGTGTTGATGGGAAGACACCGTACGAGGTATGGCATGGCTCCCGACCACCAGTGCATTTCTTTCGCACATTTGGTTGTGTTGCACATGTGAAGGCGGCCGGCAAGCACCTCTCCAAGCTCGACGACGAGTACGCCCATGGTGTTTGTGGGCTACGAACCGTGGACCAAGGCGCACGGTTCTACAACCCGCTCGCGCCGTGTCCACGCTTTCACGGACGCGTGTTTGAGGAAGAGCGTAGTTGGGATTGGGGGGAGGACAAAGGAGTCGGGCCAAGTGATGATGCTGAACCATTCAGCGTTGAATACATCTTGGTGCCTGCGGAACGGAGTGACACCGACACGCTGGCAACGTCTACACTGCCAGTGACTCTGGCCAACGCGGCGATGCCCACGTGCGGGTCTGAGTCCCGCACACCGCTAACATCACCTGCGGTTGAGTTCGTGTCGCCACCAAGTGGGGAACTTGATCTGAATAATGATCATGATGATGCGCCACTTCGATTTCGCACTCTGGACAAAGTCATTGGTGCGGCGACGCCTCTGGGGTATGCCAACCGTGAGCTTGCCGAAGAGCTTATGGTGACGATCGGCGACGAACCTGCATCCGTGGAGGATGCAAAGAAGAGTGGTGAATGGCGCAAGGCGATGTTGGAGGAGATGGCGTCCATTGAGCAAAACGAGACGTGGTCGTTGGTAAGCTTGCCTCCTGGGCAGTGCGCCATCGGCTTGAAATGGGTGTTCAAGCTCAAACGCAATGAACACAGCGAGGTGGTGAAGCACAAGGCGCGCCTCATCGCAAAAGGGTACGTGCAGCGCCAGGGGATCGATTACGAGGAGGTGTTCGCCCCTGTTGCAAGGATGGAGTCGGTGCGCGTGGTGCTAGCCGTGGCCACAATTCGTCGCTGGCTCGTGCACCACATGGACGTTAAGTCCGCATTTCTTAATGGTGAGCTGGCAGAGGAGGTCTACGTCGCGCAACCGCCTGGGTTTGTCGCCGTCGGACACGAGAGCAAGGTGTTGAAACTGCACAAGGCCCTGTACGGGTTGCGACAGGCTCCACGGGCGTGGAACGCCAAACTGGATGCCAGGAGCGTGTGTGAGCATGGGCTATACACGCGTGGCATCGAGCGACCTCGCCTTGTTGTGGGCATCTACGTCGACGATCTCATTATTGCAGGGGAGCTTGCCGACGAAATCGACTCATTCAAGGCAGAGATGATGAAGATGTTCCAGATGAGTGATCTGGGAACCCTCTCTTATTATCTTGGTATCGAGGTAAAACAGGGGAGGCGCGGGATCGAACTGTGTCAAGCTACCTACGCTAAGAAATTGCTCGAGAAAGGAGGCATGGGCAGGTGCAATCCGTGTGCGACACCAATGGAGACTTGCCTCAAGCTGTCCAAGCAATCTTCATCACCAGCAGTTGACGCGACGGAGTATCGCAGTCTCATCGGCAGCCTACGGTACTTAATGCACACTCGGTCTGATCTCGCGTTCGCCGTGGGATACTTGAGCCGATTCATGGAGGACCCGAAGCAGGAGCACATGGCGGCAATGAAGCACTTGCTCCGGTTTGTCGCAGGCACGATCGACTACGGCTTGGTGTACACACGAGGCGATGTCGAGCTCGATCTTGTGGGCTACAACGACAGCGACATGGCAGGAGATGTAGATGACCGGAAGAGCACATCCGGGATCATCTTCTTCCTCGACGGTAACCCGGTGACTTGGCAGTCATAGAAGCAACGGGTAGTCGCCTTGTCATCGTGCGAGGCAGAGTATATTGCAGGTGCAGCGGCGGCTTGCCAAGGTGTTTGGCTCAGACGGCTACTCAGCGATGTGATCAGCGTCGAGTCGTGTCCGCCGAAATTGAAGATGGACAATATGTCCGCAATCGCTCTCAGCAAGAAACCCGTTCTACATGATCGGAGTAAGCATATCGACACCAAATTCCACTACATCCGTGAGTGTGTTGACAGCGGGGCAATTGGCTTGGAGTTTGTGAGTACTCAGGAGCAACTCGCGGACATTTTGACAAAACCGCTCGGAAGGGTTAAGTTCCAGGAACTTCGCGGGCGGATCAGCGTCACCAAGCTTAGATGAACGATGTTAGTATTAGGGGGAGATTGTTACATAATCAAGGCATCATTCATTTGTTTGCTGTTTTTACTTAGAGCAGTTTCTAGTACTTAGTGGGGCAGTTTCTAATTTGCTTTTACTTAGAACAGTTTCTAGTGCTTAGTGGGTGAGTTACTAGTTGTTTCCTTGCTATTTAAGTTGAATAAAAGAGCAGAAAAGTAGCGATTCAAGCTGCACAAAAATCCTTCGTGATTCACGACATTTGACACCCGGTACCCGGCGGCGACCACGGCCAGCATCTGGTGGCGCCACGTGTACCATATCTCAGGGAAGCCGTGCAAGAACACCACCGTCCCCAGCTCACCTGCACCAAATGAAACGACAGTCGGAGACTTGACTCTCAAGTGCACCGGCGCTGGCCTCCTCGACGATCCGCGCGGGCGCGGGAGCGAGCACCCGTTGCCTCCGATGCGATGGGGAATGGGATGGGGATGGGAGAGAGGATCCTGAGAAATCGTGTAGGGGTTGGGAGAAGGGAAGCTGTTGAAGTTGCTCTCGGTTACTCCTCCCTTCCCCAGGAAATAGAGCCTAGCTAGTACAACAGCACAAGCCAGGAACCCACCACAGCAGCAGCCAGCAGCTAGATCAATCCAGGGAGCAGAGGCCGCGGCCGCCGCACGCAGCCATGGGTGCGCCAGCGCACGGCGCGCTCCTCTTGTTCGTCCTTCTTCTGGCCGGTGCGGCCGCCGAGACATCGCCGGAGGAACGCACATTGCCCTCCGCTGCGGCAACGGCTGGCGCTGGGGCCGGGGCCGGGGGAGGAATCAACTCCAACTCGGTGCTGGTGGCGCTGCTGGACTCGCACTACACGGAGCTGGCGGAGCTGGCGGAGAAGGCCCTCCTGCTCCAGACGCTCGAGGACGCCGTGGGGAAGCACAACGTCACCATCTTCGCGCCGCGGAACGAGGCGCTGGAGCGGGACCTCGACCCGGAGTTCAACCGCTTCCTGCTCGAGCCGCGGAACCTCAAGTCGTTCCCGTCGCTGCTCCTCTTCCACGTCCTCCCTCCCGCCTCCCCGCCGGCTCCTTTTCCGCCGCCCCACACCCCACCCTCTCTGGCGAGGAGGTCGAGCTCGCCGAGGGCAGTGACGGCGCCATGCGCGTTGCCCACGCCGCCGTCACGCGCCCGGACGCGGTGCTCAGGCCGGACGGGTTCATCCACGGCATCGAGCGCCTCCTCGTGCCACGGTCCGTTCAGGAGGACTTCCGCCGCCGCAGCCTCGCCACGATCTCGGCCGTGCTGCCCACGGGCGCGCCCGAGGTGGACCCGAGGATGCACCGCCTCAAGAAGCCGGCCCCGCCTGTTCCCCCCGGCGCACCCTCCGTGCTGCCGATCTGGGACGCCATGGCCCCCGGCCCTGCCATAGCGCCGGCGCCCGGGCCGGTCTCCGGGAAGCACCACTTCGACGGCCATAGCCAGGTTAAGGACTTCATCCAGACCCTGCTCCTGTACGGCGGATACAACGAGCTCGCCGACATCCTTGTCAACCTCACATCACTCGCAACCGAGATGGGCCGGCTGGTCTCCGAGGTGTGCGTGCTCACCGTGCTCGCGCCCAACGACGACACCATGGCGCGCCTCACCACGGACCAGCTAAGCGAGCCCGGCTCGCCGGAGAACATCCTGTACTACCACATGATCCCGGAGTACCAGACCAAGGAGAGCATGTACAACGCCGTGCGGCGGTTCGGCAAGTTGCGGTACGACACGCTGCGGCTTCCGCACAAGGTGGTGGCGCGGGAGGCCGACGGCTCCGTCAAGTTCGGGCAGATTGACATACTTACTGTTAGTCCCAGTGACGCCTTCCCCTGCTTTTGCTCTGTTTTGCCTTTTACTTGGCTGCATGCGCTTCCTCTCCTCTGTTTCGTTCGCAATACAATCACGCCTATTCCGCCCATGAGAAACTCTATACTGCTATGCTAACTTGCTACGAGGTGAAAAATAAAGATAATTGCAAGAAAAAGGTCAAGAAAAAACCTAAGATTAATTTTCCGTTGACTAGGCCGCCACATCCTTGAGCAGCGTCGACAGAGCCCATACGGCCATCCAACATATGTATGGATCGAGATATATCGACAAAATGCATGCAAATTGACTGACAATTGAGGTAGACATAGATATCCGCTTGAACAGTGAACACAAGATGAATATCCAATCCACATGATATATTAATAGATACGGGTGAAATGCAACAGAAATCTGCAAGTAGCAGTACAGGAGTGACTCATTGCGCATAGAGGCCAGCAAAGGAAAACTCGACTTGAAACGGCTGTTACACACCACACACGATCGTACGATAGGAAACACCATATCAGCACGAGACATGCATGAGGAAGCGGTTATTGACTCTGCTGAGCATGAGCTCGACACGATCGACGACGACACATGCGCATGGAGTCAGCTAGTGGTTTACCAGAGCAGCGAAGCCACGGAGAGGACAACGGCGACGGCGAGCGGCGCGACGGAGACGTACACAAACTTCCTCCCTGCAGCGCTGCGGACCCGGGGGTCGTTAGACACCCAGACGGCGGCGCTGAGCTCGGCCACCCCAGCAAAGAAGGCCCCCGAGATGGCGAGGATATACAGGTTTCTGTCGAGCCCCAGTGGTGGCTCGGAGACGGCCAACGTGATGGCCATGGAGGCAGTGACGAGACCGACTCCCCGCAGCTTGGCCGCGGCAGTCACGTCCGCCTCCGCTTGCCGCGGAACACTACCTTCGGTGGCCACCATCTTCAGTTGGCCCAAAAATTAATGAAGAGGTGGGCAGCAAAAGGGCGAGGAGAGTGCTGGTTCTGCAGCAGGACAACGCAGTCTGCTTATATAGGGCCAACAAGGGGCGTCCGCGGTCCTATTTGTGTGTCAGTGTCACCATCAAAGCCACATCGGTTCCGGACTTCCGCTTGTACTCGCGGCGCGTATCTTGTCAGTTCGACGCTGCCCGTCGTAGGATTTAAAGTGGAAGGAACTATACTCGCAGCCCGTGCCTGGCCAGTTCAACGCTGACGCGTGGCTGCGGTTGGCCGGTTTGTAGTTCTGTGCGAGGTTAGCTCATTGTTTGAGGTGAGGTGAAGCACAGACAATCTCGCGGCCCGTGACAAGTTAGGTTAGCTCGTTGTGTGCTAGGTTGAAGTAGAGGTGGGCGTCGGGCCGATCCGCACGGCCCATCAGATTGCGCTTGAACTGCTGCCGATCGCGACGCTGTCGTGCCGCGTCCGCGCTCACTCGCCTTCGGCGAGTCCAGGCACGGCTCATTTGCGCTTCGTGCCGTGCCGGTCCAGGCCTGACTCATTTGCACTATTTCAACGAGAGGAAAGATGCCGAAGACACATAGAATTGAGGCGGTGAATGCAAATATTATGAGAAAAGAACTAAAATTTATTTATTCCTGAACAGTTACATAGAACGAGGGGATGTGCTCAACACGGGCGAGAGAAGGGGCAATAGGAGAAAGAGAGTAAGCAAGACAGACGAGAGAGATTGAGAGGAAGATTGAGAGAGAGAGCTGAGAGAGATTGAGAGAGACGAGCGAGAGAGAACAACTTGTTGCACCGTCTCTCAATCTCTCTCAGCTCTCTCTCCTGTTTTGTCTGTCTCTCTCAGGTATCGGCGATAGGGGTGACGTTATGCTACTGAGTACATCCATGACGGTCATACACTGTAAGTCAGTGATCTTTATGCTAGACTTCTTCCTCATACCGATTCAATGGTCCCAAGACGCCCATTCTACGATGTCGTCGCGGCCGACCGAGCGCCCATCGTGTTTAATTCTTGAGCCCAAAGACGCCCGTGCTACGTTGTCGTCGGCCGCTCGCGGCCGGGTTGGGCTTCGTACCGGACCATAACGTCGTGCCTCGGGCCGATCCAAAAGAGCCCGGCCCGAGTGCCCACTTCTAGGTTGAAGGCACGCCGCGGTGCAAAATCAACAAGCTGGCTGACGGCTGGATGCGAACAATACGCAGAGGAGGAGCACATGGTTGTGGTGGTGGGAGGACTACCGAGACAGCTCAAGATGGCCCTGCTACTAAAATCTGCTGCAGATCTGCTTGCCAAGTTTTCCATGTTAGATACCATATTTTGATGTATTATTCACAATATGGATTTTTATTCTTAACCATGGTCCCTGAAATAGTCAACAAACAAAAAAAAAGAATATACAACATATTCATCTAAGGGGTATTTGGATTAGAGGTATTTCATTATAACGTTTTAGGATCTAGGTCACCACTCATTCAAACAGAGCTCAAGTTTTCCTGTGAAGTATATTCTTCGGAGAAACTTGTGTTTGTCCACCAATATGTTTCAAACTAAATTGTTGCTATGTGAACTAAAAGCTTTGTTCCCGAGGAATTACCACTCATCCAAACAAAGCCCAAGTTTCCCTATGAAGTATATTCTTCTGAAAAACTTATGTTTGTCTGTATTCTTCTGAGAAACTTGTGTTTGTCCGCCAATATGTTTCAAACTAAATTGTTGCTCTATGAACTAAAAGCTTTGTTCCCAAGGAATTACCACTCATCCAAACAAAGCCCAAGTGTTTCTGTGAAGTATATTCTTCTGATAAACTTGTGTTGTCCACCTATGTATTTCAAACTAAATTGTTGCTCTGTAAAATAAAAGCCTTATTGGATCTGTTTCAGTTTTTACAAGGGCGGCCTGTGTCGGGGGCTTGCTGCAAAACCAATATTGGTGGATTTCACATTACTGATTTTCTGAGGCAGCTTCTCTCTCTAAAATATCCCTATCACACGTAGGTGTCAGCAACACATTTCTGAAGCACTTCATGTTTTTTTTCTACCCTGTCTTACAGTAGCCAATTTATATTTTAATCGGGCAAGCATTGCATCAGAAAAGGCTGAAGAGTTGAAGAAAGAACATTGCTATATAGCTCTTGATTATATGTCGGAGTTGCAGATAGTTAAGGTAAGAAGCTTTTATATATTGCGAGAGATGGCTGCCGCAAAGAGGTCTTAGAAGATTGCGGAACTGGAACAAACACAAAGGGATGGCTGCCGCAGAGCGTGCTATATAGGGCGGGGGCCCGGGGAATCACATCTTGCGGTTGCGGAATTTCCCTTGTGTTCACACCATCAAGCCACTCTGTGGGAGGCACGGAGAAGCAGGGTTCATAAAATCGGCGAAAACCGTGGATTTCGTGCGTACCACTGCGGTTCGAAATCAAAAACCGTTCGGTAAATCGGTCCATTCAAAAAATTTAATTTTTTTTTAAAAATTTTGAAAAAATTTATGTGCTCGGTTTTTCGTGAAAAACCGCTCACAAAAACCGTTTTGCGATGAACATTCAATTGGCAGTGGTTTTTCTAATTTTTTTGGAATTTTTTTTAAAAAATTGATTTCTTAACCCTTCGGTATTTGACGGTTTCCGAGCGGTTTTTACGGTTTTCGTATCGCGAATTTCGAAGCGAATTTTGAAATTCGGTTCTGTGAACCCTGCGGAGAAGTAACAAAGGAAAAGACAAAAAAACTAGCTAGTTGATAGTTTGATACCGGCATATTAAACGGGTTGTGTCGGACTGTGTTGTGCCATCTCGGGAATGTTTAGCCCAACGGACCAAGGTAGGCCCGTTTAGCCTATCTTAGTGCATTTTTTAATAAAAAAATTGCAATAATTCTCCAAAAATGTGAATTACAAAATATAAATTAAAGTTTTAAAAAATAGTTCTATACCCATAAAAACAGACAAAATATATTGAAAATGTAATAATAAACCAAGAAAAAACTGAACATCAGAAAACAATGGCAAAGAAACAGGAGTATAGCATATAGCTCTGCATACATCAGTGTTTTAAGCGTCGTTGTTCAGTTAAAGATTGTCGAATGCGTCCACCAACTCTGTATTTCTACAAAATATTGATCTCGTGTATTAGCTTGTTCTCAGCCTTTCACAGTTACGAGTATTTTCATCATCTCATTCGTAAGACTTGGTCTTCTCTCCTCCAATCAACGCGCTGGATAATAATTTGAACTTGGTTGTATTAGCCCATGCAAAGAAGGAGGCCAACACGCACACGGGCCGAGCCAGGTCTCCAACAGAAGACAAACTCGCAGCACAAGCTCAAGCTAGCTCTAGTCTGGCTACTCGACCGAAGAAGAATGAAAGGACAGATCGATCGAGAGTTAATATATCCGAGTAGAAGAATACCCTATATTAATCATTTGGCAGCACACACGATCTTCACTCTTAAAGCAAGCTCGTCTTACGTTGTTTTGTTACTATATGTTACAGTACAAGTAGCAGCTCGACATACTGTTAGTCACGTGATACACACTTGTCATCCTTGTATTTGACATTTTCGCAATTGATTCCAGTGACGCCTTCCCCTGCTTTTGCTCTGTTTTGCCTTCTACTTGGCTGCATGCGCTTCCTCTCCTCTGTTTCATTCGCAATGCAATCGCGCCTATCCCGCCCATGAGAAACTCTGTACTGCTATGCTAACATTCTACGAGGTGAAAAATAAAGATAACTTAAAAAAATTTCTCCCAAAAAAACCCAAAATTAATTTTCCGTTGACTAGGCCGCCACATCCTTACATCTTACGAGGAGCAGCGCGATGTCGGGGACTCCTCAAGAACGGCGAGCAGCGTCGACAGAGCCCATACGGCTATGTATGGATCGAGATATATGCCAAAATACATGCAGATTGACTGACAATTTAGGTAGATATATATATCCGCTTGAACAGTGAACACAAGATGAATATTCAATCCACACAATATATTACTAATAGATACCGGTGAAATACAACACAAATCTGCAGGTAAGCAGTACAGGACTCATGGCGCATAGAGGCCAGCAAAGGAAAACTCGACTTGAAACGGCTGTTACACACCACACACGATAGTACGACAGGAAACACCATATCAGCACGAGACATGCACGAGTAAGCGCTTATTGAGACTGCTGGGCCTAAGCTCGACACGATCGACGACGACACTTGCGCATGGGGTTAGCTGGTGGTTTACCAGAGCAGCGAAGCCACCGAGAGGACAACGGCGACGGCGAGCGGCGCGACGGAGGCGTACACGAACTTCCTCCCTGCAGCTCTGCGGCCCCGGGGGTCGTTGGACACCCAGACGGCGGCGCTGAGCTCGGCCACCCCAGCAAAGAAGGCCCCCGAGATGGCGAGGATATGCAGGTTTCTGTCGAGCCCCGGCGGTGATGGCCAAGGTGATGGCCGTGGAGGCAGTGGCGAGACCGACTCCCCGCAGCTTGGCCGCGGCAGTCACGTCCGCCTCCGTTTGCCGCGGAGCATTACCGACGGTGGCCATCATCTTCAGTTGGCCCTAAAATGAATGAAGAGGTGGGCAGCAAAAAGGGGAGGAGAGTGCTGGTTTTGCAGCAGACAACGCAGAGCGTGCTTATATCGGGCCGAGGGGCCGGCGCCGGGGGCGGTCCGCGTTCATATTTGTGTGTTCCGGACTTCTGCTTGTACTCGCGGAGGCGGGCCGAGCGTATCTTGTCAGTTCGGCCTCGTGGAAGGATTTAAAGTGGAAAGAACTATACTCGCACTCGTGCCTGGCCAGTTCAATGCTGACGCGTGGCTTTGGTTGGCCGGTTTGTAGTTCTGTGCTAGGTTAGCTCATTGTTTGAGGTACGTGAAGACAGCACAGCACAGACAATCTCGCGGCCCGTGACGCGTTAGGTTAGGTCATTGTGTGCTTGGTTGAAGGCACGCCGCGGCGCAAAATTAACAAGCCGGCTGACGACTGGATGCGAACAACACGCGGAGGAGGAAGGAGCACATGGTTGTGGTGGTGGGAGGGAGGGAGGAGTACCGAGAGCTCAAGATGGCCCTGCTCTGCTATTAACTTAAATCTGGTGCTGATCTGCTTGCCAAGTTTTTCATGTTAGATACCATACTTTGATGTATTATTCACAATATCTCTATCTCTACTAATTCTAATTAAGAGTATGTGGCGGTCGTCCGTTCTCCTCTAGAGCACCTGATCCGTTAGATAATGACCGATATGGAAGAGGATTTAACTCGATAGTCAAATCTTTTCGGAGGAACAAGCTTTTCCCACTATTGAAACACTAGTATAGTGCATGTGCTAACGCTATGACGGCAGTACACCCGCTTATCAATTAAATGAGAAGATAAGTATGAATACAACACTTAATAATAAAAGAGAAATTTAGAATTTTAAATGAATTTAGAAATAAAAATGGAACTAAACGGAGGTCGAATGGGCGAAAACGGACTCCTAAAAGATTTTAAATCAAGAAAGAGAAAGAAAAAAGAATTTTCTGATTTTAGATTTTTTTTTTGCAGCTTCCACAGAGTGTGCTCTCTGGGCTTGGCCAACATAGAGGAGGAAGGCCAGGGTGGCCCGGTCGCAGATGGCTCAAGATCAGTGCGGCGAGATCACCGCACCGGCGCCATGGGGAGAAGTCACGGTTGCGGTGAATTTCGCCGGGAAAGATGACGGTGATGGCTTGGGTTACCTCCAAAATCCGGCGATCTTTACAAGAGGGAGCACTTGGGGATTTACGCAATGCGATGGGGTGGAGGAGAGCTCGCCGGCTTTTATAGCCCCGAAACAAGCATATTTATGGAAACCATAATTTGGGATCAAATCAGATTGGGAGGAAATTTTGGCAATAGAGCACGAAATTTGGGGAATTAACACCATAGATGGAAAGAGGAGATTTGGTGCGGGATTGATGGAGCTTTGGAGCTTCTTTCTTGCTTTAATGGAGGGAGGGAAGAGAAGAAACTTCTCTGGTCTGGGCTGCAGCTAGAAGAAGTTACAGGTGAGTTGCCTTCATTTTTTTTAAATATAGAAGGATTTTTGAAAAGATATCACATTAGGTTAAAAAATTCTAGAAAAATTCTCAAAAAAACTTTCGATTATTTTGTACTTAATAAAATTATTTTCAAAAAAATTAAAATTATAAATTTGCCGAGAGACGGGGTCGCGAGGTCGTGACCAAAGAACTCGCCAGTCGACAAAGCCACCGATGGTGACCGTGGAGCCATTGCGCACCGCTTCTCCCGATCACACGCCTCTATCTCCCGGTTTCTTTTTCCCAGCACATAATGTATGGTCCTTTCCTTTTCCAGAACGTTTGTTTCCTTTTCCTTGTTGATGCTTGAGGTGAGGGAAGGTCTGTTATGGGCTACAGGGATGATTTTGGAAAAATATAGAAAAATAAATCGCTTGCCGATCACCGGATCAAGCAAGAAAAAAGATAAAATTAAATGAAGGTTTCGCCCGGGTTCCGCGAGAAAAATTGAAAATATTAAGCAAAGACTCACGCATCGTTGGTTCCTTAGATAAAAATTAAAAACAAAAATTCAGCGCTCTCTGTGCGCTGAAATTAGGCTCTTGGGGCTAGATCCGTAAAAAAGTCTCGAGAATGGTCATATTATGAAAAAAATACGATCACAATGCAGGACAATAAAAAATTCAAGTCTTGTTTCCTTGCATGCGGATCCTCCCTGTTTATTTCCTTATTTGATTCACCCTCCTTCCAAATATGTAGTACGTACAATTTTGGCCAGTAAAAAAAATTCAAGTCTGGTTTCTTTGCATACGGATCCTCCTTATTTATTTCCTTGTTTGATTCGCTCTCCTTCCAAATATGTAGGTGGGGGAGGTCTGTTGTCAGCCACAGGGATGATTAGACACACTAAATAATGGCCATCGGATGTGGGTGAGTAAAACTGAGGAAAGATCTGAGACGTTCATTTTGATGAATGCAAGTTTCTGGGGACGTTTTGCTGGGTGCACGAATATTGGGCCATCTCTAATGAGGTGCATTATTTAGGGTGGACGTAGGAAAAATTGCTTAGGTGCATTATAAAGGGGTATAGATAACTAAAGTTAGTGCTCTTTGCACATAAATTTTTTTGTCGCAAATTGAGTTTTCGTTGCAATGCACGGGCACATAACTAGTGAATTTTTATTCTTGACCATGGACCCTGAAATAGTCAACAAACAAAAAGAATATACAACATATTCATCTAAGAGGGTGTTTGGATTAGGGATATTTCAGTGGAATGTTTTAGGAAATCCCACCCAAGAAATTACCACTCATCCAAAAAAAGCTTAAGTGTTTCTATGAAGTATATTCTTCTGAGAAACTTGTGTTTGTCCACCTATATATTTCAAACTAAATTGTTGCTCTGTGAACTAAAAGAATTGCTCAAAAGAAATTAACACTCATCCAAACAAAGTCTAAGGGTCTGTTTGGGAGTTCTGAAATTTTTTACACTTGTAATATTTTACACTTGTATATTTGTGGGCACAAAAAAAACCATTTGATTACATCTGAATTTATTTTCCCTTGTAAAAACTTTCATATTCCATTTGGGTATTCCCCTTATAAATATTGTATAGAACATCAACTCAAGCACAATGCACATTCAAGTTTCTCGCCCACCTTTCTGCTCGATTGCTAACGAAAACTTATAACAGGGGTACCCCAACGGCCCGAAGTGATGGGCCGGCGGCCTCAAGCACAGCTCAAGCCCAACAGGCCGCTCCCAGCCCACTACCGACCGAAGCACCTGCAAGGCCACACGAGACATCCCTTCCCGACCGATCGAGGGAAGTGTCTCCGACCAAGCAGGGCTCCCGACCTCCGCAGCAGGACGGGGTTCCCCGGCTCCGACCAAGTTGAGCTCCCGACCCCCGCAGCGGGTCGGGATCCCCTGACTCCGATCGTGCCAAGACAACCCCTGCCAAGGGCCGCGTGTCGAAGCCTCTACCACCAATGACCACGCACTCTACGAACGGGTCAATCGAAGTGACTATACAAGGGCAGGTGGCTCCTTCCCTAGAAGGTTTAATGACTGACCGAAGTCATGCTCCCAGTCCCATCAGCCGGTCACATACAGTACGAAGACAAGCTCTCTCCCGAGGCAACTCCCACGTCATGCGCAGCAACGTCAACACTCGTAAGATTCGCAGAGGGCAGGTACGCCGTTTCCCGGGGAAACACCTAACCGCCCTGACCAACTAAGCTACCGACCAAAGATGGGCAAGACGGCGATGATCGGTCACAGAACGAAGGACCGAAGCTCCTAGTGTAGGTCATCTCGTCCTCTCCCAATTCTCGATGTAACCTGCCCCTTCCTTTCGTATAAAAGGAGGCAGGAACCCCAGTAGGAGAGGCGATCGAACTCATCTCGCTAAGCCATTAGCACTCTCGCTTGTAAACTTTGTGCAGTCATCTGTATTGAAGGGAATACAACGCCACCACACGAACTGGAGTAGGGACCTTCGGCCCGAACTAGTATACATCTTAGACTTCTGAGTCTAACCATTCAGGGAGTGGAACGCGCGGCCCCTTAAACTTACAAATTTACTTGCCGGTGCTCGAAACGCCGACAAATGCAAATCTCAAATACCATCGAAATTTAATAATTACCAACACGCCAGAAGAACGACAAAGATGACCATTACATTACATGGCATAGAAGCCGCAATAGTAGTAATAGAGCTGAAGAACATCAGCACAGAGTCATCAACAGTCGTGAAAATTGCAATGGCGCTTATCTAGCACTCTAGCTTCTATATATGCTAGTTTTCCACGCAACAAATTTTCACATGCCATGCCTGATATTACAAGATTCTTTTCACCAACCATACGCTCAGAAGTAGCTGATAAGTTCCATTGGCTACGCTAGCAGAAGCCTGGACCTTAGCTTAATGAGTACGGTCTCTGAGGACTTCTATGTCTAGCTCCGACGGGTCAATTGCTTGGATCTCATAGTGTATGCCATCTAGCTCACGCCTGAACCGATCCTTGGAGGTAGCATACATACAGCATCTTAGAACGGATATGGGAAACTGAAGGTGACCTGAAATTGTTAGGGAAAAAAATGAGAACAAAATGGGGTATCGAGGATGTATGGTCAAAAATGAATAAGTTAGGCCAACAAGACAGTAAAAACATTAGTCTGATCACGCAATGGAGAAAATCTTGCTCTTCTGGCAATTCTCCTCGGTGACGAAGTTAAAACCATATAAGCCATATCGACAATCAGTCTCGGGAAGAGTGTCCATGAAATCATCGAAGCTCTCAGTCATGGCACCTGTCTTCTCCACAACAACCTCCCTTCCCTTCTCATCAATCTTGAAGATGACATAACGGTGTGTTTTCTTCCTCTGCAGCTCAAGGAATGTTTCCTCGCACTCCACAACAACCCCCATTCCAGAGGAAGCATTTGACTGTAGAAAAGGTAACGTTTTAGAACGGGAAAATATTATCCCATCAGAGATCATGAAATAATGAAGTATATAGTTTTGCATAACAAATATTTAGGCCCCATTTCGTAGAGGAAGGACAAACATGCTTTCACCGATGCTTGAACTAGATGAGCACTACCATGCCTATGCATTATTCAAGAGGCACTAGAAAGCCATTTTGTGAGCAACTGAGCATACTTCGCCATTCAAAATGACTGTAATTGTTGTTAAAAAAATGACTGTAATCTAAACCCGCTGTTTTCACATGCCATGCCTGATATTACAAGATGCTTTTCGCCAATCATAAGCTCAGAAGTAGCTAATAAGTTCCATTGTCTACGCTAGCAGAAGCCTGGACCTTAGCTTAATGAGTACGGTCTCTGAGCATACGTTCGCCTAAGTGTTTCTGTGAAGTATATTCTTCTGGGAAACTTGCGTTTGTCCACCTATATATTTCAAACTAAATTGTTGCTCTGTGAACTAAAAGCCTTATTGGATCTGTTTCAGTTTTTAAAAGGGCAGCCTGTGTTGGGGGCATGCTGCAGAACCAATATTGGTGGATTTCACATTACCGATTTTCTGAGGCAGCTTCTCTCTCTAAAATATCCCTATCACACGTAGGTGTCAGCAACACATTTCTGAAGCACTTCATGTTATTTGTTTTTCCTACCCTGTCTAACAGTAGCCAATTTAAATTTTAATAGGGCAAGCATTACATCGGAAAAGGCTGCTGAAGAGCTGAAGAAGGAACATTGCTATATAGCTCTTGATTATATGTCAGAGCTGCAGATAGTTGAGGTAAGAAGCTTTTATATATTGTTTGCGAGAGATGGCTGCCGCAAAGAGGTCTCAGAAGATAGCGGAACTGGAAAAAAAATAACTTTCCTATTTGGAGGAACTAATGGAGCAACTTGACAGAGATGAGGAACCAGAAGCAACAGCTATTCTAAGTAAATCTAGATATCTTTCCCAGCAGGAAATGAAATCTACTATCTTGAAAGCAACGCAATCCCTAAGGAAAGCAAAGGGGGAGTCCAGTGGTAATGAAGAGAGCAGATGCCTCAGGGGCTGATAAGTATCCGCTTCTCTCTGTCCCTGATGAGATGTTGACACCAGAGCAGGTGTGTTTCTATGACTGTTATGGTCAGCTATGGGATTTTTGTTTTTGTTCATGTGCATCTTGCACCTGCATGTCGTTAGAGACTTTGAACCACTCACCATTGATGTGTTCCATTTTGCATATTTTTCCAGTTAAAGGAAAAGAAGAAACAGATAATACCTAAAACCAAAACAGAGGGCCGGATGCGTGCTAGATACGTGCTGAGGTGGAAGCATTAAGGGACAAGCAAGAAGAAGAGAGGCTTCTGCGCCGGACGCCGTCACGCCGCACTGTGTGTGAGCCGCACGGTCGGTCAGTCAGTAATACCTACGTGCGCGGGCGACGCGTCCGGCTAATAGCTACGTGACGCGTGTCTTATTGAGCAAAACCAAGAGGGATGAATTAGTACACCTAAATCTAATTTTTCTGTTTTTATTAATTCTAAAAATTAATAAAATAATGATCAATCCGAAAGAATCAACCTGGAATAAAAATAGTACAAGTAGCAGCTCGATTGCTCGACATACTGTTAGTCACATAGATACACGCTTGTCATCCTTGTATTTTACGTTTTCGCAATTGATTCCTGTGATGCCTTCCCCATCTTTTGCTCTGTTTTGCCTTTTACTTGGCCGCATGCGTTTCCCCTCCTCTGCTTCATTCGCAAATCGCAATACAATCACGCCCATCAAAGAACTGGCTTAAAGGTCAGTCGGCTAGGTGGGTTAGTTGTGCTCCTGCTCACCAGGATTCAAGCTTGACTTGATATTCATGTTCACCTTCTTCTAATAGTAAATGCTGAAACTAGTCGAAGTAAAAAAAAATCGTGCCTATCCTGCCCATGAGAAACTTTATAACGCCATGCTAACATGCTACGAGGTGAAAAAAAAGATAACTTGGAAAAAAAAAGGTCCAGAAGTAAGTAACCCGAGATTAATTTTCCGTTGAGTAGGCGGCCACATCCTTGACATCTTACGAGAAGCAGCGCGATGTCGGGGACCCCTCGAGAACGGCGAGCAGCGTCGACAGAGCCCATACGGCCATCCAACATACGTATGAATCGAGATATATCGACAAAATACATGCAAATCTGCAGACAATTGAGGTACATATATCCGCTTGAACAGTGAACACAAGATGAATATGCAATCCACACCGTATATTGCTAATAGATACTGGTGAAATGCAACACAAATCTGCAGGTAGCAGTACAGGACTCATGGCGCATAGAGGCCAGCAATGGAAAACTCGACTTGAAACGGCTGTTACACACCACACACGACAGTACGACAGGAAACAATATATCAGCACGTGACATGCGCGAGTAAGCGCTTATTAACTCTGCTGACTACTGAGCCTGAGCTCGACACGATCGACGACGACACATGAGCATGGGGGAGTTAGTGGTTTACCAGAGCAGTGAAACCACCGAGAGGACAACGGCGACGGCGAGCGGCGCGACGGAGGCGTACACGAACTTCCTCCCTGCAGCGCTGCGGCCCCGGGGGTCGTCGGACACCCAGACGGCGGCGCTGAGCTCGGCCACCCCAGCAGAGAAGGCCCCCGAGATGACGAGGACGTACATGTTCCAGTCGAACCCCGGCGGCGGCTTGGAGACGGCCAAAGCGATGGCCGTGGAGGCAGTGGCTAGGCCGACTTCCCGCAGAGCAGCCGGCAGCTTGGACGCGGCGGCAACTTCCGCCTCAGCTTGCTGCCGAGCACTACCGACGGTCGGCACCATATTCAATGGGAGGTTTGCAGTAAAATAGAGAAGAGTGGTGCTGGTGCTGCAGGACAAGGCAGCGCGTCGTGTGTCTATATAGGAGGAAGCAAATCGGCTGCCGTCCCGTATGTGATGTCATGGATGGGGCACGGAGAGTGGAATAGGACTGATAGTGACTCGTTAAGCTCGAGCCCTGTCATCACATATGACAGGAGACAATTTTTTTCCTCTATATGGCTTTTGTCGGGCTTACTTCTTGGTCGTTCCGAGGGATGGGCCTGTTGGAATAATGCGGTATTAGTAAATTTCTATTTACTTTAATCTCAAACATAATAAATAATCATAGGATAACAATGTTATAACAAAAGCATGGATACTGAATCATGGTATTAAATAATATCAAAGCATAAAAATAGCTCATAATCAAGTATCTCAGCATGAATATGACAATAAACAGTAACAGAGGCTTTCAACTAGCTACAGTAGCTCAAGTTGTTTTAGGCTTTGTTCTCAGATGTCAGGCTGGCTTAATTAAAAGACCTCTTTGTCACTAGGGACATGATCATAGACTAATTTGTGATAACTTTTCTGATTAGATTTACTTCAAACAGATTTCAATACTTGATGATTAATTAAAACACTATCAATTGATTACCTTAGCAGCACATTTATAAGAATCAGAATCAAATATGCCTACTGGTCATGCTTCAACTATCACCGACAATAACAAAGTAATGAGAACAGACAACTATATACATACGCACATAAACACACACATACATACACACACATACACACACATACATACATACATACACACATGTGTGTGTATGTATGTATGTGTGTGTATGTGTGTGTATGTATGTGTGTATGTATATATGTATGTGTGTGTATGTATGTATGTATGTATGTATGTATGTATGTATGTATGTATGTATGTATGTATGTATGTATGTATGTATGTATGTATGTATGTATGTGTGTATGTATGTGTGGAGTGAATCAATATCAAGTAAGCAATTAACCTAATCAATCAGACAAGTATCTCAGATTATGAAAACCAAATATATGTTGTTACAAAATGTCTATCTTAGCCAGGGTTCCATTTATCGTCGATTATCGCGATTATCGACCTTACCGGTCCGGTTCGGTATCTAATACCGGTCGGTAAACCGGTTAAATTCAAAAAAAAAAATGTGACGTAAATATCGCGATAATTGGTGAATATCGCTAGATTATCGATGAATATCGAGCGAAAATCGCTCACAATATCGATCGCCGAAGAATACAAGTTTGCAAAATCGATCGGATCGATTTTCGACCGATTATCGGTGCATATCGAGCGATTATCGATATATATCGAGCGATTATCGAGGTATATCGAGTGATTATCGGTGAAGATCATTTTTTAAAAAAAAATTCATCAAAAGTTTGATTTTGAAACCCTTCGATTCTCTACCGATTTTTCGATTTTCGAAAATCTTGATATTGTCGATTATCGCGATATCAATAATGTGAACCCTGCTCTTAGCCCAATCCTCATCCAACAATAGCCAACCCACATGCAAGGTCCCCAAGATAATATCAGTGTCTAACCCCTTTGCATGAAACAGTAAATTGCACAAATAAAATCACTTACAGTGCACTGACTGGATGTTAGTGTCAAAGGCTAGGCTTTTCAAAGATGATGTCTTAGAAAACAATATCGTCACTGTAATACCACAGACTCATCGACGATTGTTTCGGAGATACAAAGCCACAAATCACCCGGTGAGACAGTTCATCAAGAGATCTCGAGATGTAGCTAAAGATGCTTAGAGCCATAGAACCGACTCCCTGGCCTCATGGGCCAAGTCGGCCCAGTTGACCTTCTCCCCTCTTTTTCTGAAATTTGACAAAAATCAAATTCATACAACAGGCCTGTCATTTTGGATGCAGCCTATGTTTGGCTTGACAAGTCTATCTTGGTGCATTTTTTTTGAAAAATTGCAATAATTCTCAAAAAATGTGAATTCAAAAATATAAATTAAAGTTTTAAAAAATAAGTTCTATACCCATAAAAATAAAAAAATATATTGAAAATGCAATAATGAACAAAGTAAAAAATAGACACGAGAAAACCTTGGCAAAGAAAAAAGAGTATAGCCTATAGCTCTGCACACATCGGTGTTTTAAGCGTTGTTATCTAGTTAAAAATTGTCAAATGCGTCCGCGAACTTTGTATTTCTACAAAGTGTTGATCTCATGCATCAACTTGTTCCCAGCTTTTCACAGTTAGAAGTATTTTCATCATTTCATTTGTGAGACTTGCTCTTCTCTCCTCCAATATTCTTCTGGAAAAATTGAAAGCAGACTCAGAAGAAATCATCAAGACAGGAACAATTAGCACATCCCATGCTAATATAGATAGCACTAGATATATGTTATTTATGATCATGCCACATTGCAAAATATTGAAGTGCTCTTCCTTGTAATCTACAGTATTACTATCCATATAGGTGGATAGTTCCCCACTGCTATGGTGGGTGCTTTATCATGCTTTAGAAATTAACGCTATAGAACCTGAACCCTAGAGGAAGAACATGCACCCTATATTTTTTCCCCACACATTTTGCTTCTTACATGTGGTGGGTGTTAGTGGAGCTCGTTGCAAGGGAACTCGTTGAAACTTTAGTTCATACTTTTGATAAACATCGAACATAAAAAAAGAGTTAGAATTATCTATCCCTGTAGACTCACTCATAAGTTGGAGAACGAACATTAGTGAATCCTCCAATTTTACTCTAGGATATCTTTTGAATATTTCAAATATTTAGTTTTCACAACAGTGATAGCCTCTCGTAACTCTGGCATTTTCATGAGACTTTGAGTGACTAGCAATTTCAAAAATATAATGCACAAGTACACAATTAAAGGAGATGTTGGATAATACACTCTGGATAAAGCAACAGAGCTATCACAGACCGTTTTAGTATAAAATCGTCAGTGATGACACTTGTTGCTATTACAGATGATTCTATTATAGAACCGTCTATGATATGTTAGTATCACAGACGGTTCTATTAGAATCATCTGAGATAATACCCATCCCTATTAATATACTGATTGGTTTCTCACGCAGGACACCCAGCGTGTTTTGCCTCTCCAAAACCCTAGCACCTCCTCCCTCGCGCCGGTCTCCTTCCCCGCGTCGCCGGCCTCCACCCTGGCACCGGTTTCCTCCCCCGCGTTGGTCTCCTCCCCCCACACCGGTCTCCTCCCCCGCGCCGCTGGCCTCCTCCCCGCGCCGGTATCCTCCTTTGAGCCGCTAGTATTTCTTTTAGTAAATGTGAATATATGAATGGTTAGTTTGCTGTGATTATGATTACTGGATACATAAATGGTTAGTTTGTTATGGATTCATGAATGGTTAGTTTGCTATGATTATGATTGTTGGATACATGAATGGTTAGTTTGCTATAAATACATAAACGGTTAGTTTGATATGATTATGATTGCTGGATACATGAATAGTTATTTTGCTATGATTATGATTGCTGGATACATGAATGGTTAGTTTGTTATAATTATGAATGCTGGATACATGAATGGTTAGGTTGCTATAAATGGTTAGTAAATATGAATACGTGAATGGTTTGTAAATATGAATACATGAATGGTTAGTTGTTTTTGCAAGATTTGAATTATGCACATTATATTAAAAACATCTAGATATTTAACTTCTATCGTGACTCATTATGTATACATTATATGTTCCAGTGCTGCAAATTGTACACATATATAAAATAGAGTCTACAAACAAGATAAACGATATGGAAAAGCTGTTGGATGCTAAACAAAAACTAGAGATGGAGATAGAACAATTGAAGGGAAAGTCTGAGTTAACAGAAAAGATTTATGGGATGAAATAAAAGCTGAAAGACATTCATGACAAATCGCAAGATATTGATTCTCTTAAAAATGCACTCATTATTAAGGAGCGTAGAACTAATGTAGAGCTAAAAGAAGGCAAAGCTGATCTTATAAAAGTAATATAAAGGTTTATAGTATGTAATTCGACGTGGTTACTGATAATATACCAAGTCATCCTTTTCACAACAATATAATTGATTTTGTTGGGATTAAGAGATATGATTGGAAGTCAACAAGTTATTGATGTCAAATAAATAGGCACTGTGCCGGAGCTGTGGAACTTCAGGGAGAACTGAAAAGCCTCTATTGTAGAAGCTGTGGCATAGATGATGGCAGACATGGAAAGCCCTAAGGTGGCATTGTCTTGATCTATCAAATAATTAATGTTGTTTCTCAATATATGCTTGTTGATATTTGTGGTATCATATCTTATCAATGTATTGATTACTGAAATTATCCTTATATTTGCTCATCTTGAATTAATCTAATTACTAAATATTGTCAAGCTTGCTTGTTGGAACGAAAAGTTTTTCTACCTCCCTTCGTTGAACTTCCATGATTAGATCTTTTTTTTTGAAATTTTATTCTCTTTAAATATTTCTGCAACGACATTTATAAGACACAACCAGTTATAGATTTTGTAATTGAATATCAAAACATCTTAGATGCATCGAGGTAACAGTTTGTCTGATGATAATGGTCTTAAAATATTAATATTTGCAGCACTTTTATCACTTTTCTTATTCTAATATTGATGGATTTCAAGATAAAATCCTGAAAGTTGTCATGCTTTAATTTATCGCTTCCACCTTATTCTCGTCCGAAAAAAAATATCATAAGTAATCTATTTCCACTGTGGACATATGCAATAACAGTACCACTTTGGTGATAGACGCGTCTATCCTAGTACAATTAACAAAGATTCATTTCCAGCAGACGCGACTGTGACAGGGGGGACAGAAAGGTTGCTTCCGTCGTTATTCATGCGCAGTCTTGTTTTCTATATTGCTCCGGTGTCCCACCATTCGGTCAATCATTGGTCCCAGGACTCCCACGGGATGTAAAGAATTACTCCATAGTCCATAAGTCCGTATTGCGTCGTTGGACGATATTAGAATTAAACTCATCAAGGTCGAGATAGACAGGGTAGCTCATTAGTTAACTCGATACGTCAAAAAAGTCTCAGCTCAATATGTCAAAAAAGTCTAAAGTTCAATATGTCAAAAAAGTCTAATCCTCGTCTGTTTGGTTAGCGGATTTTTCCTCTTGTATCGAGTATCTTGTGTTTGAAGATTGTAATGTTACCCTTAAGTAATCAATGATACCTCTCTTTTCCCTAAAAAAAGTCATTAGTCTCACATTATTTATTTAGGCTGCAGATATATATGCTGCATCCTTGCCACAAAAAAATGTATATGATTTATTATTTTAAGTAACAGCACAAAGTGCTATTACTTCATTGGGACCTTGTTTCCTTTTGTAAAAAAAATGTACATGCTGCAATTCAGACTATTCCTGTAGTTCACACAGCCACACAACAGATGCTGGGTAGTCATCCCATGACCTCATTCATCTCAACACCGTACTGACTCGTATAAAGGTAGGTACAATAAAATCATCTCAGCTTAATATTAACATATACACATCAGCTTTATTATATGTGGAAGAGTAAGAAAAGAGGAGAGAGAAGAGAACTAGCTCTTATTTAGCAGCCAATATCGCACGGGGAACAACGTGCTATAGCCAGCCAAAAACCCGTGTTGAAGCAAATATGCTTCCTCTAAATGACATAGATGAGAGATAGTTATTGTACAAGCTTTAATGTTATAGGCAAAAGTGTTTCTCTATAGACAACATTTAGCGATAGTTATTATACAAACTGAATTTATTGCTTACTCTAGATAACATGGATGAAAGATATAGTAAGTAGTGAACTTTGTTATTGTACCTACTCTAAAAAGCATGGAAATTACTTGGGCAGTGCTTTCATGCTATTCACTCTAATAGATATATAAACATCTTAAAGCACCAACCAAAGAATAAGTACTAAGTAGTCTCAATCCACCTTTAATTGGTGCTTTAATATTCATGCAATTTACAATTTTGGAGAGCATGGAATCATCTCCCAAACTTACTTTGCATCGAGTCATTTTAAGAGTATAGCACTCGTGATGTGCTAAAAAAGAGAAAGAAACAAGAGAGAGATAAAGCAGGACATCATCAGAATTAAGAAGTTACGCAGCACACCACCATCTATTCCGATCCGGTTACCAATAGATCCTCTAAAACGTTGCATAATACTGTTCACAAACCATAAATTTGTGTTGATTGCAATTTATGGAAATTGCGGTAGGGGTTTCAACTTGAGGAGGATACACTGGTCTACAGGGTAACCATGGTTCTGAACAAAACTTCATGATACGAAAAGATTGCACTAATCATCGTCCTTAATTCTCTTCAGCAGCCTAGCAGCCCACCGGCGTAGCCTTCTCTTCAGCGTGAAGCCCACCACGACACCAACTGCGAAGCTGATGGCGCTGATCTTCGTACAAGTCGAAAGGGAGACAACCCGACTGCAATACAAAATATATTAGAGGCGTAATATCTGCCAAGTTTGGTGTCAGGTTTTACAGTGATGCAAAGATTAACATTAATGAAATGTCACTTTCTTGTATGGGAATAAATTAGCAAAAAATTTGATATCAAAGGTGGAAAATATGGTTGTGCCATACAAATTTTTACTAAAGTAGTGCATATTTAACACAGATACACGTACAAAATACATGGTAATCACCCTGTCCAACTCTTGCTGTCCGGTTTACTGTAGAGCACACATTAACATAACAAAATTGTATTATTGATTTCTATGGAATAAGAGATAACCTAGACAATTGGCATTTAAAATAAAAAGAAGTGAATAAATTGGTTGTGGCATACATATTTTAGTCAAGCGGTTAAGATGTTACATCAATATGTACAATGTAGATATTACATAACTCATTTTGTCAAGATTACAGCTTTGACGATAGCCTGATAGCTGAAGAGGAACCTGTGCCATGTTGCGAGCACATTTCGTTATACATTTTCGGTCAGGGGATTTTGACAGTGTGTATCAGCTGCATAGCAACCGTACAGTACCAAGGTCTTAACACCTCTAGAGTTTGATATACTAAGGCTACTACTAACTTCCTCTCGATTTGGTACAGAATGCAAGCTTCAGAAGAGAGGAAATTAGCTAACTATGCCTCTCCTCATTTGGTTCCATGAAAGGTGAACAAAACGTGGAGCATTTGCCACACCCACACATATAATTTATACCAATCGTAAATATAGATGGTAATCAGAGTGAGAAGTACAACTCGAGCGAATTGGAGATTCGTAGTAGTAGCGCGCTGCGAAACCCGCAGCCAATCAGAGCAAACTACCAGGCATAAACAAGAGGTCCGAGGAAGCATCAAGCTGGAGGAGGAGGTGGAGGCGGGTGTCAGTGGAGAGGGCGTACCCTGCGGCCCTGGGCACGAGGACTTGGTGCGCCTGCTCGGAGAAGGCGGCGGCCGAGCGCGACGAGGAGTTGGCCGCGTCCTGCGACGCCGCTTGCAGCTTCTCCACGGCCGACGCAACCGTCGACGCCGGCGGCATCTCCGGCTATCTATCCTTTCTCCTCCCGCCGCCGTCGGCTAGTCGGGGTTGGAGCTAGGGTTTAGTGGCGAACGCCAACGACCAACAGACTCGCGCAACTGGAGCCCTGGACGGTATGTGGCCGTACCGCTAAAGCCTTCGCTGGTTGACAGGTGGGACCAACATATTAGAGTTGGAGAGGGATTATTTTTTCATTTCTCGGTGATAACGAGGACGACGAGTTTGTGAATATTTTTCAGTGTGGCCATCTCCAGATCGTATCAGCAATTCAGCATCTAGTATCTTTAACTCGTGGCTTGAACAAATTCAGATATGCTAGCAATCATGTTTTGCCACCTGAGCAATCCCATGAATTTCACCTTACGATATGTAGTTTTTCTTCATATGCCATTGAGACCGATAACATATAGAGAAGTGCTTCCATGCTTTTATTTTTGATAGTTACACAAATATTAAAGAATGAATGAAAGGTAGATGGTGATTACTTACCCTTTCGTTTGCTTCAAGATTTGTGCAACTTATATTAAGTGGAAAAGCATTGAAGCACTGCCCTAACATATATAGGAAGAGCTGAAATGAAGCACAGTGGCGTCGAAATGCCCACGTGGCCAGAATATTTGAAGCCAAAATGGTTAGACATCTGGCACGCACATCCAATCATCCAGAGGTGTAAATGTAACCAGAAACATCCTGTGCCTCCTTTCCAGATTATAATTGATTGCCTGAGTTTTCCGAAACTTAAAAGAGGCAAACTGCACGCATTCCATTCGATTAATCCAATTCCAATGCAAGCAGCGTAAAAATCATTGCCTCATCAATAATGCACGCAACTTATCACAAAACATTCGTAAAACCGTAATTCTCACTGCTGTTGCAGAATCTTACATCTTACAGCAAAGTAATGGAGTAAACAACATCAAGAACAAGATAAAATGTCGACACTGAAGCTCCGCAAGTAAGATATGTTATGCAACAATATGCTTCGCACTAAGAACAAATATAACACTGTGACTGGTTACCAGCTGTAGAAATAATTCATGAAACAGGGCAAAATGCTGATCAGATACAAAGTACAAATGGAGTACAAGAGCTAGTCTTACCTATGCTAACTTAACCTCATTTTGACTTCCGTGGTCTGAGAAGGTTCCAGTCAAGCTTTTCACGCTTGTTTGACTTGTGGGATCCACGCCCATTGCTTTGTGAAGGTGACTCACAATCAACATTCCGACCTGTGGTCTTTGGCGACTTATGAGATGGTGGTGTTTCCATCTCAAGCTCAGGCTGCTTCCTCTTTAGTTCATTCAGAGATATGCTTTCTGAACTATCAATATTGGAGTCTCTAAATCTTGTTGATACTTCACCCGTTCTGCAATTTTATTGCAAAAGACATCATATGGAAATTCATTTCACTCATCAGCTGCTGAAAAGCCTAAAAATTACATATGCCAAACAACGACTGATGGATCCGCCCATACACTAATATTTCGATGATTTTGAGCAGTGCCCACTAGAAATTTCAGTAAAAGTACAATGCAAGTGTTCTTTTGTTATGTATTGTATCCACATCCCCTGCTGGCATATTGGTGGTTTATTCAAGCGATAAAATTGAATCTGATTTTAACTCGCATTGTACACAATAATTTTTTAAGCTCATAACTGAATAGAATATTTTGCAAACATATATGGATATCCTCAACATCATTACATACATGCAAAACTTTCATACATAAAAAATTAAGCCTTCAATGTTCATACCCATTCAACTCAACATTACAACGCGTATAGTTCCTTAAAGAACACATAGTTTGTATTTAGGCTCGCAATCACAGAACAAAGTGCATTGCACAGGTTTAGTGAACATGTTGAATCCCACATTGGTCCTCATTATGAATATATTCAGTAACTCATAAGCTTTAGTGCTTTATTACAGCATCGTCTTATAAGTTCGACTGTTAGGATGGACTCTAGCAAACAAAGATAGATGTTATACTTAATATAGTCCCAGACAATCGCTTCTACCGTCCCAGGTTATGTTTAAAGTAAGCAATCGCTTCTACCGTACACACTATCACTATTGCACTTTAAGTTAGCAACAGATGATCTATCTTTTACAAGGTTGAATTGCGCCGAATCGCTGTTAACAAAATATTACAATTCCACAGGAAGGATGTGATGTTTCCTGGTAACTATGTTTAAGAGGCTTTGGATATGCTTCTCATTCAGTGATAAAAAAAAAGAATCTTAATACATATGCAAGGCATCAATGCTCAACTTATAGCTAAATTATATTTCGTGGCAGATTGCATTGCTAGGATAACTTGACAGAGAGGAGACAGTTGATAGCTAACCTGCTGGAATTTCCGCTGTCTTGATGATAATTAGGTGAAGCTGATTGTGTTTGGCGGCCACCTGTTGCCTCTTCATTTAGTTTCTATAGGTTTACGCTTGTGTAAGGGAACACACGTGTACACAGAAATAATTGCTAGAATGACATGTAACAGAGCAACCTTCAAAACTCACATCGATAGACGGATTAAAATTTTGGAATGACAGTCGACCCTTTACAGCTCCTGGATGTGGATTGCCCTCCATGATAACTATGCTGAAGAAAGAAATTAGTACTGGTCCAGTCTGCACTGAAAGATCAAAGCTAGTAATTCTCCATCAAGGTTTTGTTGCATAAGCTAAGCAGCCAGTAATGAAACGCTAAATCTCAGGAGGAAAGTGGAGAATGAATTGCAATGACAACATAATTGATGAAAAATGTCTGCTAGCTTTGTAACGTATGATCAGGCTGGTAACCCATAGGATGAACTTCAAAAGATAAGACACACAAGCATGTAAAAATGTAACACTTTTGTCAACACACTATACGCATTCACAAGGTTTTGGTGGATTTTCCAGTGTGACAAACATTTCAAACAAAAGGAGTGTATCTTCATCCAATTTCCCCTGTGCAGTTCAATTTAATTGGACCAAAACTATGCTTGAAAACTCCGATATATGCTCACCGTAACTTACTATACTATACAAACTTGCCATGCTACCCTGAAATCTAAATCTCGATACTACTTCCGTAAATCCCAAATCTCCCTATAGCACTGTATTAAAACACAATGACAGCAGGAGTGGAAAAAAACGTATCTTTTAATCCCCGTACCACTTCCTGGCGACTTGAACCGGGGAGCCAACGCCTCCAGTCGCTGCCGTCACCACCTCCGCGGCCGCCTCCGCCTCCACCTCGGGATTCTCCTCAGCCACCTTTTGCGCGACCGCCGCCCGCTGCATAAACTGCACCGCCACACAAACACAAACAACAACCCCTCCATGAGACGCCAAACCACGGCGAGGGAAGTACCGGGGACAAAAGGGCTCCTCACCTTTAGATTCCTGAGGGTACTTGAGAGCTCCCGCTTCGCCGCCATCGTCGTGTATGGAACCGCCGCCGCTCCTCGCTGCTTCTATGCCTCTCTCTCTCCCTCCCCTTTGAGTTAGGGTTTAGGGGGATCGCGTAGCGGAAGCCGCCGGGGAGGAGCACGAGGGGGAAGAGGGGCCTAAAGTCGGATCGGGCCGCACAAGGGCGCGTCCGAACCCGTTATGGGCACGGTGAGAGCATGACGAGTCGGGGCCCACATGTCACACGGAGAAGTCGCGTGCCTCTACTTCGTGTAGTTTCACCGACATGCGGGCCCAGTTGCACCGAGCACAACTCGGCGACAAGGCAGAATCCGTCGCCGACAGTGGTATAATCTGTACGGCAAGGTAGTAAAGAGCCGTGTACGTGTACAGCTCGTATATGAATACATAAATAAGCCTTCTGATTCGACTTGATTTTGTTGTGCTTTTATTCTTTCTTCATCGTTGCAGAAGAACTAGTAGGGAGATTCTGACAGGAGAAAGGGTTTAAGGTTAATTCGGCATATCATCGAGTGCCTACTTCCTCATGGTATGGTTGCTATCGGAACTCCTTTTTTCTGTGTAGTTCGTCCTCTCTCTCTGTCTCCAATTTCTTTTGCGTGTGATCAATCGAATTTTTTATTTAAATAATATTATTTTAATCGAAATTTACAAAAACAATACGCTGAAAAGAAAAATAACAGATCGAGATTAAAATAATATTATTTAAATAAAAAATTCGTGATCAATCTATGGTAGTATGGTGCGTTCTAGTTGAGAACAGCAACCAAAGTTGCTCATGTTATTGTTCCTCCGCATGTTTCGCGAGAAGAGATTAGTTAGTTTGCAATGCAGCAAGCGGAGTTGATTTCTAATATTTTATTTGTTACTTCAAATTTATTCGAGAGGAAGATGATGTTCATATGTTTCTTAGTCAATTGGGACAAAATACACGAGTTCTCGAGACGAAGCGTTAACAAAAGAGTTGTTGGTTTTCACATTGTTTCATTATCCGATCTCTCTCTCTCTCTCACGTCTTATTATGTTCTGGATTTATACTCCCTTAGTCCTGAATGCAGGTTAGTGTAAGCCTTCAAATTTTATTTCTAAATATATGTCATCTTACAATTTCAAAGTAACTTTTTACTATTTTTTCCTTCTGTATCAATCTTATTTAGCTATTTTTAATATCATTTACTAGCATTCGCTAGTGTAAGATACACTGTTCAAATATATAATAAACGTAGATGATACAATTTTTTGTAGATATACATTGATGAAAGTGTAAACACCTAAAATAACATCTATTTCATGAACTGAGGGAGTATATCGGAATAGATTAGTCAGTTTTCTAATGGTCGATTCTTTTCACTTACAGGATTTCGAAGAGTATCTCGAGTTGCAATCAACAATGTTCGTGCAGTACTACCGTTGCCGGTCGATATCGCTTCTGAACAAGGAGAATGTAGACAAGGATGGGAACAGGAGTAAGCGTGCTAATCTTTATTACATTTTTCAGTTAATTTCCTGCTGGTTATTAAGATGTGTTACCGATGGTCAACTGTATATTTTGCAGTTCTAATGCCGGCATCTGCTCTTGATAGGCTCAGTAAGTTAACTTATTTCGTGATAACCATCTAGTTAATCCACTCATCATGCTTCAACATGTATGCATTGTCTTCTAATAAGGGTGCGATGTATACTTACGCCTGTTCTTACTTGTACCTTTGAGGTTCTCTCCAAATTGAGTACCCAATGCTGTTCCAGATTCAGAACCCTAACACTCAGCAGATTTCGCACTGCGGCGTGCTCGAGTTCGTCGCCGAAGAAGGTTACGTCTATATTCCGAGCTGGGTTAGTACTGTTCAGAAAATAACCCTTTTACGCATGCGGTTCAGAAATTAAAGAATCATCCATCAGAACATGAACTGATGCTTCTTGTGTAAACTCCTGCATTTTTGCTTCAGATGATGGCGCATCTGGGCCTCCGAGAAAACGATCTTGTTTTGATGAAAAACACGTCCCTTCCCAAGGGCACGTTCGTCAAACTGCAGCCTCACACGACGGACTTCCTCAAGAACGTCTCACACCCGAGAGACATGTAAGCACGCACTCGTTTCTGAGTTCTGACAAACACAACATTTTAATCTCTTTTGATCCAGAAGCATGTGAAATTGTGATTCAGTTAACATTTGGTAATTCTGAATATAAACGTGCAGATTGGAGTACAACTTTGGCAAATACCCGTGCCTGACGACCGGCGAGACGATCACCGTGACGGAAGGCGAGATGAGATACTACCTGACCGTCGTCGAGGTGAGGCCAGCTGATGCAATCAGCACGCTTGAAACGGACTGCGAGGCGGAGTTCACGGAGGTTCTCGGCCACAAGGAACCCGTGGCAGAGATCATCAGCAAAGGTAAGAACACGATAATTCAGTCAGGTGACGAGCCGCAGCAGCCGGCCCGGTTCACCGGCGTCGCGATGCGCATGGACGGCAAGGCGGTGGAGCGGCAGCCACCTCCGCCGATGCCAACTCCGGCAGCAAATGCCGGTTCTTCAGCTACTAGGGCGAAGAGAGTGCTTCGCTTTGGTCCATCGGTCGCTATTAACGAGGAGAAGGAGGAGGTCAAGCGGTTTGCCGGGCAGAAGTACTCTCTGGAGGACTGAAGGAAGTCTGAAATAGTTTGTGGTTCAGGAACAAATGAATCGTACACGGTTTTCTCCAAAAATTCATGTGAAATTTCTAATGCAGACTAGATTGTGCATGTTTGCAAATGCCTTTGTAACGAAACTATGCTTTTCCTTTACCGAGTTAACTGAATTCAAGCTCGAGTGACATTTTGTCTGTTCCTGGTTAAGTAGGGAAGTACTGTGCATAATCTAAACTCAAGCTGTTCAGAATGCAATTTCTCTTGTGCAAACACAATCTTTGCTTAAGCTGGAAAAATGGGCTAGCTGTTCACAATGCAATGTTTCTCGAAAGCTCTCCACAATGCAAGAAAATACAACTACAACTTGGGGGAAAAAAAAAACTTACAGAGTCAAAGCTTTTCACATGCAAGCAAATTGCATACGGCTATAACTTGGAAAAGCTCTTCTCATGTGCAATACTTTGCTCATCATTTATTTTTTTAAAAAAAATTGTGCAGTTGTGTGAAGAAGTGTTTTCACCATAAATAGCCTTAATGGGCATTGATATATTTATAGCAGAGGTTACAACGTAATGGAGCACTATTAACTGAATTAGTTACAAGCCGTAATACTAGGCACTAACCCTGAAGAAGAGGTAAACTTGGAACAAGCGAAAGAATAGGTCTACAGCCTAACTAACAGAGTTTACACAAAGGTAATTAATAAACCTATTGTTTAACAGCCCCTCTCAATCTGATCTGTGATGAACACAGATTAAGATTGTTACAAAGAAACTTGAAATGCTGAGTTCGAAGTGGTTTTGTAAAGATATCTGCAAGTTGATCGTTTGAAGAGATGAACCTGACTTCAAGACATTGTTGAGCAACTCGTTCTCGAATGAAGTGAAAATCAACCTCTATATGCTTAGTGCAGGCATGAAAGATTGGATTAGCTGCTAGATAAGTAGCACCTATGTTGTCGCACCACAATACTGGAGGCCTGGATTGGAAAACTCCCAATTCTTTGAGTAATGACTGAAACCAAATTGCTTCTGCTGCTGCATTGGCTAGTGCTTTGTATTCAGCTTCTGTACTCGAACCAGATATTGTAGGTTGCTTCTTGGAATTCCATGACACAAGGTTTGAACCAAAGAAAATTGCATAGCCACCAATCGACCTCCTGTCATCAGTACATCCAGCCCAGTCTAAATCTGTAAAAGCACTTAGCAAAGTAGAGGATGATTTGTTGATCAACAACCCATGACTCCTTGTATTTTGAAGATATTTCAAGATCCTTTTAACTGCACCCCAGTGAATATCTGTAGGAGAATGCATGAATTGACAAACTCTGTTTACAGAGAAAGCAATATCAGGTCTTGTAATGGTCAAATACTGCAGCCTACCTACTGCACTGCGAAATTTTGCAACTTCTTGAGCTGACAATTGAACTCCAGTTGTTTTGGACAGTTTTTCAGTAATAGACATTGGGGTTGCAACTCCTTTACACTCCAACATATTATTTTTCTTCAGCAAATCAGCAATGTACTTCTCTTGACACAAAATCAGCCCACCACCATTCTCTGCCTTCTTAACACTTACTCCCAAAAAGTAATTCAAATCTCCAAGCTCCTTGACAGGGAATTCAGCTTTCAGTTTCTTGATCAATTAAGACACAACAACATCAAATGAACTGAGTATAATGATGTCATCCACATATAGTAACATATAAACCACTGTGCCATTTTGGTGACAAATGAATAGTGATGTGTCTGTTTTGGAGGCATAAAAGCCTAATTCTTGGAGCTTAGCACTCAATCTTGAAAACCAAGCCCTAGGAGCTGATGGGGAACGCGGTATGCTACACTAGCACAAAAAAAAAACTACTGCGAAACCAGAAAGCTACTCGCAAGAAGGGGATCATAGATAAGATTACCACTAGACGCGCAGTTGCGGAATCCTTCGCGCGTCGATGTAGTGGATCGTCCTCGCCGCAGTCGTTGCGTCGGTGTAGTGGATCGTCCTCGCCTTACCGTGGATCGTCCTCCCACGCCGCAGCGCAGCAGCGTCACCGCAGAGTCCACACGCCCGAGATGGAACGCCGTGCGTCGTGTGCAAGCACACAGTCGCTCGGCGAGGCGCAGCGAGAGAGTAGGCTAGGGTTTCGAGTGAATCACTCCTAAACCGTGGGAAAGCACACCTGCGCCCTCCTCCTCCCTCCTTATATAGCCACAAGATGAAACCTAAACTAGGGCCTATCGGCGTGCTAAGCCCACGAGGTTCATTAATTACGGATCCAATCCAAATTAATGCGTCCCCCCATTAAGTGTGTGACCTGCGCAGTTCACGACGTTTGGACATGGATTCGGAAAACTCCTTTTCAATCCAATAGTTGGTAGCGGCTTCTTGCAAAGTATGCCAACTCCCAAACATACTATGATCAAATCGGATGTAACCTATCAAAAGTACTCATGCAATAATCCCTTTGCCAAGTATATGAAGATTGATCTCAAGGCGAGAAGCATGTCATCCTTTGATGATTCAATCCATCTCTCGTATCCGTGATATATTAATAAGTTGTGATTGACTCCTCAATCACGACATGGCCATGCACTTCCTTAATCATATCACACGAGTGGCCTTGTCATGTATCTCCGTTTCATTGGAGTGGCAAATTCCATCTTGACTGCTCACTTCCCTCTGCACGTTTCATAGTAAACATGAAAGCTACCTTTATAACTATCCGGCTAGGAAGTAGTGTTTGATAGCCCCAAGGAAAACTATTACACATGTAGGGAATATGACAATCTCAGGTCTAAAGATCATACATCTACTAGGTATGAGATACACTGATGACACATAAGAATGAAACATTCTCGCAGTGTCCCATTGCGGGTCTATCTAACCCATGTTCTTCAACATGCGTCCACAATGTATAGATGATATCTCCATATCCCATGATCTATGAAGCATGATCATCGATCACTACATGTGCTGATCTATTCATCGTTGTCCTATACGATGATATCCGATCAGAGATATTTATTGAATTACATCATTAAGTAAAGAGCTTCATAAGCAAGTCACATACTTGTTGATCAATACAATGATATACATTCATTGGACCAATAATCATATTATTATTCATAAACATAGTCATGTTACAATCATCTAAATGATTGCCTCAAGGGCATAACACTAACAGGAGCTTGTTTAAGTCCATATATTGCTTTATTCAGTTTGTAGAGATGATGAGGTTTGTGCTTGTCTTCAAAGCCAGGGGGTTGTCTCAAATAGACTTCTTCGAGCACTCCATGAAGGAAAGCATTGTTGATATCGATTTGTTTCATGACCCAATCACTTGATACTTACTGCTAGAGACAAAAGAAGTCTAACAGTAGAGAACTTCACTACAGGGCTGAATGTGTCCTCATAATCTGTACCTAATTTCTGCTTGAATCCCTTAGCAACCAGTCGTGCTTTGTGTCGATCAATCTCTCCATCAACCTTCCTTTTTTGTTTGAACACCCATCTGCAATCAATGACATTACTCTTCTTTTGAGGAGCTACTAAAGTTCAAGTCTTGTTACGTTGCAGAGCCTGAAATTCAGCCTTCATAGCTTGAAACCAAATAGGATTCTAAAGAGCTTCAATATGAGTTGTAGGTTCAGCGGTAGATGAAACACAAGCATGCTTCTGTCCATAGAAAGTTCCATCACTGAATTTCTTTGGCTTCCTTATATTATCTCTTAACCGAGTTCTCATGGGATGTTGAACTGCAGGAGAATTATGCTCATCTGACAAATCTTCAGAGGGCTCTGTAAGCTGCAAGTTAATCTGAACAGAATCATACACATTTGTCACATGTTGGTCACTTCTAGGTGCAGGAGAATGAGAGTGGTGCTCTGTAAGATCAGACAAAGGACTAGTAGAGGGACTAGGAATTGAAGTGTGACTAATAGAAGGGAGAATAATAGGTGCTTCAGAAGATGTGTTAGGCACAGAGGTGTGAGAAGTGGTTTGAGCAGAGAAGGGAAACATTGTTTCATCAAATATTACATCCCTTGAGATGTATATTCGACCAGTAGGTATATGTAGACATTTGTAATTCTTGTGATGATCACTATAACCAATAAAAACACGTTGTTTTGACCTGAAAGAAAGTTTATGTGTATTGTAGGGTCTCAAATTTGACCAACAAGCACAGCCAAAGACTTTGAGAAAAGAATAGTTGGGTTTGGCACCAAAGAGTTTTTGAAGAGGAGAAACAAATTCAGAAGTTTACTAGGTATCCTATTAATGAGATAACAGAATGTTAGAATGGCTTCCCCCTAGAATTTGAGAGGAAGATGAGCTTATGCCAGTAGAGCCAAACCAACTTCAACCAAATGCCTATGCTTCCTTTCTGTAATGCCATTTTGTTGATGAGTATGAGGACATGAAATTCTATGGTTGATTCCTACTTGTTGAAAGAACTGATTGAGCTTCTGTTATTCACCACCCCAATCAGTTTGAACATGTTTAATGGATCTGTCAAGGAGTTTTTCAACATGGTTTTTGAATTTGAGAAAAGTGGCAAACACATCAGATTTATAACTTATGAGATAGATCCGAGTAAATTTGCTATAGACATCAATGAAACTCACATAATATTTATTTTCATTGGAAGATTGAGGCGCTTGCCCCCATACATCAGAACAGATAAGCTCAAGAGGTGCAATAGGGACAAATTCAGAAGGAGAATAAGACAATTGATGACTCTTTGCTAATTGGCACGCATCACATACATGATTCTCATTATTTCTAACAAAGGAAATATTGTTATTGTGGAGAGCAGCATGAGTAATTGAAGATGAAGGATGGCCAAGTCTTTTGTGCCACAAGTCTTCAAAAACTTTATTTGATAGAAAAGCAAACTGTTGTGGAGGATGATTCAGTAGTTTGGACTTGGGCATGAGAGGGTACATGCCCCCTTCACACCTGCCTTGAAAAAGCTTTGTCTTTGTTTCCAGATCCTTTATAACATAATGATAAGGATAAAATTTGAGTGAGACAGAGTTATCTTTAGATAATCTATGAGCTGAAATCAAATTTTTCGAAATTTAAGGAACATGTAGAATGTTTTCAAGAGCAAAGAGATTGTTTAGGAGTATGAAACCTAGAGTGACCAATGTGAGTAATGTGCAAACCTGAGCCATTTCCAACTTGCACTTGATCACCTCCTCCGTACTTCTCTGTGTGATGTGATCTGTAGACCCTGAGTCCAGATACCAATTGGGATCAAAGTGATATGCATCATTTGCTATTGCACCAAATTTGGCATGCTCCTCATCTTGATAGCTATGGTCAAACCTGTGGTAGCACCTAAGTGATGTAAGACCAACTTTGCCACAGACCTGACAGCTAGGTCTTTAGTTGTTGAAGTTGTTTATTTCTCCTCTGCTGTTGTTGCTTGAGGAGCTGCCCTGATTGAAATTGTGATGCCCTCCTCGGTTGCGACCTTTGCCTCTTCCTCTGGGAAAACTTCCACGGCCACAGGATGCATTGTTTGAAGAGATGAGTGAGGTAGTGTTGGCAGTAATATTCATCTGCAATGCTGGATTATGATGTTCTAATCTTGTTTCAAAGGTGAGAAGATGAGCATACAAATCAGTTAACGAGACTTTGTCAGTCTTAGTTGTCACATCAGCAACAAGTGAGTCATATTCCTGTACTAGTCCTACTAAAATGTATGAAACCACTTCACTATCCTTGAGCGGCTCTCCTGCTGCAGTAAGGGTGAGTTTGGTTGGTGGGATGGGGTTGAATGGAATGGGATGGTCTTGTACCATTCGGTTCAATTGTTTTGAGTGAATTGAATGGTTCAATATTTATAGGGAATATTCCTCAAATTTGTATCCCACCATTCAGGATGGGATAATTCCATTCAAGCAACCAAACACACGAATTGCTTTTTTCTTGAACCATCTCATACATGTATCACTTGATACAATCAACCAAACACACCCTAAGTGTGTCTGTAAGTGCCTTCATTTTGCTGAAGTAATCCATAATTGACATATCCTTCTTATGATTCGACAGCTGCATCCTAAGCTGTAGGACTTTTGCTTGAGATGTGGAGGAGAACATGTTCTCCAAAACTTTCCACACTCCATGTGCATTGACTCAAATAAAACATGTGCTAGAACTTCTTCAGACAGGGATGATAGAATAGCACTTAATACCTGTTGATCTTGCTGACACCATATGAGGTACTTTGGATTAGGCACGTGTGTTGCTCCTGATGCAGAGGTGACAGCGATTGTTACTGCAGGGGAGGTGGAAGAGCCATCTGCAAATTGCAGAAGACGCTGACCTCGCAGATACGGCATCATCTGGGCTTTCCACATTAAGTAGTTATCACGAGTTAGTTTAATGCTGACAGCATGATTTATTGACGATGTAGGAAGAAGGCCAACAGAGGTGGATTGTAAGGCTGAGGAAGAAGATGAGAAAAGGCTTGAGGAAGAACTGTTGGCACTCGACATTTTGGATGGATTTGATTGGTTTGGTGATTGGCTCTGATACCATGTGAAGAAGTGTTTTCACTGTAAATAGCCTCAATGGGCATTGATATATTTATAGCAAAGGTTAAAACGTAATGGAGGACTATTAATTGAATTAGTTACAAGCCGTAATACTAAGTACTAACCCTAAAGAAGAGGTAAACTTGAAACAAGCGAAAGAATAGGTCTACAGCCTAACTAACAGAGTTTACACAAAGGTAATTAATGAACCTATTGTTTAACAGTAAACACACCACCTGATGTGCTGCACGGATAAATTACGCGAAAGTATGGGGGGTTTGCGTTAATATCCCCTTCCTCTTTTGCTTCCAACACAAAACTTGCTAGTTCCTTTTGAAAAAAAGAGTAAGTTTCACGAAACTACATGTTTTTTATATAAATTATAAGAAAACTATATATTTTAGCTTCTATTTTATAAAACTACAGATTTTAGAAGAATTTTTATTATAAAACTACATATTTTAGAATTGATTGTTTCTTATAACATGTTTGACAGTGAGAGTGTGTGGTAGCCCTACACACGAGTGAAACAGGAAATGTGAGCGCACGAAGCTGTCATATGGGCTCACTTTGTCAGACTTGTTTCAATGACGAATCAATTTTAAAACATACAGTTCTGTGACACGAGTTATGTTTTTTTATAGTGTAGGTTTTTTTACAGATAGAGATACATAGATATATATTTTTAGAAGTTTAGATGTTAATTAGTTATGGAAGTAGAGAGATGTATATTTTAGGAATGTAGATAGATATCTATTTTTTGAAGTGTAGATATAGATAAATCTAGGGGGTTTTGAGCAAATAGTTGTAGTACTTTTTACGAAAAGTAATTAATTCTTGGGTTAATGAAATGGTTGGCAGATATGGCAGAACGAGTTGCATTTAGAATCTAATAGGGAGAAGGGGTTGTCACATATGGTTTAGAGGGTGCGGATCTGAGTAATTTTCAGTATGTGGACAGAAGTTTGAGTAGGGTCGAAGAGCGCACATTTGCTTCTGTATTGAATTGGTTGTATTATATTTTTTGGATGGAACCAGATCAGTGCCAGCTGAAGTTATTTTGCCTCTGTAGTATGCGAAATGATCCTGTTTATTGGGAGTTAGTTGAGATGAAGGGAACTGCATCTTGGAGGTCATATGTGAGGGGAGCGGAGTAACGTGGATGGTATCGAGTGCTTTTAGTGCAAGTATATGAAAGGGTTGATGCCCCACAGCAGCAGTTGGATGCCAGTGAGTGCAATGAGCCTCAAACTGAGTTCAATTATGGTGACATAAAAATTGGAGAATCTAACCGTGAGCAGCATGTTCAAGAATGCAATGAGGATATCATTTACCAGAGTGGTAAATAGTAAAGGTTGGGGATGATGATGAAAACATTGAACAAGAAGCATGGGGACAAGTAGACGAAGGTGAGGAGATTGAGGAAGTAATAGCACGGATGAAAGACGAAGACCGTGAATACACCAGAGCAGAAGTGGAAGACAACGATGACTTAGGTGAGGAAGATGGAGGTGCGGAGCCGCTTGTGCCAGCAGATTGGAGCACGCATCAATTTAACAAGCTGGTTGTAAATGAAAGCAGCGATACACCTTGGCAGTATAGTGACAATGAGGTTAGGTCTAACAGTATGTACCTGACGAAAAAGGCAGTGCAGGATGCTATGAAAGATTGGGCCTTATCAGTAAGAATGATTTTCAGGGTTAAGAAGTCCACCTCAACCTGCTACGACGTGGTGTGCGAGATCCAAGGGTGCCCCTGGAGAGTGCACGCGTACAAGCCCAAATGGGGCACCCACTGGCTATATTCGAAGGTTGAACAACATAGTTGTATGACTGAGAAAACCCTGATGGCTCATAGAAACCTGTCATCCGGGTATATCGTGAATATCATGTACCCGGAGATAGTTGAGAACCTCAATTTTGAGCCCCGTGCTATTATCCGAGCAATCGAGAACAGATATCAGTACACAATTAGTTACGAGAAGGCATGGAGGGCGAAGCAGAAGGCCTTGGAAATGAGATTTAGAAAATTTGAAAACTCTTACCATAATCTGCCCACACTGCTTAGTTGCATTCAGGAAGAAATTCTGTTACTTATTATGATTATCAGGACTATCCATCAAGAAAGCGGCTGATCAAGAGGTATCTAAAGAGAGTTTTTTTCGCATTTGGACCTTGCATTAAGGCGTTCTATCATTGCCGTCCATTGTTGTGTGTGGACAGCACATTCTTGATCGAGAAATACAAAGGGCAAATAATGATAGCTGTGGGCGTTGATGGAAACAACCAGATTCTGCCTGTTGCTTTCGCGTTTGTAGAAAGCGAGAACTACGAGAGTTGGCTATGGTTCCTATGGAACTTGAAGATCGGGGTGGTGAAAACTCGTCGAGACAGGCATGCTGGTCTGCTTAGTGCTATCAAATAGTTGCAAACAGGGGAAGAGAAGCCATTTCCATGGCCTGACCTGCAGAGCCGATGGTGCATGAGGCATTTGGGTGCGAACTTATACAAGCAATTCAAGAATAAGCAACTGATGAACATGTTTAAGAGACTATGTAAGCAGAACTAAGAGAGTAAGTTTCGTACTCTATGGAAGAATCTCGACGAGCTGACAAAAAAACACAAAGAGGAGCAGACGAACAAGGCTATTAGCAGTGATACACAGGAGCAGGCGGAGCCTCTATTCCCTCTGCCAACAGAAGATGAGGCGACGAATCGTCGTCGAAGGCAAAGGCCGATCAAATGTTTCTCGGACTGGATAAAACACGAGCCGAAAGAGAAGTGGTCATTGTTATATGACACACATGGTGCTAGATACGGTGTCATGACGACCAACTTGGCGGAGGTGTACAACTGGGTAATGAGAGGGATGAGGTGTCTCCCGTTGGTAGGAATTATTGAGGGAGTGCTGCGGGGCACAACCAAGTACTTTGTGGACAGGCATCAAGCTGCTGAAGTAGTAATGAGAGATAAGAATGTATTGTACTCAAGTATGATCACTAAGTACACGGATGAGAAGAGTAAGAAGGCAGCCAAGCATAGATCTATCAAAGTAGGTGCACGAACACTACGTTTCAAGGTGATATGCAGGGATAAAGGACGGCGTGGAACAAATCAGAAGGTTATCACCCAAGAGTGCATCTTGCAGGCTGACTGAAAATGCTCGTGTAACAAACCCCATCTTTTGCATAGGCCATGTTGATAGCCGCATGTGCGTTATTTGAAATGCGACCCGGTACATATCTATCTGAATATTTCACAAAGAAAAATGTCATGGCAACTTGGAGCGAGGACTTTTATGGTTATGGTGTTGTCGGTTCTTTCACCACAACCTCCTAGTGTCAATGAAAGATTCTGGGTCCCTGATCTTGATGCAAGATCATGCAAAGGAGGGCAACGCAAGATAAGGTGTATCAGAGATGATATGGATGAGTCTGAAGCTGGTAAACGTGTGAGGAAATGTTCATTATGCAATCAAATCGGACATACATTCAAGAACTGACAGCCACAAAACGAAGAGGATGAAAGAGCAGATGGCAACCCGACAGCGGGGGAGGGATCATCGTCTGCAAGGCGTGGTGGACATCATCGGACTACCGGAGAAGCTATATAAACTATCATATGCTATATGTCAAATTCATATTGTGTTGATGAAATGTGTGTTGTATGAACTCTGTTTTTTATGTAGTTGTAAGCAAGTTGTATGTCGTTGTGAGTATTGTTGCTGCATAAATTATTGTAATTTGTTTGAATATATTGTTATGATGCTTGTGTAGTTATTTGTACGCATTTGTTTCTACATGTTGTTATGATGCTTGTATAGTTTTTTTACTCATTTGTTTCTATCTATATATTGTTATGATGTTTGTGTAGTTATTTGTACTCTTCTGTTTCTATCTATATATTGTTATGATGCTTGTATAGTTATTTGTACGCATTTGTTTCTACTTTAGCATTTGATATATAACATTCATTTTTTTGTAATTTGCTGGTTTGGCTCACCAGGATGGAGATGACGACTGGCCATTTGAGTTGCTAGATCCGGTCATTGATCGTCGTCATCGTGCCCACTTCGCCACTGCTTTTCCAGGGGAGGGACAGGATCCTCTGCAGCTCTGCGTACTACGCCCGAGGCCACCGTTGAAGCTCTGGAGGCTTGATCCTCGTTGGATCCCCAGGTAACGTGCGATTCTTCAAATTTCTAATTATGCCTTATGTAATATCATAATTTTAGTAATTAACTAGTATGGTGCTCATATTAAATTCATATTTTTGTTCCGTAGGCTTTGAGCTTTAGAATTGCTGCCACTCGCCCGGATGGTGGAGGCGTCGCAGGACGATGCGTAGGGACAGGACGTGGGTCGTCGTTCCCGTTTGACAAGTCCCTGCTCACCGCTCTGGTGGATCGGTGGAGGCCAGAGACGCACACCTTCCATCTACCTGTCGGGGAGATGGCGATCACTTTGGAGGACGCCTCGTACTTCCTCGGGCTCCCGATCGCTGGTGACCCTGTGGTGCCCCAGGAAGTCGACGCGACGTGGCGCGAGGAGCTACTTGCGCGGTTACAGGGTGTGCTACCACCTGCTGTGTACCGACCCTTCAGCAGCACACATGGTCCGACACTAAGGTGGCTTCGACAGTTCGTGGTACGCAACTAACATTTAAAGCTGAACTGTGCCACCGTCACGCTAACGCCTGCGAGAGGGCGAGCTGCTAGACACGCTGATGTAGCCGCTCACGTCGGATGTGAGTACTTAATCGCACTTTTTATATTCTGCAATCATTTTTTGAATGCTATCGATGTTAACATAGGGAGACATCCAGGTGCTGCCCCCTCAACACCACCACCATCACCGCCGTGCCGCCGGAACCGCCATGGATACATATCTGGAGGTAAGACACTATCACCCATGACCTATCTTCACGCCCGCATCGAACTGGCTAGGCACGGGCCGCGAGTACGATTCCTTCGAGTTTTATTGCACCGGCCACATACATACATACGTAGTTCACCTTCGTCTTTCCTCCTTGCACCACCCATCCCAAAGATTCTCCTACGTTCTCTGCAATGCTTGGCTGTATTTTGGTGCCTGTAGTACTGTAGCAAATGATGCTTGGCCCGTAGGACGATGATTCTTCGCTGGACTTTGCGGCCATGAAAGAAAAGGAAAGCTAAGACTTGCGGTCGCTAGCCTTTGAACCGTGTGGTGACGCTCGTGTGATTGAAATTTTGATCCAAAGACAAGGCGTGCGTGGCACAAGCACGTCGATCGTAGCTGGCTTGGACCGACAAAAGAAATTGAGAAATTTTATAGTGGATAACATAGGTAGTAAGTAGTGATAGTACAAATCAAATCTAACCATCTATTCCTAAAAGGAATTTTAGATTTTTTTTATCCATTCATTAGGAGTATTTTAGACTTTTTCCAATTCGTTCATAGTTTTGGATTCACCAAATACCTGATGATCTTCAAAGGCTTCTTATCCATTCATCAAGATCACAGGACGTGTTTTACCGTAGATGACAGATAGTATGACGGAATTTTTTACCCTTTTACCCCTTTCTGAATTTTACTACCAATACTACAGGTGGTAGTATAACTAGATCTAAATTGATTTCAATCATTAGATTCAAAAAAATGGACGGCTTATATTGATTTTAATCTACTGAAAAAGAGCTCTTAGTTTATTCTTACATTCAATGATAGGATCCTCCTTAATGAAATTTTGTGGCACCATCTCTTGTTGACGCTCAAAGCAATTACTTCAAAGCCATTTTTGACAGCTTTTGTTTTTTTTTTGGACACATTCCTTGCTCATGAAAATACAAATATTGGAGAAAAGTACATTCTGCATTTTGTAATACCAAATAGTGTTTACCATTATAGCAAATATCACTTTTTTAGAAGGAATGTAAAGCCCCTGTTTTTTAAGAGCAAAGGGCTAGCCCCTGTTGCTATATTGAACAGCAAAATGAGTGCTGTTATGCACCATGTATTATTACCGTTTCATGATAATGTGTTTCGTATTAAAGATTTTGTGTCTCCAATTTGGTATGAGTTCTCTGCAGGCTGTCTCAGAGATCAACATTACATGCTGACAGTATCTGCAGCCTGATTAATAGAGAAATTTCACAGTAGACTACATAGGTAGTAAGTAGTGGTAGTAGGAATTAAATCTAACCATCCATTCTCAAGGGCATTTTAGACTTTTTCTATCCATTTATCAGGGGTATTTTAGATTTTTTCTAATTCGTTTACAGTTTTGGATTCACCGAATACCTATTGATCTTCAAAGACTTCTTATCCATTCATCCGTCATTCATCAGGATCACAGGACGTGTTTTACCGTAGAGGATAGATAGTATGACGGAATTTTTTACCCTTTTACCCCTCTTTCAATTTTACTACCAATACTGCAGGTGGTAGTATAACTAGATCTAAATTGATCTTAACCATTAGATTCAAAGGAATGGGCGGCTTATATTGATTTTAATCCACTGTAAAAGAGCTCGATTAATATGGATATAGTACACTAGCTTTTGTAGATATCTGCCAGGTGTTCTATGCTGCTTCTGTGATCTGTTTCACTCAACTATGCAGGGAGAACCCAGAGTTATACATTGAAGAGCTTCGTGCCCGATACTCAGAATTTTCTGAGAAAGTCGGTCAGAGGAAGCGACAAAAAGTTTCCGGCAACCAGACAATGACAACCATAGTTCATCTGGTGGTGTAGGCCGTGGGGAGAGAGAGTCTAAATGCCGCCCAGAAAGAAAGGATGCGACTGCTCACTTGTGCTGCATTTGATAGGGGAAAAGGTGAGGACACTTTTGGATTGAGGGATGAAGATTGGCTAGTCTACAAAAAGATGAGCAAAGACGATGATGACGAATCAGAACTTGCTCGAATCACAACAAAGCTCCAGGTAAAATCTCACTCTCAAGCTTTGCTGTTGGTGACGGCCAATTTTGTCTTGCTCGGATTTCACAACTCAATAGCATCTATTACAATCATAAATCATTGAATGCTTCCCTATGCAGGAGATGGACCCTACATTTGTGAACAGATCTGAAGCTGTTCAGCCGACTGCCGAAGATTTCAGAATTGCCATAGGGATCGAGCGGTTCCGCTTCCCTGAAGTGTTGTGTCCAGCCAGGTATGATAGGCATCGACCAGGCCGGCATCGATGAGATGGTCGGTCAGCATCTCACTTAGGAGACTAATGGAGGACGAATCTGTCAAGGCGCGCCTTTGGCAGTCCACTCTCGTCACTGGAGGGAGCTCGGCTCGCTGTTCCCACGGCTCCTACCACGTGCCGCTGCGCTGAAGCTTGTCAGCGCAGCTGACCACATTCTAGATGCGTGGAGTGGAGGGGCGCTGCTGCCTTTGCAGCTTCCAGCAACTTTGGGAGGCAAACTTTCAGCCTAGCAGATTATAGAGAACTTGGCCAAAACTTGTTTCATGGTACCGTCCTTGTTTACCCACTGTAACGTCTCGTAGATCGGTCATTTCCGTAAAATATTACGTACTTGTACAGCCCCTAACGCAGTCGTCAAGATGGCCGAGTTGGTCTAAGGCGCCAGTTTCAGGTACTGGTCCGAAAGGGCATGGGTTCGAATCCCATTCTTGACAAAAAAGTTGTTTTTATTTTTCTTAATTAATAGTGACCTTCCTCTGGAGCAGCCCCTGTACTTCCAGTGACATTTTTTTACGTAGCCCACTTCTATCATTTAAACGCAGCTTTTTTTCCTTGTAAAAATCTATCCTCCAAGACCAATGAAGGCAATAAGCACCGAGTAGAGGCAATTATCTTGGCAAAGATATGAATCTCGTTTTGAGATATCGTGCCAGCATTGGAGGCCTCCAAGGATGCGGCACAAAAAGCCTCGTCTCCCTCCGACCACCAAACACCCCCCAAAAATAGGAGGTCAAAAACGTAACCACTTCCCCAAGAATTGGCACCCTTGTCACCACTATAACTGAGAAACGGCTCCCTCAAGTTTACCAACTTTAGGATAGGCCGACCAAATACATTTCTTGCCTTACCAGCACAAGCCTGAACGTACGTACGGCTCCTCCCAAACAAAGTTTTTGGATTTGGTTTCAATTCTTCCTTGCGCAGACATGAACGAGCTCCGAAAACTAAAGCGCGGGATCAGCACCAAACGAGGGGACCACCTCATCCAAAATGGTAACAAGATACGTTGACTTCGATTATTTTCGTCAGGATTTTTCTTATTCTTGTTGCATGCTTTCATGACATTTTGAGCTTGATGATGTTTAGCTTATCAATGTTGTTGGTTTTCAATCTCTTCTGAAAGCACTTCTGCAAGGATGTTTCAGCGCTTACCTGCCGAGAAGCGAAAAATTGTCATGCGTGTTGTTCTCCTCAGCATCTCTGATAGGGTGACTGCTAAATCGAGGTGGCCATTCATTTGCAGGCCAATATCCATTTGATGAATGGGAGGAGCAACAACGACATTGGCCTTCGCCGCGGGCACCGCCAGTGAGCCCGATGGGGTCACCGCGGACCCCAAGCGGGAGCCAGAAGAAGCCGGTGCTGGGCAAGGTGAAGAGCAAGGCTAAGAAATGGATGCACCTGCTGCATCACAAGAAGAAGCCCGCACAAGAGGAGGTGATGTGGACGCCCAGGGCAGGACCTAGCGCAGACGACAGCAACTGCAGGCAGGAAGAACAAGCTTCCCAATACCATGGAACTCCCAGTACAGCTCAACATCCACTTTCCTGTATGTCTGTCAGAATACCATATGGCATCGAGTCAGTTGTTAAATTGAAACAAAATGTCATTGCCGATCTCCAGTTCAATTCAGTCAAGACATCAATTCTAGTATAGTTTCATTTCGATGATGCGTGATAAGTGTTTTTCCCATGTGAATTGTAGCGGGTGAATCAGAGCGCGAACCTGAGGTATACATGGAAGCATCGCCAAGGCAGAACTCGCCAGTTCCAAGCCCCACTGCACGCAAGGAACAGCCACGCTTCATGGTCAGCAGCAGGTTCGAGTCAGAAATGAAGGAAGCCAATGAAATGCTGAGGGAATCGAAGCAGCTCCGCGTCAACACAGGCAAGCAGAAGACTGTAACATTCGCGCCAATCATAGAACGCGGGTTAGAAAATGAAAATAATGGCTGGAGCAGAAGGGAACTGTCTGAAGCAGCAACAGAGATATTCAGAAATGCATACGCTACAGCCTATGAGGCTGCCCTCAAGATGGTCCCCCGAATCCAAGACACAATGGTAGCATATCATATTGACAGAAGGCACATGCTGGAGAAGTTAATATCCCTCAATAGATACCTTATGTTGAAGCTGGAGCCTGAACAAGATGATATAGTACTCTCAGAAGTCATTACCGAGGCTGTCCTCCATCTGTTAGACACCTGGAACGAGAGTGTTGAGAGGCCCTTGATGCAGAGGGCAAAGGAAATCTTTTCTTGGTTTCTGCAGGAAAGGAGACAAGAATCACCTCCTGTTCCACTGTCCACACATCCTTGTACGTATGAAGGTAAGCTTCACCAAGTGTGCAAGGGTAATCCTATCTGCAAGACATTATTATTGAGTATAGCAATAACTGGAGACTTATGCAATGCAGACGCAGAAGAATTTTATTCCTTAGAGAAATAACTACTACTTGAAGCACGAGATCAAGACACTGTGAAACAACATCAGTAGCGAGTTGTTTACCTTACAATGTCTGGACGCTGGAGGCGAAGACAAAGCGCGTGCCCCAAGTATACTTTGTTCGTAGAATTACATTACAGTTAAAACATCTTACAATGGCTGCAAGTGAAACCAAAAGGAGGTTTCTGCAGCTTTGTAAAGTAAAAGATTGAAATCTTAATCAAGTTTCTCTTCAGATAAAGCTCAGCACCATGATTGTATCAGAGATTATATTCACAATCTATGTCAATTAGGAACCACAATGGAGGAAGCGTATAGGTATTGAGATCGAAATCCTGAAATGCCGAACTACATTTACTATGCGAATAAGGATAAAAAATTGTTAGTCAGCAAAGGTCCTCGCATTCTGGTCACATAGATTCTGGATACAGCCATGGCATGATTAACACAAAAGGAATACACACAAGTAGGTTCTAGACAAGAAAAATTGCTAGCTTCTCTTCAGATTACAAAGGGACAATTTACATAGTTGCTTAGTCTTAATACAAATCACAGGTATACATGCCAGCTCAACTCCTTTAACAGTACAGCGTTACAAACTATGAGTTCAAAACATATGCAGTATATGTTAATATTGGCACACGCAGAAAGTTGGCCCATACAATGGAATCATGCCTATCACTGCAGCTCATAGGAAGAAAAGGTAAATCCAGGATGTTTCTCATTGGTACACTTCAGTTCAAGCTTCTGAAATGGGCTGCACATAAAGAGAACAGAAAACATTTACACCAGTCCAACTTCTCCATTAAGGAATTCCATGATAATTTTGCAATAAATAAGTGGCACAAAACATTTATTACCTGCTGTTTGGATCATAATAAAAGCCACTAATGGAGCCATCACTACAAGAAAAGCAGGCGTAGTAGAAACCAGCAATGGTTAACCCGCAGTCCACACCAACATTGACGAAGTACTGCTCTTTCCATCTCTGCACGTAGCATCAGAACAACAGTAAGTAATAATGTAACAGCTCCGCATTTTAAGATATGAGGTGTATGCATGAACAGGTCAGATGGTGAAATACCATAAATATATAAGGGTAGTTGCTAAGGTCCAAAGATTTGCCACCATCTGTCTCAATCTGACTCTGCAGGAGAGGAACATAAATGAGAAGTGTATCCTCAATTTTATCATGATTCACAACACCAAGTTAGGTAACCAATTACCAGAAGAGGTGTAAATGATGGGAATTTGGACCAGTGTCTTATATCATCCTCTGGTCTGCAAAACAGAAGCAAGAAATATGTTTTCATTAGTAAATTTGGAGTATTATCTTGCACAAGGACATACATAGGAACAAAGGTAAATTATGGCATTAGCATAAAACATAAATACTCACGATGCCTCCCATTTGCCAGTGAAAAATGTATAGTTTTTAGCATCTACTATCTCCCCTTCCCAGAATGTCACCACCTATGGATAGAGCCAATAACCGAAGTTAAAGTTCATGAATAACAACAGAAAGTAAAGAAGATATATCAACTATAAAACCAGCAACTTCTGATAATTATCTTAAACAACACTCGAAAAATCCAATCTTCCTCTGCAGCAGCACAAATTTTTTTCCCCTCTAGTTCATTTAAGAAAGCCTATGGTGGCAAAACGTTTAATTTAGTACTTCTAATAAATGCTTGTTTGCAATGAAAAATTAAATAGCAATCATAAGAAGTAAAAAAAAAAAAGTAGTGGATTTTGTAGAGCTGTTTAAAAATGTTTTCATAAGGAAAAGTTGTAGCATATAAAGTTCAGATAGTCACATTGGAGAAAGAAACAAGTTGCTCACAGGTGTATCTGCTAATGGAACATTAAGTGCTTCCATCGTTCCACATAAATAACCCTGTTCGAGATCACAACCGTGGATTCGCACATTAACTTTCCATGCTTCATCTTTTTGTAGACTTGAAACATTCTGAGTTCCAGCAAAACACTGAAAGAAAGATATAAGTAGATTTGGTCAGTGGCACAATCCACAATAACATTAACACCCATAGTTATCAGACCCAGCCCGGTCAACCTGACCGAGGTCTCCGGTCACTAGGTCACCAGTCGGACCACAGGTTTTATTAAAAATAAAATTGATTATTTACCATCGAATAATTCCCTTCTTCACAATATGCCATTGAATAACTTTCTCTTCATTCTATGCCATTGGGTTCCAAATGTTCTTTACAATATGCCATCGCTGTCACTTCTCCTTACATGCCCCTCCGTTGAGCCATGTGAAAAGATTATTTTGCCCTCGAATATCACGTTTCACTCCATGCCACTATGAAATTAGTTAATTGCCATGCATGGAACCGATGCCCCCTGCTGTTGTCCCAACGATGGCAAAGAATAGAACAACCTTCATTTCACAATAGTACGGAGTGAAACGTGATATTCGAGGGCAAAATGGTCTTTTCTCATGTCTTAACGGAGGGGCATGGACGGAGAAGTGACGGCAATGGCATATTGTAGAGAAAATTTGGAACTCAATGGCACATAATGAAGAGGGGGCTATTTGATGGCATATCGTAAAGAAGGGAGTTATTCGATGGTATATAATCAATTCTCTCTTTATTAAAATATTTTTAATTATATAGGACATGTAAAATAACATATATATGGACATATGACTTTAATTTCCTACAAAATATATAGTTGTAATTACATTTAGTGTGGCACTAGATTATTAGCAAGCTCTAGTTACATTAATCATTAATGTATCCTGGTATTGTGTGCTTTTACTTGTTGCTTAGTTCTCTCTACACTTAAAATAGTTCCTTCCATTGAAGTAAACAAAACCACATAAGGTGTGGTTGGCTGCTGGGCTTGGTCTTCGCGTGTAAGTCGTGAGGTAGGGGGGTTCGAATCATGACAGACAATTTCTGCGAATTTCCTAGGTCATGGAGGAAGAGGTGGTTGGGTCAGACCGGGCTTACCAGACCGGTCCACCATAACCGGGACAGTCCAACCCGGGTTTCACCAGTTCTATGCGGGTTAAATGCATGAATGATCCAGTAGAGTGACCCGGACCAGACGAGGTGCTGGGTCGGGTTTTTTCCAGTTGGATCACCGGTCCGGTTCTGACAACTATGTTAACACCACAACCTGCATTCCAGGATATCAAAGAGAAAACTGGACTATAAACAACACTTCAGCTATTTAACAGCATACACAACTAATTACCCTACTTTTCCTAGCCTTATAAATATAATCAATGTGTTTCGAAAAAGAATGATAAGCAACAACAGAGCTGCGAATTTTATTGAAATAAAAAAGAATCAGCAAAGGAAATGAGAGCTTTGGTAATTGACATTAGTAGTGATGGAGCCTAAAGGAAGATTTCACATTTTGCTTTTCGAGAGGGCATGGTGGAGGGTCACAACCAATACACAAATAATTACACAAATTAGTGACATTGCATCATAGCTGCTGATTTGAAGAAAAAATAATTCAAACTTCAATGATTCCCTCCTTAGTCAAAGTTTCAAACAAAGGCACAAAGAACTTACTCTTCCAGCACTTAAGAGTGAACAGCTAGGAGGAGATGGCTGCCCAGCATTTGTTTCTTGACCTGTAACGAGCATTTTAATCAGTATGGCATAATAAACTATCGAACTAAAAAAGCATCATAAAGACAGTTAAGGCTGCAAAGAAAAAGTAATAGCCATGTTAAGTTTTCAAAGTTGATTGTAGACCCAGCGGCAAAAACATCGACCAGACTTTTGGATTAACTGGTTCTTCTGAGAATAAGATGTCAATCTGGAACAGTATTGAGCACAATTTTTCACATTTTCTACATTCAGATTCAGGACCCCTAACAGACAGTCATGAGTTATGACTAGTGAATGGCCAAAAGCAGGCAAACATTAGTAATACTTGATTACCTAGGAGGCCTCCAAAAGCAATTGACACAAAATCACAAACATTTCGAAGGGTCAAAGCCACCCAGCCCACTACTCTTCTCAGTTGACACTGTGGTTACAAGTTTACAACACCATCTGGAATCTCCAAAGCACAAGCATGCATTGCACGAGTGGCCAAATCGTATCAACCTACTTACGCAGTCAAAAGGATCAAATCCTAAATCAGCACCAAATTACAGCCGTACATACTGCAGTTTATCTTAGACCAATCTAGATAAGGAAAAACCTACAAGACTCATCACGTGATCAAACCCACGCAAGTACCAGTTTAGACCCCGATCTCATCTAAACCTACGATTACACAACAAACCTAATGGGCGCGCCTAGCATAGAGATGGGAGGGAGGGGAGGGGAGGGGAGGGGGTGGCAGAACCTGAGGAGGGCTGGGAAGAAGGGGTAGCGGTGTCGACCACCCTCACCGGCATCCTCGGCAGCGGCGGCGGGTGAGGTCGCCGGCGACGACGAGGCTGACCGAATATTTCGGGAAGAGAGAGAGAGAGAGTTGCGGTTTGGTGCCTTGTTTGCGTCCGTAGGATGGGGAAAGTTTTGTTAAGCGAATATTTTACAAAAACACCCTGATAAACAATTTTTTTTCATTCTAAAGACATGCACTCAAGTATTTTTGGATTCCAACCATTCTACTGCTCCGAACGTTGTGTTAAATTTTCACTAAAATTGTCGAAATTTCGAAGAAAAAAAATAAAATTCACTGACATACAGGGCATACGAGTTAGGCCATATGTAGCGCGCGAAGGTTCCGTAGGAATTTATGGAGTGTTTGATCTAATCTTAACTCCAAACCTAGAGAATATATTAAATATAAACTCTTGCTAAGTACGTGGTTTCTACGAAATCTTGGTGAGAATCATCTGCTCTAAACAGGGAAAGCAACCTCTTTTGGTAAGCCATGCTAAAAAGCGTTGAGAACTTGAGATAGACTGGTTAACCACTAGCCTATTCTCTCTAAAAAAAGAGACACATTATAACTTTTTCCTCTACATGATAAGGCCAGGGAAAACAAGTAGTAATAACTGAATCCTAGAGGCCAGCCTCATTTTTTTCAACACGAACAAATGAAATAAAAAAGGACATGCCATTGTGCAGCGAGTATCCATCGTGGCGACCGGCTGATTGGCCAAGGAACATCACAAACAGATAAGATGGATAAACTCAACGTAGCTAAGGAAAAAAAAAAGGGCACACGACCAAGAAAGGCTCCAGCTCATGGTCATGGCCACCATCCTTGGCTCTGTGAAGCTCGCTCCATCTCCACCTGCTCCCCCCGGCGCCGCCGCGGCGCCAGCAATCCCGGGGCGCTCCTCCCTGCATTTCCACCTCGCCAATGCCGGCGCCGCCGCGCTCGTCGCGGCTTCGCTCCTCGTCGCCGACCCGGCACTGGCATTCAAGGTTCGCCATTTACCTAGTTTGATGCCTTCTCGTTGCAAGATTTTGGGACGAGGAGGTTGATTAATGGCTTGCGCGTGCAGGGAGGAGGTCCGTACGGGCAGCAGGTGACGCGGGGGCAGGACCTCACCGGCAAGGACTTCAGCGGCCAGACCCTCATCAAGCAGGATTTCAAGACAGTATGTGTATACCTTGCCTTCTGTAGTTTCAGTCCTTACACTTTAATTCGATAATGCATAGGATCAGGTTTCTTACAGTACATAGAAAGACAACCTCTGAATTTTGTGTGTACAAAAGAACATCTAAATCTGTCGGAGGCTTAACTTGTGCATGCTTGGTTGCTCTAGTCTATACTGCGGCAGGCCAACTTCAAAGGCGCCAAGCTGCTCGGCGCCAGCTTCTTCGACGCAGACCTCACAGGTAGTGCGTTTGCTATCTGTTGTCATCCAAGGTTCCAACCGGTAGTTGTAGTGATTCTTCCTCGTTGTGCAGTTCTGAAACGGTAAGATTGATGTTTGGGTTTTAGATGAATGGATTTCTCAATCTGTTTGGTGATACATTCAGGTGCTGATCTCTCTGATGCTGATCTCAGAGGCGCCGACTTCTCGCTGGCAAATGTAACAAAGGTACGTTGCTTGATAACAAGCATATATAGTTGTTCAGGTTCAGTATAAGTAGTAACAAAAGCTTTGAGCAGGATTGACAAGTATTTCATCTATGATTTATCCAGTTCAGTCGTCTCTTTCTCGAGAAAGTCAATAATTTCTCTTTCCTTTTATCATTAAACTGTGCCAGTTGTAACCGTAAGCCCAACCACAAAAGAACAACCAAAGGGTCTTATGTGGGTACAACCCTCGAAGCGTTGACTGTTCTAGCCCCTGATTTTTTTTATAAAACTAACTCCACGTAAAATAATTTACAAAAATAACCTCGTAGCCCACCTTTATCGCCTATGAGAAGCGCGTTGTGCGGAAACAAAATTTCCTACGGATGGCCAGCGCGGAATGCAGGCAAGGCGCACGCGCGGGGGCATGGTATTCCATGCTTTTCCATGGCATTCAATCGTCAGCCCACGTCTCACAGTGAACGATTCTTCATTCAATTCTTTTGCATTCAATGCTTTCCCATGGCCATGCAATGACGAATCAATTCTTTTGCATTCTATCACTTTAACTTCTTCTGCCTTTTCTACTGAGCTGATCCACCCCGCGTGCGCCCCTTGCATGCATTCCGTGCTGGCCATACGCGGGAATTTTTTTTTTCGCGCAACCATAGCGTGGAAGTAAGATTCCACGCTACCACACCATAAAATCTTGCTTTCGCGTTCTCTAGACGCGGTAAAAGTGGGCCACAGGGCTATTTTTATAAGTTATTTTGTGTGAGGGTTAGTTTTGTAAAAAAAATCGAGAGGCTAGTATAGTGAACATTTCACAACCCTCTCACCCCCTTATTAAATCGTGCTATGCCTTCTTCCACGACGGATGTGAGGTCTATTGTTGTGCAGTGCACTCGAACCACTATGTCCGTGTCCGAACCCAGGCCCACTAAACATTGTCCTAGCCCAAGGTCATCATAAGGCCACTAAACCTGCAAACCCAACCACAGAGCAACAACCAAGGGGTCTTGGTCCATCTCCCCCCAAAAAATTAGCCTGGTAGATAGGTACACCCTCACCCTTATAAATTATGCTCTGCTTCCTCCTATAACCAATGTGGGACTATCCCAACACAGTTCATACAGGATTGATGATAATTGATTACCATACAAGGGTATGGTTTTAAAACATTCTTGTGATTTGGTTTTCCCATTGTCCCATTTCACAGGTAAATTTAACAAATGCCAACTTGGAAGGGGCACTTGCCACAGGAAACACTTCTTTCAAAGATTCCATCGTATATGGGGCAGGTAAGTTTACTTATACCATCGTTCTGATGAATGATGATCATGTCAAACTTCTTCAACACTCCTGACTCGACACATTGTCGAATTAGATATTGTCGTACGATCACTGATCGGTGTCATTTTTACAGTATGTTGTCAACCTCTTGCTATTCTGCAATTTCTGCTATGCTAATCGAAATCTAAGCAATTAAGAATCATAAAATAATATAATTCGATATGAGGTTACGAATATGATTGCACCAGATTAGTAGATTGATTCGGTTCTTGTCTTGCGGCAACACCAATCATCTCGTACTCCTTTTGGCCCTCCAGATTTCACCGATGTTCCACTGCGAGATGATCAACGGGAATACCTCTGCAAAACTGCTGATGGGTAAGAAACCAGTGGCGCGATCTGCACGCACTTAATCAGTGCTCATCCAACGTGCTGCTGATTCGTAAGTGTTTTTGCACCCAGGGTGAATCCAACTACCGGAAATGCCACAAAGGAGACTCTGTTCTGCAGGTGATGAGCAATGGAGAGAGAAGGGGGAGACGAGAGTTCTGAGACTGATCTAATTAATTCATTGAGCGGTAGCATCTATTGGCGCCATTTCCTTTCTGTTTTCTTCTTTTTGTCAGAGTTGAGAGAACTACACAAGTGCATGAACATGTGATGAAATAAGAAGGGGATTGCTGTTTGAGAAGTACTCACATCGCATGTAGAGTAATACTAAATCGTAATAAGAAAGCATTGCTCTTTTAGTTTGTCGATATGATCCAAAGAAATTTAGGCGGGTTGGCATGCTTAATGGGCTCTGGCATGTAATGCAAGTTTGGCTATTTATTGGTCGTACGAGTCGATGCAGCTGGTTGAGCTCAGAAGCCGGTTTGTCACGTGTTGATTTGTAGTACGCATTTGTGTGTGAGTACGATGTGTGTTGTATGTGTGTGAGCCTTGTACTCTCAAATGAATCTTTTGCCCGAACCCGAACTGGTGGCTGAGAGAGAGACGTGAAAAAACCTAAATAAAACCGCAGCAACTGGAAATCTGATCCGACGATCACACTAAAACCGACTGAAAAGATCGATCACTGGAAATTGTAACAACGGAACGCATAGAGTTGATGAACAAGAGATAGTTAGTAGTCCTAGCTGGATAGAGATGCTTAGCTTAATTAGCTAGTGGTCGTAGTGCCCGTGAGGAGCATCATGAACACCGTCCCGGAGGCCATGCCGTAGTCCACCTTGCGCAGCTCCCTCTGCGCATCGTCGAGGCGGCAGCCGGCGGTCGTCACGGTGAGCACCGACGGCACGACGGACCAGAGCAGGAAGGCGTTACGACGCTCACCAGGTGCGCCGCCAAGGTGAGGAGCCGGCCCAACCGCAGGGACTCCGGCGCGGCCTGCTGGTCCATGAGCATCTCGGCCACCATCGTCGCCGCGCCGCGCAGCTCCCGCGCCTCCGTGGCCGTCAGCGAGCACGGGCCCTGGACCTGGAATTAATCCTGCCGCGCTCATTGTCATGGCGAAGACGGCGAGCACCGCGGCGGCGCACCCGGAGATGAAGAGCTACCTGGCCGCGTCACCCACGGTCAACGGAGAAAACCACCCAGCTGCATACATTATGAAAGTCAAACTGGGATCGATAATTAAGATTGCGGCGGCAGAAAGAAAATCAAGGAAGAAGCTAGCTAGTGCATGGATAATCGATTGACCGATCGATCGAGATCCAATTACCCTAGCTAGCTACAGCCAAAGAAATTAAAAAGAACAAGCTATGAACAAATTGCCGTTTGACACTGAGCATTTCAGACACGAACTATATATACTGAATGTGAGGTGAATGATGGAACAGATTGAGCAGAATGTTTCTGGAACGAAGGCTCTAGCTAGCAAGATATACAGTAGCAGCTAGTTTCTTAAACATAAAAAAGAACATCAACAAGTCAAGAATAATCTCTCCAACAAACTTGTAGCATACGTATAACGATAGATAGATCGAAGAAACTTCTACGTACCAGGAGCATCATCACGATCCATGATTCAAGAGTCAGACTCGAAGCGCAGCAAGCAAGCGCTTGAGGGTGTCGACCGTCTCGTGAGCAGAGGAACACAGAGCGAGAGGTCTCGTCTCGTGAGTAGTACAGCTAGCTGGCTAGCGACAAATACACGCTCCGATTCTAATACAGGTTGTTTTAGCTTTGAGCATACAAATTAAGAAGTAGCAAAATTGACCGTGTTAGCCTTCATTTTTGCCTATACTTCAATGAATCTATGCTTAAGTGTGTTGGGGAAAAGAGAGATGTTGAGAGATAGACATCATTTATTTATGTGAACTAGCGGCGCAATTGTGTGATTAGATATTACAACATATTATATTTGTTGTATAAATCTAATACCTTTTAAAAATATAGTTATATTTGTTGTACAGATGTAACAATTTGTAATCTATATGAGAGGGGTTTCCATAATTTTCTTTTTTTACAGTTGCACAAATATTAAAAGCATGAATGAATGGTATATGATGATTACTTACCCCTTCGCAATACTTTAAGATTTGTGCAACTTGTATTGGGAGGGAAAGCATTGAAGCACGGCTCAATATCTTTTTATGATTAATCTGCGAGTAATGCTTCTATGCATCACCCCCTAATATAAGTTACATGAATCTTAAAGCAAGCGAAGTGGCAAATAATCACCATCTAAGGGCCTATTTGGGAGAATTGTAGCTTTTCTAAAAAGATACTTTTTGGCTTTCTGGGCTAAAAAGCAGTTTGTTGCTTTTTATGAGAGGTCGTCCGGCAAATAGCTAATTTCTCTCCAAAATAAACTGTAAAAGCACATCCCACCCTACTTTTGGCTTTTATTAGTTATATATGACTTTTAGTTTATGCCAAAAACCGCTTAACAACTGACCCGTTTAGAGGGCTTACTGGCTTTTCAGAAGCCGAAGCAGGCTTTAACCCCCGAACATTACCTAAGCTTCTTTAATGTTTGTATAACTTTCAAAAAGTAATGCATAGAAGCACCTCTATTAATCTGCATTATTATAATTTGGTTCCACCAAAATAAGTGGTGTAAATATTAAGGTATAATAGAAAGAAACGAGATAAATATACCTCGAAGTTGTATAATAACTTGTATTTAGAGTAGAGTGGAGAAGGCTAAATGGATTTCCCGTCGTAATCAAGAAGAGCTTCTAAGGAGAACAGAAGAAAGATTAATGTCATTAGATAATTGGAGATAATTCAGTTGAGTGCTGTTGAAATTAGCAGGTTGTAAAATGCAGTGATGGAACTAGAAAATTTAGATTGGGGGTGCACTACACTTAGCACTATAGTATTACACAAATAAAAACTATCAGCTGTTCATAACAGTTAAGAATAGTGCTCATGGATAACAATCTATTAGTTTTTAATCTTGGTATGGCTGTTTATACATTACACAAAAGTTTATATGAAGCCAAAGTATTTATCACATATTTCTGAAGTGATAATAAATATTAACCGTGATAAATAAATTATTATAAATATATAATTGCTCAGTACTATTATATTATTCTAGCAAAAAAACCAGAAACCATCTTATTGCTCAAAAAAACCATAAACCAGAAAAATTGCTCAATAGCAAGTATTGGTGATCGTATAGTATGAAGTTTCATATAAAATACTCCATTCATCCAAGTTTATAAAGCATATTTCTTCTTAGTACATAGACCAAGAAAATATTAAAAATAGCTATATTACCCATAGTTATTATCAGTAAGCACTATATTCAATGCATGCATGTAGAGAATATGAAGTAAATATAGATATTTATTAGGGGTATATAGGGAGCATCGCACTAATTTTGCATCAGAATATGAAATACACCTTATATTTATGGATAAGACCATTTAAAAAAATATGCCTTATAAACTTAGATGGAGAGAATACTCAATATTAGACTTGATTCAATATACCCATCATGATGATCGCAACAACATAAATGAATGGTTGGTAGCTAAGTTAAGAATTTTTTTTTTGTATAAGTGATAAAGAAGTAAAGAACAAAGTATTTTATCTATCAATTGTATGGTGCCACATGGTTGGCAACTAACTTGAGAAAAAAAGCTAGTAACCCCGAGACATGAAATGTAATTACCATCAAAGTCCTTTAAGTATTATCAAATTACACTAAAATTCAAATACATTGTAATCTCTAACCAAAGGTATATCTAGAATTTTCAAAAAAAATTAGGGTGCCAGGGCATACCCGACACCCTAGCTGGTTTCGTCTCTGGTAAAATGTCAAGCTCTAAATCGAGAGGTTCTTGATAACATGTGAGTTCTAAATCCGACAATCAGGGTTTGCATGCGCTGTTGTGGTAGGTATTCACAACCGGCTTGCAGTTAAAGGTTTGCTGAATGATGGGTACTTCTCGCAGGTTGTTCTTTTCGAGTTTTTGGAAAGGACAGTGACAATGAACAATACACATGCATGTGAATTATGTGATGTGCCTTTATTCTTTCTTCTTGAAGAATTATCTTGTTTTTCTTCCGTTGGAACTGCAATGCGCCACACATTGCCCCGGTTAATTTGCATGATGTAGGGTTGTTGAGATGGCATGGAAATTAATGAAATCTGTAGGGTTTTGTCTTTTATTTTCAGCACAACCACTGAAAGAGAGGGTAACATCTTTTTTTTCTTCACGTGTTTCAGTAGCCATTTAAGTAATTTAGTGTTTCAAGCTGTATTTTAAAGATTATGTTAACATCTAAAACGATAATTATTTGTGGGCGGCATATCTAATGCAAACCTACCTTATGGTGGTACCCATGCAACCCTCAACATACACCGTTTGATCTAGACTCAACGTACAAGATACAGGTGGGATGAACTTTCCAGTCACTTAAATCATTCTTTCATTAAAGCCCCCAGAATCTGCCCTCATGTCACAAAAAACCGATGCCTTTTCCTTCCTCAGCCTCCTCGTATTCTCCCTGAGCCGCTGCCCCATCGCTCGCGCCGTCCAAGCCGTTGCCGACGATCGCCGCGACCGTGGCCGTCCGACCGGCCGATCGCCATAGATTTTTTTTCGCCGCCACGCCGTCACCCGCGCTGCGCCCCATTGCCCGTCATGTAGCTGTGTCCGTCACCCCGCGCGGCCGCTCGTCGTCTGCCACCAGTTCCCAGCGCCGTCGCCCGCCGTCGCTGTCGCGGGTGCCCTGTCGCGCCCTCACCCGGCCCGTCTCCTCCTGCGGCCGCTCCGTCGATGTTCGCAACTCGTGAGATCCTTTTCCCTTCACTGAAGCTGCTACCGAATGTTGCATGGGAGATGACGTTGCCCGTGAGATTTTGGAACTCCGTCCAGATATCGATCTCCTGCACACCATCAGACCCCACGGAACTCTCCCATCTACATAGCTCAAATAATTTGCCGTTGTATTGTATGGATGTAGCTCAAGTTTGTAATTTTAGCTGTGAGATGGTATTACAACACTACCTTTATAGTACCTTGTTTATCTGTATCCAAGTCAATTGTTCAATGCTGAATACTCGTTGTATGACTTGCTAACTGGGTTCCCTTGTTTCATGCAAAACCTCTACAAGCGACTGCATTTTCTATTTCTCTGCATTGCTTAGTTGTGCTACTGTCCATCCATATTGGCGAGTCCATTGTAGAAAAGGCATCCTTCTACTGACATAACAAGCTCTTACATGGATCCAAGGAGGGAAACACAGCAGCAGCTGGGATAACAAGCTCTTACTTGGATCCAAGGAGGATAACAAGTTGATCTTTGGTTTTAATTTCTCAAGCACCAGTTCCAAAGCCTCCACCCACATTATGGTTGGTTTTGTAATGTGGTAATTCAGAGTCAAAATTAACAGTTTCAGAAGCTACTATTATCAATTCGCTGCTGAGCACAATATCTTTTGCTTATCTATAACAAGAGATTGGCAATATTAGATTCCACTCCGATGGTAACCTATGCATTTAGCATGATAACAAAATGCAGAATAAAAAGCAGGGAATATATGAAACAAATGGTCAACAGCATCATCTCATTGTACATATGAACTGTGTGACATTCCTAATACTGTAGCAAATAACTAGCATCACATTGTACACTTTTTGAGAAAAAATTAACAGCAGTTCCATGCTTACGAGATTATTTGAAACAAATACACAAGATCATCCTAAGTATTAGGATCCACTCACCAACAATTCAAACCAAAAACACTTTTAAGAATACATTCAAACCAAAAATAACATGTTGTCGCCATTTGCTAGCTATTTTAAGAAACAAAGCTCATCAACACAGACTAACATTACATAGTTTTACCTAGTCATTCCTTTTATCGGGCAATTACGACTATCATGTAACACGACTTGCTTGCACAACCTTCACATGCGTGGTATTCTATTCTTTTCTTTGCCCACCCCTTTCTTGTCCTGCCTTCCTTCCTTTTCTTGTCTGAATGTCCTCTTATTCTCTTGCTTCTTCCCTCGATCTAATATCACTTGGTGGATGGATAACAACTTGAGATGGAATGTTACAACCGATGAAAGCCTCATATTCTTCTTTCCTAGTATTTTCAACAGTAGGAACCATTTGAGATAGGGGGGCCTCAATGTTGAACACGCATGATGTGAAGAAATCCATGCTTTCATCTGATTGCTTAGCCATGCCAAGGAGATGGTCAAATTTGTCACTAACAACACAAACCTTCTTTCTCATTACTAAATCTAAGGAGGTAGGCACTTTGCTTGCGATGAGGTTGCCTTCTTCATCATAAACTCTCTCTGTGCAAAAGTAGCGTTTTGTTAATAGGTTGAATACAAGATTAGTGAGAAAGAATGTTAGTAAATCACTTACTTGTTGCACTTTTTCTCCCGTCTTTTTAGAACATAGTAGTTCGGTAACTCGTTTAGTTTTACACATCTCAAAGCGTGTATAATACGACGACATGGAATTCCTTTTGACTCAAAAAGCATGCATGAACACTCAGCTACCATAGATGTTGTGTCATATAGGACTTTTCTAACTCTATTGGAATCATCAACAACTGACAGGATTTTCGTTTACTCCTCCTGCACCATGCTATCTGAGACACAATGGTCTCTAGCTACAACTACCACCCTTTGAAATTTATCAAATACCTCATGTGTGTACAACATACTTCCGTGCATCTCTATCCCCCAAGGAGTGATCAATTGAGGATTTGTATTAATGCTAGTGTTGTCAGCTTCCAACTCTTGTTGCCGTTGAGTTTCTAAATCTGTCTCAAACCGAAGCCAAAACTCGACCAAAGTAAGCTTGCGACCAACAAATCGGCTAAAAAAAGAATTTGCACTCTCCGACCTTGATGTGGTTCTGAGAACACCTGATAAGAATATGTCCATCAAGTATGCCGGGATCCACGATTCATGAATTTGATACCTTCTAACAAGCCAATCATTGCTCTCTAATTGAAAATCAAACATGATAGAACTCCATTTTGATTCAAATTCCATTGCGGTTTCTGAACACCATACACAAGAGTTAATACAGGCCCAAAATTGATCTTGTGCACTAACAGAAGGACCAATCTTCTCAGGGAGTTTTTGCATAATATGCCACATGCACAACCTATGTTTGGTGGTTGGTAAAACAGCGCTAATAGCGTCCTTCATGCTTGTCTTCATCAGTTACAATAAGTTTAGGGGCTGCACCCCCCCATTGCTCTTAAGAAGGTCTGAAACAACCAAATATATGACGATCTTCTCATTTGCTAAGAATGCACCGCCAAAGAACACACTCTGCAAATGATGGTTGACTCCAGTGACTGGTGCAAAAATCATATCGTACTAATTAGTGGTGTATGTGAAATCAAAAGATACCACATCCCCAAAAAGACTATAGTTTTTTCTACTCGTGGCATCTGCCCAAAACACGTGAACCAATCTTTTCTTTTCATCCAACACATAATCAAAGAAAAATGCAGCATTTAACTCCTTCATTCTTTTGAGTTGTTGGATAAACATTTGAGCATCACCATCATTGAGACTCTCCCTAAGGTCACGCTGATAGTTTTGCAAGTCCCTTCTTGTGCATCCCACATTTTCAAACCCCCCCCTCACTAGCATAAAGCAATGTGTATGCTTGGGATGTACCAATGCTTGCTCTACTGCAATCAAACAATGTAGTCTTTACCTTGTCACTAACTTCCTGGCTTGATCTAATTAGATGATGCTTACTAGGTGTCACAAGATGGTGTGTGTGTTCCTCAACAAACTTATATACCTTGTACTTCAACCTTGCGTCACATCCACAACTAGTGACTTTCCTCTTGTGTCTCTGTTTGGAAGGATCAATAATGACATTCTTACCTTTTTCTGACCAAAATCCCTGATTTGCACATAAGAATCGCTTTGTCTTCACTATACCATCCTTTTTCTTGTGCTGACCAACACAGATTGAAAACCCAACGTGATGTGCGTATGACTTGTAGAACTCCTCCACACTGTCCAAATCATCAAACGTCATACCCACGATGGGCTTCAATTCCTCTACGCATTGAGGAGTAGACAATGAAATCTTGTGACCAACAAGGGACATTAATAACAATGTGCAAAAAAAGTACAATACAAACAGGAATCCTTCCGGTCATGATACTCACACATAATGGCAAGCTCCTACTCCTCTTTGGTGTGATGCAACCGTCAAGAGATGTAGGAGTGGAAAAATCTTCATCAATTGACTGGACATCTCCACTTCCTTGGATCACTAAAGGCATAGCCGAGCTCATAGCCACATTTTGGTACATCCCACGAGAATCCATGATGGTCATCATGAGCGAGGGACTAAAAGTAGCTCATACTTGCTGGAGAAGGGGCAGAAATTGGAGGGCCATCGACTGTCGGACTGCACAAGGGGAATGGAGCAACATGATTGTAGGCATTTGTACTCTAAAGAATAGGTGATGTTGGAATCATCTGATTGTTTTCGACTTGGTTGACTTGTAAGTCCATCGTACCATCAGAGTTCATTTGGAGGTTTTGTCGCATCACCATTCTTTGGATGATGTTCTGCAGATGAAAGTCAAGAGATACAAAAAAAAGTGAGATACATGTTTGTAATGCACTGTCAGTACTTGTATTGAACTTGAGGGTGCAAATGTCAGTACTTGTTAGCCGGACAAGACCACGACGAGGCAGCGGCATGCGGCGACGAGTCAAGCGACGACGCGAGGCCAAGCGGCCAAATGACAGACGACGGCCAGGCTAGGCGGGCGAGGCGAGCGCGAGTGGCAGGCAACAGCGGCGTCGGAACTAGATGGCGACGACGGCGCGACAGGCAACAAGGCGACAGGGCGGCCAGGCGAGGGTGCGACGGGGCACCGCGAGCGATGGGCCGGCGGACGACGGAACTGGGCGGCAGACGACGGAGTGGCCACGCGGGGTGACGGGCTTGGCTACGGTACGGGCGATGGGGCGGCCGCTCGGGTGACAGTGTGGGCGACGGAAAAATTGCGCGGCGACTGGCCGGCCGACGGCTTGACGGCGCGGGTGACTGGCCGGGCAATGGCTTGGACGGCATGAGCGATGGAGCGGCAGCTCGGGGAGAATACAAGGAGGCTGAGGAAGGAAAAGGCGTCGGTTTTTTGTGACATGAGGGCAGATTCTAGGGGGTTTTATGAAAAAATGATTTAAATGGCTGGGAAGTTCATCCCACCTGTATCTTGTACGTTGAGTCTAGATCAAACGGTGTACGTTGAGGGTTGCATGGGTACCACCATAAGGTAGGTTTGCACTAGATATGCCGCCTTATTTGTGATCGATAAGTTCTTAACATCTTTTACAGGTGTGAAATGAGATGGTGCCGTCATGTCACGTGCTGCACAGGCAAAAAGAGAGAGCAAGTTGGCGACGACCAGCCTGTTGCGAGTTCGGGAGGCGATAATTAATGCGAGGATTCGGAGGAGCTGGTGGGCCGGTGGTGGGCTCTACAAGTCCCGCTTTGATCCATCGGCTTTTGGACAATTTTTTTTATAAACATTACTATTTTGAGCCCAGGAGCCCATTAAGAGAGAATTTTTTTACCGGCCCTAATCGGTGGTGATGGAACGTTTAAAATTTTGACAACAATAAAAAACATTGCTATTTTGTTGGCTTTTGTTTTTTTTGACAAATTTGTCATTGTTAAAAATGCCCCAAAATATCCTTTTACTGAACTGAAACATTGGAGCATCCCAAAATATCCAATCTCAAAATCTTTCACCCAAATCCCTAAGCTAGCCTCCTTCCTCCACAGAAGCCCAACTGCGGCCCACCTCTCCCTCATCTTCTGATCCAGCCCAATCCCCCTCTTCCCGTTCGGCCCGTTAGGCCTAACTCACACCAGTCTGGCCCATTTTGTACTCTCGCTGGCCCCACCTGTCAGGGCCGTCCCCTCCAGCATGTCGCTCGCCCTCGACTGCCGAGCCGGGATCTCCACCGCCCGCCCGTAAGCTCGCCGCCGTCTCGTCAGCGTCGTTAATCACAGCTGATGATGGCTAATCATAGCTAACTAGTATAGTGCCTTGTTTTTTAGTTTTCTTTTCCTCAACACGTAATATATGATCTTTTCTTTTTCTAGAACGTTTGTTTTCTTTTCCTTAATTCCGGGATATTTGTTTTCTTTTCTTTGAGATGATGCTGAAGGTAGGGGAGATCTGTTGTGGGCCACAGGGATGAGTTAGACACATTAAACAATAGCCATTGGATGTGGGTGAGTAAAGCTGAGGAAAGATCTGAGAGATTAATTTTGATGGAGGTAAATTTCTGGAGACGTTTCGCTAGGTGCATAAAGGTTGGGCCATCTTTAGTGGGGTGCATTATTTGAGGTGGACATAGAAAAGAATGCTTAGGTGCATTATAAAGGAGTATAGATTAGGAGCAACACTCCACTAGTTGCTGACACCATGCGTTGGCATGCTGGCACGGCACACTATTTGTTGGTGTTAGGTCTACTAAATAACTTTTGGATAGATGTCATATCAGTCTTGTGTACGACCAGCGTACGAATAATTACATATTTTTTAAAAAGAAGGGATAGATAATTATTACATTTTGCATTTATACAATTTTCGTACCCTAACACTCGCTGTATTTTACGTTGACTAAGGAGTAATGGCTCGCAGCCACGGTGGGTTGGGCCGGGCAACCAAAACAAAAAGACCAAGGGGCCCCACCGGTCAGTCTCGTGAAGGCCACGACGACCGACATCCCAAACTAGATCCCCACCTCGTGTATCGGAATTCGGGTTGGTCTCCACTAAAATCCTAACACGCTCGCTAGTCGCTAATGGCTGGCGTACTAATCCACCATCCTGGCGTATATAAGACGCTCATCCCATTTGCTTAGCTCCAAGTAATCAATCCTTCCCACCCATGCCGTCCCTATCGCGTCGGATCGCCACCCACTCGCCGCTGCTCCCCTCCCCTCCCTTCCCCACTTCGTCCGCTTCACTCCCAATCTCTCAGATCCAACCCCAATTCCCCCACAACCCTAGCGTCGGACCTTTCCTCCCCGCCGCCTGCCCGCCATTATCAGAGGTACCGTTGCTGTTGTCGGTTGTCACCGCCACCTCCTCTCAATCGGAAGGATCCCGATCTGCGGGGTTCCGCTCCGCGGGGCGCGTTAGTCTACGGCCGACGCGGGGATCTGGCTTGCGCCGCGGCATTGTTGGAATTTTGTACGATTTGTTTAATCTGATGCGACGAGTCGTTCATGCGGACAGGTGATCGAGGGGGAGAGAGCTTGGCGGGAGGGGGTGTAAGGAGGAGAGGATGTCGAGGAGGTCGGTGAATCCGAGCCGGCGGGTGGCGGATGGGGGCCTCCCTTCCGTCGGCGGCCTGCTCCATCCCAAGTCCCGCTCGCCGCCCGTGCTCACCATTGCCCTCGTGGTCCTGGTAATTTTCCTTACCCGGAACTTTCCTCTGCTGCTGCTGTTTAGGATTTCTCATGTGCTTGACTGATGCTGATGGTGTTTGCCTGTTTGGTGTTGTTGATGTTTGTTTGTTTCAGGGTGTTATTGTTCTGATCGCCTACTTCAACAGCGGCTCAGGTCCGTTTGAAACTCTCCCAGAATCCTTTTTTTTCTTCATCTGTTTAATTAATGTATTCGACCCTGATTGGCATAGATAATAGATTGCAAAATGGCGACAAAACATGGCTAGTAACATGTAGCAACACCCTTTCTTGTTCTGTGCTATGGTTTCAATTAAAAAAATAGACCAACTAAATACTGAATTTGAAAGTAGGGATGCACGCACCATGTTCTAGCACTGATTGTTATTTTGTGATAATTAATGTACAATAGCATTGTACTGTACCTGCCGTTTCTGGATTAATCATGCATATGTAGTATCTCGCTTTGTTGAAAACAAACTCAACATGACATATTCAAAGTTTCAAACCTACCGGAAATATATATTTTGTGAGTTGAAGTATCGAACTGTCTGGTATGTTCCCAAAGAGGAAAAAAATAGCAAATATTGTGGCCTCATTTTTCTTGTTTTAACTCTCTCTCCAATGGCCAGGTGTAACTGTTACAAGCAGAGAAGCTTTAAGCAGGTCTGAAGGTATATAATTCTTTTGTATCTCTGTCATCTGAGTGTCAAATCACTTCCTAGTATCATTTTTAGAGTCTCCTGATGGACATTTCTGATCTCTTCCCCTAATTTGCTATTCTGAATCTCTGATGTGTTATTAGTGTTGCACCTTTGAAATTGTTTTGTTCTTTCTGATTTCAAGGTTGCACTTACTATTACGATGTGCAGTCTGGTGTTTCAGTCTGTTTTGCAACAAATCTCATGATATGCATTGAAGATATTATGATACTGTTGCCTTATCATTGTTTAGTGGCATGATAACCAGCAAATTCCCACAGCCACATTTTGTGTTTTGATTTGTTCATAGCAGTGTCATGGGTGGATGCTGCATTTGGATTACCTCTTTTGTTTGTCACTGTGACTTCCTATTTCGTTTGTTAGTGCTTTAGCGTTATTTTCCACTAGGCCATGCAATAGTAAATAGCAAATTCAAGTCTGTGAGCTGATGGCCAATTACGGGCCATGTGATACGTAGGACTTTTTTTCCCCAATGAACATTGAAACTGTAGCAACCAACAAATTTGGTTGCCTGATTCATGGTAAGACAGCAAAATAGTTTTGTCTTTGTTTAATGTGTTACCATAAGCTTCAGGACAAACTAGTAGCTAATCCTTTAAATTATGATAAAATATCTCAGAAATGAATAACTATCATGTTGATACAAACCAAAACAGATATTTTAAATTGGCCAGGTTCTCATTGAACATTAATGTTTTGATTATCTGGTTGCATCATGTTTCTTCTTTACATTCTTCTTTCCCAAAGTATTAGTGAGAAGTTTATGGTCCACTTTACTTCCTTTTCTTTTGCTTTTGCATCCAGGTTCTTGCACATCACAGGTCATCCAGGCGCTTCCTTATCTTAAAAAGGCGTATGGCAATGAGATGCAAAAGGTTCTCCATGTAGGCCCTGATAGTTGTACAGTAGTTTCTAACTTGTTGAAAGAAGGGAAGGTTGAAGCATGGGGAGTGGAGCCTTATGATTTGGAGGATGTTGATAGTAGCTGCAAAAGCCTTGTGCGCAAGGGCTTTGTCCGTATGGCTGACATTAAGTTCCCTCTTCCATACCGCCCAGATTCGTTTAACCTTGTTGTCGTGTCAGATGCTTTAGATTATCTGACCCCAAGGTATCTGAACAAAACGCTGCCTGATTTAGCAAGGATTTCCACATATGGTCTTGTTATCTTTGCTGGTATGTCTTTTTTTTAACTCGAGACGTTTACTTTCTTTTCTTTGGAAGGACCTTTATTTGACATATACATGCCTATATTTGTAGATGATCATGGTAAAAGTTTTTTTCTTTGTAAGAAGTGATCATATGTTAGTTTTGTCGGACCTACAATTAGCAATAAGTGATAACAGTACCGATTGTTCATTTTTCTTAGGTATTTCTTACATTTAAAGAGAGGAATCCTTTACTTGATGTTTACTTGTACAATAATCTTTGAACCTGCCAATGTTCTTCCAAGTATCTTTCTTTAAAAATTTAGCTTTATGTATCTTAAAACTGTATGTTGTGGACTACTCATGAGATTTTCTTTACTGAATGAACATACAGAAAAAGAAAATAAAAGGAAGAACCTAGAAGACTAAAGTATTTCCAACATAAACTAACACCAGAGGATTTCTATGTGGAGCTAGTGTAATAGCAGATGACATTGTCCTTTTGGGGGTTGAAATAATACCATATTTTAATGCTTGATGCCCTTGTAGCATCGGTTATAGAGCTAGATCCCTAGAGTAGGTGCCATGGTTGAATTCTTCGGGTGAGTACTGGAATTGAAACAGTGCTACCTCAAACAGCTGTAGTCTCATTCCTTTTGTGGTATAAGTTGTTTGAGGACGGCCCCATTGTTAATGACACCTAGGCCTCTGAATTAATTTCTGATAATACTGTAATAGTCTGACTTTTGGATTTCTTAGAGTATTATTTAGAAACCATTAATTCTGTGATATATCTGATTTGCTAGGGTGGATGCTATAAATTATCTGAGATATATTTATTTCCCTTACTCTTATTCCAGGCAATCCAGGTCAGCAGAAAGCTAAGGTTTCTGAACTACCAAAATTTGGAAGACCAGTACGTACAGATGACTTCTCATTGCTGGCTTTAAAAATTGTTTCCCGTGTGACTTAAGTACATGATGTCCACTTTACTACACACAAGCTCAAAAAAATTGATCTGACACAGTTCATGTTCATCATCCAAAAAGGCATTATATAAACATTGTAGAATTCTAACTTTACACCATTACTGATGGTCCAGAGATCCATGCTTATCCTTAGTTTGCTACTCTAGTAATCTTGCTTATGCGACAGTTTTTTCTATGGATATATCACATCATGGAATTAAGTTGCATCTTATATGTTGACTAAGGTTCTGTTATAAATTAAGTTGAAACACTGTTGCCTATTGCCAAGTTTATCAGGCCGACCGTTAACGCTATTGCCTATTGGTCTTGTTCAGAGAGGTATGGAATGAACTGTTGATTTGGCCGTGTAGCTATTGTTGTGCAAGTATTCACATGTTCCAGAACATAATAGGAGAAATTGTACTGTACTGAAGGACCTGAAATTCTGTTGATGCTTTGTCATGACTAGCAACGTAGAGCCCTTCCTGGAAAAAGATGTTGTGTTTATCTGTTTAGTTGATATTGTGCAAGTATTTACTTGTTCCAGAACATAATATAAGAAATTGTATTGCACTGAAGAATGTGAAATTCTGTTGATGCTTTGTCATGACTAGTAACATAGAGCCCTTCACAGAAAAACCTGTTGTGTTTGTTTACAGGCAAAATTGCGAAGTTCTTCCTGGTGGACGCGCTACTTTGTCCAGACTGGCTTGAGAGAGAATGAAGGACCACTGAAGAAATTTGAGCAGGCTGCTTCCAAGAACAAATACAAACCAGACTGTCAAATCTTCCACCTTAGTCCGTAGGTTTGTACTGATTAGGGTGATGTCTATCCATGACACCTTGGATCATTGTCCCCACCAGTTTTGTAAGCAATGTCTTTGCTTATCCCCCGTTGACTTGGTCGTCTTTTATGTGGAGGAATTGTCACACAAAGGTAGCTTATGTAGAGAGGCTTTACCACTTGTTACTAGAAATTCATTCTGGAAATTAAATTATGTGTTATTAAGAACTGCAAATTGAAGCCCTGACAATATATATATGTAAGAACTTTACACTGTTGTACTAAGTTTTCTGGGTGTTTCAGTTATTCCTGATGAATCCGCTGCAGTTTCAAATGTAAATTCATCCAAGAGAGGGCAGATCCCTCTAGCCTTTGTCTGCTTCTTTGACCTAGTAGGACGTCATTTTCAGAAGTTGGATGATGCTTAAATCCGACCCAATTCCTTTTGTTCGGATCATTGAGAACGATGGTCTACCCGACTTCGGATTAAACCTCTTATCTATGTTTCCGATGATAGGTTTAGTTGGAGTCTCTCTCAGTTGCAGGCTTTGATAACAAACATAGAAAAAGAAGAGGAAAGCATAACAACCAGCACTATAATATGTCATGAGGTCAGATAAGATGTCCCTTGTCTCCAAACTACATCTCTACATCTATGCAGTATATACTGTTTTTTGTGGCCCTCCTTTTCTTCTAGGCTTGTAGCACAAGGCCATCTATGTAGTATGATCTTCTTTATATTGGTCTTCCTCCCAATCCCCAGACCAGAATCAGAATACCTCATATGCCAGATTTCCCATCAGAAACCAGCAAGCACCACAAACTCATTGCCACCTGATTTGATTTGCTCTTGTACATATATTCCATAGCTGTTGCATAAACTATTGCACCTTGTGTTCCCTGGAAGTGTAAACAGCATCTTTCCCTCTAATAAATATCCATTCCCTCCACAGTCCACAGGCATGCAATCCATCATCATCCAGGCACAAGAGCATATCCTCTCCAATCAATGTGGCTCTCATTGACCATTTCCTATTGCTCAGCTAAGCCAGTTGTTATCCACCAAGTTTGATTAGTCAAAACTCAAAGCAACATCTTGTACTAGTTGAATCTTTATAAACCCCATACACATCTCCTCTCCTCTTTATATCCTTTGCTGTTGCACCAAACAGGGAGGAGTACTGCAGTAGTATTAGTTTGTTGCTTGTTGGTGCTCTGCTTTGTTTGAGCATCAAACAGGGAGAAGCAGCGTCATGGAGGGCCTGCTGCCGTTCTTGTACAGGGCCATCCTCCACTACGCCAACGGCGGGCATACGGCCATCGGTAACCCCTTCCTAAACGAGTCGCCGTCGGCCTCGCCGTACTACGCGCGCCTCGCCGGCGGCGCCGACTCCGGCCGGCTCCGGTTCGCCGAGGGGCCCGTCTTCCCTTCGCCGGCCAGCCGCGACGCGCAGCTCCTGTGACTGATCGTGATCGTTCGTCATCGTGATGCGTAAGAGGAGTTTTTGTGAGCCGGTGATCGATGCTTCTAATTATGTTTCTGAGTCCTTTTCTTCCCCTTTTTCTCTCTTTCCTCTGCTTCTTGGAATAAAGGCATGGATGAATCCATGGGCCTTGTAAAGGAGGCTCTGCCGTCCGTGGTTGTATATACAAGACAGGAGTTCGATCTGGTGCTTGCCAAATTGCAGGCTCTAGGTCAGAAGCAGCAAACATGATACTAGCACTATATAAGTTCATGTATCCAAGAACAGGCGAAGGCTTTGTGTTGTTCTTGCTCTTGTTGCTGCTTGTGATCCTTTAATTTGTGGCTTGCTCTTTGCTTCTCTCATTTTTCCCCCTGAGTGCGAGATTGCAACACCCTAACCTGAAAGGATGAAGACCTTTGGAAAAGAAACAAAACTGTGTAGTTCCTTGCGAATTACAGTATTTGCGCAGATTAGTGAACTTGTATTCGTCTGATGTTGTTGGTCTGAGAAATCTTATGAACCTTGCACGATATCATGACATTGTCGATGCGACTTTTTCCCAGAGCAGTGATGTTTTCCTCATGGACTGCGTGTGACGGAATTTGTACACAGGATACTCCTTCCGTTCGGAAACAAAGGTCTACGGTTTGAAATGTCTACATGATAAATATATTTTGTACTATGTAGGTTTAATATGACTTTTTCGAATATCTCTATTTATTTTTCTCTCTATCATGTATATTTATTTATTACTATCCAAACAAATTATTCTCACTCATCTTTTCAAGACAACTACAAAGAATATCTAAGACATATTTTCATATACTTTATTTTTTTTCCAATTTCACCCCTTCAATCGTTGTGCAAAATCAAAATACATCTGTATTTATCACGAAGAGAGTAGAACGCTCACGAAGAGAGTAGAACGCGGAGAAAAATTTGCCGTATTGGCTCCCTCGTCGTCCGTATTTTCGAAAATAGCCACCCAAGCGACAAAATTGCAGAAATGGCCCCCTGGCCCACGCGTGCGGCGACCTGGAGACGCGGCAAAAATTTTTGGAATTTTTCCCTCCGCGCGGGCCCACCTTGCCACTGCCTGGACGAGCGGCCCCCGGCCAGCACGCGCATGGGCGGTGGGGCCCACCGTGTCGCGCACTGGCGAAGCCGCTCCCGCCGCGCCCGTGGGGCCGCCGAGCCGCGATCTGGAGGTGCGGCTCCCCCGCGCGCTAGCCGGAAAAATTTTTTTGTTTTTTTTTCGCCGTCCGAAATTTTTTTTTCCACGGCGGGGACCTAGAATCCAATGATCGCCGATCGCTCTAGCCCCGACCGTGGTAGGCGGGCGGCGTGAGAAAAAGCAGCGTGGCGGTTTTTCTTTTTTTCAGAGCATGCGGCTAATATTTTATAGGTCTGTATTTATGATGAAAAAAATTATATTGGAATGTAAAATTTTGGAATTGTTCACTGTTGTAGCACGACACCTATAATTTTTTGCACGATTAGCCGTTCTTCGAATAAAATAACAGAACTAACGGGAAAAAATAAACCGGGGTTCTAGACCGCTGGAAATTGCAAAAAAAAAATCCAACGTTCCGCGTCCGCTGGATTGTGCTGTTTAGAGTCAGTCAATTTCAGTTTTTTTATCCGATGGACGGCTAATTGCGGGAAAAATTATACGCACCGGGCTCGAACAGTAAAAAATTCTAATTTTTTACTGTATTAGCCATAATCGAAAATATGGTCGCAATGAAATGTTGGAAATTAACCGAACTTAATGCACAATATTTTTGTGGGAGGATACATTCATATTTCAACGGCCTCTTCCGATAGTGTTTGAACGCCAAGGTGGAGGTGATACGAAATCGTCATCATCATTTACCCCCTCTCTGGTGTTGTTTGAACGTCCTCTTACATTGTTTTTTGAAGGGCCTGCTGTAGTAGTGCTTGAACGGCCTCTTCCGATAGTGCTTGAACGCCAAGGCGGAGGTGAAACGAAATCGTCATCATCATCATCATCATCGTCAGGTGCATAGTTAGGAGCATCCCCCCTCCGGTGGTGCTTGAACAGCCTCTTCCGATAGTTCTTGAACGCCAAGGTGGAGGTGAAACGAAATCGTCATCATCGTCGTGGTCGTCATTTGCATAGTTACTAGCATGCCCCCCTCCGGTGGTGGTTGCATGTCCCCCTGACGGAGTTGATGATGCAGTACTACTGTGTCGATCTCTACCCCTCCCGTTAGATCCGCTTTTGCGTCTTGTGCGCCAACCAGGCATCACACCCCTGCCGAAGAACATGTACATCGCTAAGAATTCTGGGATTGTTTTGTTCAGCAACTCTTCATCCTCTGGAAATGACTAACATAGAAGACGAACATACGAAGTAGTGAACTTATGTGTAATAGTTAAAAGGTTAGTAGGTGAAAAAATATGAAATAACTAACCTTAATATGCTCTGCATACCGATCGGGTAGTATCAATACCTTGTAATATCTTGTAGAGAAACCTGTAGAAGAAGGGTGGTCGGCTAATTCGCACACCTCAAATACCTTGACGCCACCATTGCAAGTGCGCCTTGGTCGTCGTGGTTAGAAGGATCGGGCGGATGTTGTCAAGGCTTGCCTCGCAATGTCGGGCGCCACTCTTGTAATTTGGACACCACTTTACTTAGGTTCTCCTCCTTGAATGGATCATCCTTCCCACCACGCGTAACCTTCAACATGTGATGAAGAGCTACGTTGCTCATATCAGGTGTCCACGAAAATGCTCTGGTAGAGGAGGATCCAGCCATGTTGAATAAGTGTGAGTGGGAGCTGTGGTTGTGTGCCTACGGTTTTGCCCTTTATAGACTCGAAGTGTATGGACTAAGTGTTGAAAAGTAAGATTGAAGCATACAGACGGGTTGTAAAACCACGCCGCAGTGTGTAGTCTAGTCGGGTTGAAAAGGCAGTCATACATGCAAATTGTCAGCACTGACAAAAGTAGGCTGTGAGTGGTCACTTTGAGTTGTGCCAGCATGTATGACAAAGCCTTTGTGAGAACGAGTAGAAAAAAGATTAGAAGTCCTTCAGCGTGTGGTCAAATCGACGTGAGGAAGCTACAGGTGGAGTGTTGTGTAATCGACCTAAAAAAGTTGTAAGCATTGGGCACGTCAGTTTGCTAATCGCGCTGGAAAAGCCATTGCACGGTCGTCGTCTCCATGAAAGGTTCTAGTTTTTTGGAATCTGCGCTTGTAGTGATTGTTTAGGGTATTTCGGGGCTATTACTCTATAATTTGTCATCTAAAAATTTTATTTTACTGAGTATCTTTTGTGGATAAAATGTTAATCGTTAACAATTTGATGAAGATAATATCCATTAATGACAGAGTGATCGTCAAGCGGTGATGTTTTTGAAGTGCTTGATGGTTTGATGTTCAATGGTTTCATGCATAAAAGGGTTGCTTCTCCTCGTGAGTTGTGTAATCGTGATGGACCATGACCTTCATCAGGCTGATGTGAGTAAACAAAAAATCATATGTGATGAAAGCAACATTCATATAATGAGACTTTAATGCTATATAAGCCTTCTCAAAGAATTAATACAATACCTCAGGTAAGCACTAAAATCCATCAGCATTACAATATCTTAACAAGTCTTAGCAACATCCATTAGCATCACAATAACTTAACGAGGCTTAACAAGTCTTAGCAACATCCATCAGCATTACAATAACTTAACAAGTCTTAGCAACATTACAATAACACAAAGCCAAATCTTAGGAACATGCATAAGCATTACAATAACTTAACAAGGCTTAACATTATAACGGGACTAGTTTTTCCCGAACCATCACTATCAATGTCGATACCCTCATCTTCACAATCGCCAATCATCACGCTTACCCTCGTGCGTCGCTTTCGTAGTCGTAAGGAAGACACGGATCGAGTCTACATCCCTTCAGCTCCGCGTCCTCTTAGGCTCTACTTCATCTCTTTGCATCGATTCACGTGGTCAGATGGCAACTTGCTCAAGGTGCGAGCTATAACCCGATATCAATCACAAAACCATTGTGTGCATTGCCACATGGACATGTGTTAGGACTAAAATTGTCTTGGGCAATTTTGTTTAGGTCAGATGCGATGCACTCTATTTGTTCCACTGTCCATGCCAATCCTTTACTGAGCTTCTCCGAATCCTTGTTCATCTACAAGTATTTCAAGTGTGTAATTAACAAACCTAATCTTTGCTCACCTCGAACGTGCAAGCCCTATTCAGTTGCAATTCTGAGTTTAAACCACACATCCAATTCATGTTAGGGCTCATACCTTGCGGATCGGGTCGATCCCGCGGCACCAGAGGTCGAAGAGGTCGATGGCTAGCGGATCTAGTCGACGACGAAGCCGACGACGCCTCCACGCCGGATTTGCGATGGAGCGCCGGAGCGATTGCCTCCTTGCAGGTTTGTCGTGGGTGCGGGAGGCAACGATCCTTGTATGCAATGAGCAGGGAGAAGCGATGTGGAATCTCTCTCCGTCCCTGCAAAGATGGGGAGGTGTTTGGGGAGTCTGATGGAGACGCACTGGATAAGTAAGCTATTTAAAGTGATTCATCACAGCTGCATGATCTGTCACCCACCATTAAAGCTGCACGACCTGTCACTACACATCATCAAAGCTGCATGACCTGTCACCCATCATTAAAGCTACTTTCTCTACGCGTCGTGAAGTCGGACAATTTTCAAACGCCCAACGTGCCCAAGCTCACGAGGGCCGCCACGTGTCCGGACTGCGCTTCCCACCGCCCCCGCCATCGCTACCGGCGGCTCCGCTTGTCGCCACGCATCTACGCAATACTCTACTTCTCTCATGCCATATCTTGTTATTTATGCAATTTTGTCGTTAATTCTGACGCTAGTGTTCAAAATATTAATGCGAAAATATTAAAGTCGATACACGTGACTTGTCTAATCGGCCGAGCAATCGTGAATTGTATAAGTTTGGTGGACATATATTATGGAAGCAACATACCATATTGACATAATAAGAAGGATTATCATTCTTAAGCGATCTGAATTCGCCGACATCAATTACATATCGCACTTTAGTACAAAGAATAGAACCGGTCGACTCGTAGCTCAACTCGGATCTGTTCCCGCTTTGCGACGACGGAGTTGGTCTTACGGGAACGTGAACCGGTCGGTAGCGTGTGTTGTGCTCCGTAAGTCGTCTTGTGTCTCTTGCGACGGTGGCATGTGTGGCGTGGCCAACATGTCTTCGACCTACCAGAGGTCAGTATTGCAAAGTTATGTTAGTGCCGTGCTCAACGGTGAATGAGTGCAATAGGTACCCCAGTACACGTAATACTTACCGATCTTTGGTCGCTCGGTCGTGGAGTGTTGTGCCCACCGAGAGAACTCATCCACGAAAACACGCACCCACGTATTGTTAGCACGGCTAAGCGTTGGAGTTCTATACAACCGAGAAACATACCCCACTGGCGGCGACCGATGATGAACTGCACCATATTCGTCGGTGTAGTATGGGGCGTAGTTCGCCCAACCAAGTTTCTTGAGGAGGTCTTTGTGGTAAGCGTGGCGGCTGCGAAGCCACCCCAAGCCGAGCTTCTTTGGAGGCGGTATTGAGCTAGCGTGTCCACCTCGGCTGCAAAATAGCATGATATGAATGGAAATGTTAGGTAACTCGAGAAAATATAGGTTCAATACAGTGATGACTTCAACGAAATATAATGTACCTCACGTGCCGATTGCGTGACCAAGCGTGCTGCCTTGGGGGTGTAGGTGCGCCCGAATGCAACATCATGAGGTAGACGGAACGACGCGGATGCACCCTCCGTGAACTTGCGGAGGCAAGTCCCGTCGAGCGAGTCCGGTCCGAGCATGTGCTTACCTCGGCGGTGGAGCGGGTAATTCATGTTGTCGCCGAGATGACGATGGCGAATAGAGTGTTCCCGTCGGTATTGCAAAAATACATGCCATGGCGAATAAAATTACATTGCGTAAGTATTACGAAGTTTTTGAACGAAAGTTAGATGTTATACCTGCGTGTCCTGAGCTGAAGACGCTCGAGCAAAGCTCGATCTTCTTACGGCAACGCTCGATCGCGACGATCTAGGAGAAGGAGGTTGCGCCTGCGCGCACACCCGGACGGCGACGTCGCTATGACGGCCGCGCGTAAAGTCTTTACGATGCCCTTTGCATCATCCAACACGAGCGGAGTACCCTAGCGGTAGGAATCGTATTGTGTTTCCCTTCTCGTATTGCAATAGAAGCCTCGTCAACTATACGACTGGCATGCTCTAACTGCACGAGCAAGGAAAATATTGGTTAGGCGTGAATACAAATTTTAATGTCACGTACCTTCCGCTCGTACCGTGTCGTCCTGCTGTGATGCGCGGTGCAGAGCGTGGCCGAGGCCCAACTGGTCCTCGTGCGTGACCTCCTCGGGCCTCGGTGGAGCGGGTCCAGTAAGTCTACCACGCGTACGTGGCACGTACCACTCTAGATACGCTACGTACGACTCTGGGTCGTAGGGCCGATTCTCGGCCACTACCTGCGCTGTGGCTGACTCCTCCCACGCAGTGGTCCACGGTAACTGTGTGAGGCGCCAGTCATCGCTCTGTTGGCCCTTCCGAGATTGCCTGGAAATAACAAAATTTGTAAGTTATGAACTCGGATTGCATCCGACAGGCAAGTAGACTATTGTACAAATTGAATAGTACGAGTTTCACTTACCTGTGCACTTTTTGTGGTAGAGGTAGGCCAACTAGAGGGGGGATTTCCTGATGTAGGCCGAACTGCCGCATCACCCGGCGAGGCAATGCGGTTCGACCATGTGACAAAACACCATGTGGCATGTTGTCAACCAAGAGTGAATATCCCGCCACACCGCTGTGACAATCCGTCGGCGCGCCGTAGTGAACAAGAAATGCGAAGTCCATGGTTGCCATATGATGTCGTTCTCGTGTAGGGTCTCGAAGTAATTATGATACTCAGGATAGGCTCGACGAGGCATCTCCCTAGCCCATCCCAACCGACTGGCTGTCCACCGCGTACCCATGGTAGGCGGTCGGCCGGTCCCCACCTCATCGTAGAATGGAGCCTCCGATGGATACGGGTGCACGGGCCGCAAAAATCGGCCGCCTACGGGAAGTGCTCCGGATCAAATCGAAGCGGATAGTAACAAAGCGTAAGCACGGGCACATCTCCGTAGTCTTGTGCATGCTTCGCACAATCCCCTGTATGTCGCGCAAAGCACCGCTGATCCGAAGCTAAACTGTGGTACGTCGTCGGTGGCGTCAGCCAATGCCTCGGCGATGTGGATCAAGCTAGGGTACACGGAGTCTCCCTGCGTGGAAGGAAACAACATCCAGCCGAACAAAAATAACAGGTACGCCACAAGGTGACTCCGTACTACATACACCGGCGCGTCAGTAGGACATTCCATGTACCGCCGAAGCCAGGACTGTGGAACCCCCCGAATATTCTCTGGGATCGCATGACCGAATCGGTGCTGCAACCTAACCCTCCAATCAGGCCACTTCGGTGGCGGGACGATCGGCCTGCCCCTGATAGGCAAACCGGTAATAATGGCAACATCCTGCAGGGTCACCGTCATCTCCCCCCAGCGGAAGTGAAAAGTGTGGGTCTCCGGCCTCCAACGATCGACGAGGGCAGAGAGTAGAGCCCCATCCAAAGAGAAGCAGCGACCAATGTCCATCATCCGTGCGAACGGCAACAGACCCGCCTGCCGTAGAAGAGGGACGTAGCGCGGATCCAAGGGCCAGTGGACGCTCGGACCCCTGAGAACGAACGGCGGTGGACCGTCCGCCGTGAGCCAGGCACTGCTACGATGTTTCCCATCGTACGATGGGTCAAGGAGAGTCTGTGCATGTCCAGCCATAACCTGCAGTGAGACAATAAATGACATGAGTTAGATGTACGAGTAGTGACATAGAGCAGTAAACGTTATAACATGAAAATCAACAAACCACATAACATCACAGTACATAACCTTAAGGTACATGGCATTAGCTTGCACGTCGTATTACATAACGTGCATTTACATTGGTCAACCAAGAATAAAATGACATGCTAGTACTGCAATCACAAGTCGTAATACATTGTCACATGTTACTACGGACAACTCGACGAACCCGCCTTATTAGGCGGTTCCTCATCAGATGACCTCGCCTGCACAACCAAGCACCTCCGTGCGATGAAGTGCGTCTCGCGGTGACTAGCGTCCATGTCGTTACGGATTAAATCGTGGATCGCCAAATGCCACGACCACTCCTCTTCAAACTATCATTCGGCACCAAGTCACTTGGCTCGGCGCAGCCTCCTCAGTAATGCATGTCCAAATCAGGAGTTGAACTCGAACTCCATGTCCCGGACGGATGGTCGGTGCTAAAGTACTCCGATATGTAGGCGCGGATGATCGACGGAGAACGCGCCGCGCATATACATGGGAACACGGTTTGTGCAGCAGTTTTGGCTTGTTGCACGTGCAAGTCGCTACATCGCGTATTGTGCACACTTGTTTACGAGAACCCATGCAGTGGCCATCCACGAACTTCTCCCGCAGACGAACTTCAAATTTTCGCCTAACCCCATCCATGGTGAGCGCAATGTGCGACCGGCCCTTCTCAATCTTCTTTTCCATGTAGGCGTGCATACGTTCCGAGAACTGCTTCCCCTCATCCAGGTGCCTCTTAGCATTGATTCCTCTATTCACAAAGTATCCAACGGTTCTGTTCCAGGTCTCCTCCACGATGGCACTGATTGGGAGGGACCGAACACCCTTCAGAACACCGTTGTAAACCTTTGACATGTTTGTTGTCATTATTCCGTACCTTGCGCCGTCGGTGTCATGGAGCAAGGACCACTTCTCCAGCTCTGGAGCATAGAATTGCACCCACTGCGAGAAGTTGTTGATCTGGGCCTCTGCTTGCTCCGTCGTGTGCTTCGAGGTCTCCTCATCCAAAACTCTCCAAATTGTCTCGAACTTTCGCCTTTGGTTTTGCATGCAGAGCCTCTTGAATGTCTTCATGACTTCCTTGCTGCGGAATGACCTGTGCAAGTTCGCCGCGAGATGCCTCATGCACCATCGATTGATGACATCATTCCATTGGTACGGTGGCTGTGTACCTCCTTGCATGGTGCTGATGGTCGACAATAGCCCAAATGCCTATCGTGATGAGGCACACGTTCGGGCGGTCTGGACAACCGATCGCTTGACATTGGCAAGAAACCACAACCCGACTAGTCGTGTTCTCGCTTTCCACAATCGCATAGGCCACCGGAGTAGCTGGTCGTTGGCGTCGTGGCGGCGCCATCGATATGGTGCCCTTGTACTTGCGGATAGGAAAGTACCGTCCATGGTAAGAACAGTCGGCAGATTAAACCCCGAATGGTGGTCCGAATGCCCGAACACACGGTCCAGATGAAACATTCGGACCCTTCGTGGGGTGTGGTCTCTCCATCTTGTTGATGTAGGTACCACGATTGGCTTCGGCAATCGGTGAAGCATCCGTGGGACAAGGTTATGCGCGCCTTCGCATGCAGCCGTACATCATCTCTATTACTTTCTTCTTCGCTCGCCACACCTTGCCGTAGCTAACAGGATATCCCACCATGTTAACCACGTCGACCTTCGTAGCCGGAAACGGTGACATCCGCCGTGACCAAGTGAGAAATCGGTGGCCACATACGAGGCGTCACATTTACGTGCTTGTGTAATGGCTCGGCAAGCACACAACCGTGATCCGTCAGACGGTTATTCAAGCCCGAACTTACGGCCTTGATCTCTGCGCCGCGGATCTTGCCGGACACTCGGGATCCGGCACTTTACAATGTACGTATCCGGTTTGACCTATACACCGTGACGTGCGGTGATGTTAACCGCATATCTTGCAATTGCTTGTTTGCGGCACTCTTCGTAGGGAATCGTTGCCCTACGAGTAGAGTATCTTTGGTCGAAGGCCCAACCATGGTCGTCTTCGTTCGGCAACACGAGGAAGACATCGCCACATCATCGAGGCGTGAAGACACATAATCCACATCGATGGACACAATGCCACCGATGGGGCGCGCATCGTCATCTTCATCGCTATCCGTGTGGGCGTCATCATCATCGTCGGATGTTTCTCGTCCTCCAAGTCTTCTAGTTGCTCGTGGCGATCAATGCGGCGGACCACCACCGCCCGATGTCTTCATTTGGGTGAAATTCATTGGCGATAATGTCCTCTCGGGCTACCACGAGGACTAGAAGTTTCTCCTCTATCCACAAAGCGCACATAAACCATCGGCCGACGATGTATCTGCGCCTGAGGGTTCATCACAATTTGCATATATTGCCCCCGCTGTGAGCTGCCCGCGATCTTGCAGAGCGCCCACAAATAGTCCGTCGAACCAGCCACAGCTCTAGCATGTAGGGCTTCGATTACAAGCTTCTTTCGGCAGGTCTCCTCGTCGAATGCGCTCCGCACGCACCTACGGAGCTCGCCCAGGTCCATCTCCATCAGACCCGGAGCCCGGATCACCTTTCGTTCGCAGTTCGAAAGGTCCACCCCACATGGACCATCTCGAACAACGCCGTCGCCATAAAACACGAATAAATCATGCATATCTGCCATTTAGTACCTACCATAACAAATGGCTCACGCCCATTATATCCTATCCAAACGTATAGTTCGTCAACTTGTAAAAACTAGTACGATGGAAAATCTGGCCAACATTGATTTTCACGTCATCTTCGTTAGTGTAATTATTCTGATTATGCATACATTATGCACTATTACTACTATTGTACAGCAGATACTAAAAATTTTATATCCTTCTGGTACTACACTAATATAACCATATTCGTAATACTAGTTTTTTCGCTAAATTATGTCATTATTTACGTCATGAATAATTGTTTTACGGGCTCCTAAATATAATATTATTCACCTCACATGTACAAATGCGGTATGCCATGTATTATTAATTCCAATAAAATCACAATAAATACACACCATTATTTACGCGGGTATCATCAGATTTATGTTAATGTTCTAGCCAATGAGATAATTATTTTTGCGACTAGCGTGAGCAAACAAAACTTTAAAAAGCGGCCGTTATGCGGGGACGGGAAGCGCGGATATTTTTGATTCAATTTCTAGCGGTATTGATCCGCCGGACATAATTTTACCTTTTATTAGGATCTCGGCGGACCACGCCATTGTTTTTTCCATCTGAAAACGTGCACAATAATTTCAATGGTTCGAACGCCGCATTCGTGAGGATTCCAAATTTTTGTGGAAATTTTGGAATCCCTTACGAATGCGAGGTTCCAACCATAAAATTATTGTGCACGTTTTCCCATATGAAAAAACAATGGTGGGTCCACAAAAATCGAATAAAAGTTAAAATTATGTCCAATGGATCAAGACCGCCAAATTGAATCAAAATATCCCGCTCCCCGTCCCCCGATTCCACCGCATAACGGTGGTTTTTAAAGTTTGTTTGCTTCATGCTAGTCGCAAAAAATAATTATCTTGCTTGCTAGAACATTAACAAAATCGTGTAATCTCCATTAACTACAATTTTACAATACATCAACATAGTCATTTCACACAGTGCTACTTGCACTATCATCACACCAACTTGTCCTATTTCACGTACTACACAATAATCTACTACTGTCATACCATGTCATATTATTTACGCAATTTTTCTCAACACGGACGCTATTTCAACTTTCTAAAAACTTTCTCATTTCATCTATTGCTCGTTGTAGTGATACTGAGGTCTCAAGTACTGGTACTTACACTAATTTTGTACTAATTATACTAATATTCCAATATTATTATAATACTATCCTCGAAGAATTCATACTAACCTTCCTGAAGGTGTGCTCAAGATCACTAAAGCCCAAAAATCGTGCAAGATAATCTTCGTACACAATACCTGCAAAATAAAATACCAGAATCAAATACTACGTAACAATATTACTCCAAACATAAATGCCAGCAAATTTCATATTCTCGTTTCTTCTTCTTTTTCGACCCTTCTTTCCCGCTCTCCTCCTTGCGCTCATGATTGGAGGAACTCCTCAAAACTCTCGAACTACCTCGCTCTAGCATCGGTTTCTTACTCGTCGATCGGTGATGCAAACCATCGCACGGTCCTCTTAAGTAGTGGAGAATTGAGACATGCGCTATCTGCTGCATCAATTGCGGACGTCGGTCGATGCTTTCGGTGCATGGAGAAGACGAATGAAAGTGATTTAAAGCGGAATCCGATGCTATATTCTCTGGGTCCTGCGTTTGGAGCTTGACTCGTGGTGAGGAGCCGAGCGGGAGGTTGCTTGCCGAGGCGCGTGAAAGAAGTCTGCCGAAGGTACCGCACGGCCGTGGGGTCTCAGGGAGCCAAGACCGGCCGAAGCGGCAAGACGGCGGCCCCACCGCGACGACTCTGCAGGGCGACCTCGCGGCTCGGCGGCCCCACAACATGTATGGCGGAGCGGCTTCGCCAGGCGCGCAGACGGTGGGCCCCACCCACGCCAGCGTCTTTGGCCGGGGCCGCTTCGTCGAGGCAATGGCAAGGTGGGTCCGCGCGGAGGGAAAAATTCCAAAAAATTTTGCTGCGTCTCTAGGTCGCCGCACGCGTGGGCCAGGGGGCCATTTCTGCAATTTTGTCGCTTGGGTGGCTATTTTCGAAAATATGGACGACGAGAGAGCCAATACGGCAAATTTTTCGAACGCGGAAGGTCGGAATTTCATAAATATATAAGAAAATTGTTGCCTTTCTTGCAAAATTGTTGCAGTCCCGCGTGGCGAGAGAGAGACTTTGTACCAAACGAAACGAACGCCAAAACGGCGTGGAAGCAAGCCTCTACTGTCACTGACGTGCGGGCCACACCGAAAAGTGTGTGAAGTGCAGGGCTTTTTCTGCCCTCCAAAAGATCCTAAAACCCCAAACAACGGCTCCCCCTCCTCTCCTCCTCCTCACCTTATCCCCTCCTACTTCTCGCTCGTTGCCTCAACTCGCATCGCCATGGCCTTCGTCTCCGCCTCCTTCCTCCTCTCCATCCCATCCGCCGTCAGCGGCGGTGCGGGGGCTTCCTCCTCCCGGATTCCCCGGCGGCCGCTCGCGTCCCTTCTACGCGCGGCGCAGGGGCCCAACTCCGCGCCGGTGATGATGGACAGCAAGGTCAAGAAGAAGAAGAAGGGGTCCGGCGCCGGGAACCTTCCTGCCACGCTCGACGTAGAGATAAGGGAGGCCCAGGAGTACCTCGACAGCGACGACCAGGTGACGCGCGCCCGTGCTTTAACCAGCATCCGGTCGAATTACGTACTCATGTATAATCTTGTAGTCGAATTAGAGGGGTTTGGCCTGTCAAAATAGAGTCTTTCGAAGAATTAGAGAGAAATGTTTCGTGGGGAAGACGGTTTTACCGAAAGTTTGTCCGATTCTAAAGATGTCTTATGTGAACGATAGGTGTTTACTAGTAATTGCTCAATACAAATGGACCATCTCTCGCCAATTTATCACTAAATTGCCGATATACCATCTCTCACTAATTTATCACTAAATTGCCGATATACCATCTCTCTCTAATTTATCACTAAATTGCCAATATATCTTTAATTTGGCGTTTTATCTCTTTATCTTATACAATAAGTACTTTCTTGGTAGTATGTTCACTAAATGCTGGTTCACACAGCCAGAGACTTTGCCCATCTCTTGATTCAGTTCAATTGGGAGCAGCTAAGCAGCTTAACTTCCAAATCGACATTTGATACGTGCATTTGTTGGTAGTGGTTCGACCAGTTCTTTGTCTTACTGGCATGTCAATTTCTTGTGTGCAGCTTGATATCTTAAATCAGTAGTCGAGGTATCTGTATACTATTCTGTATGAGATGATATATTGGCAATTTGCCATTTGAATTGGCATTAAAAGAGCTGTTTAGATTAATTCCTTGCATAAACTATTCACTGCTCCTTTGGATCCTCCTGTTCCACGGCTTTCTTGCATATTTTTTTGTCGGATGTTGACTTGAATGTCTGGAGAAAAGTCTAATGTAGAAAAACTGTTTCTTAGGGTTTTTTTTCCTTGTGTTTTTGTACTTCCATTGCACGCACATATATAATCAACTAAGCATGCCAGTGCTTCATGCAAAGTGTGCAATCATCCTTTCATATGTATCTCTGTTTTCTTAAATGAAATGGGGGATTTGCCTCCTGATTTGAAAAAAAATCCTTTCATATGTGTTTTGGTTTAGCTCTAACATGCAGGGTGCTATAGTAACATGCTCAAAGAAGTCTGAATATTTGGACTGCTATTTCTCTGAGCAGCTGTGACTATTCAGCTGATGTTAAAACGCTGAACCATTCTAATAATTTTTCGGGAGTATGGCTTTAAATGAGTGGGACCAATGATTGAGTTTGTTGAGGGTTTGTTTTCAAGTTTTGAACAACTTGAGGCTCCACGTGAGAGCAATATTCAAACTGACACTGAGGTTGATTTATTCTTGATGCATATTTCTGAATAGACTGATGGATGTTGTTTTCTGCAAGATGTAACATTTAGCTGTAAATTTTACATGGTGGCTTGACCTCAGTTCTTTTTTGAGGCACTTCACATTACTTCTTTGTCTTGCAAAATATTTAAGCTGGTTAGTTGTATGCATTCATCCTTATTTTGACAGGAACCTGTTCCAGACAACTTCCCTTTTGAAATCGTTGACGAAGAGGGGATGAGTGTGGTTATTTTGAAAAGGGACTACAAGGATGAGAAGATTGAGGTGATTGTCAGCATGCCTAATTTGGAAGGGGGGCCTGAGTACGATGACGAAGATGGTGAGGGTGATGGTGAGGATGCTGGCAAGGATGATGAAGATGAAGATGAGAGCACGGGAGAAAGTAGTGTTTCTCTAAAGGTGACAGTCTCCAAGGGCTCTGGCCCAAAACTCGAGTTCACCTGCACAGCCTTTCGTGAGGAGATCACCATCGATGATATGCTAATAATGGAGAAAGCAGACGCAGAAGGAGAAGAGAAATTCCCCTACGAGGGCCCTGAATTCACGTAAGAATACCAGTTTTGCGTGTTCATTTTTGAATCCAAGGATGGTCATCATCTCGCTCATTTCTACTGCAGTGAGCTCCCTGTGAATGTGCAGAAGGGCCTATTCAAGTTCCTGGAGCAGCGAGGGATCACGCTTCCGACGACCAACTTCATGCACGATTACATGGTGACCAAGCAGACGAAGGAGTACGTCCGGTGGATGACCAAGCTCAAGGATTTCGTCCGTCAATGAGAAAATGGCCGAGTGATCTGGCGACATTTTTGGTAGCTTAGCCCTTAGTATGAATTGTGCAAAGCTATATTTACTGTATCTGTATCAGCAGCCACGGTGAGTTCTCTTGTGTTAACTGGAGGTGGCCGGCAAGCAATTTGACAAGAAAACTAAGATTAGTGCTTACTGCTAGTTGTTACCATTTCTCTCTCTGCTGCTTATCTGGATGTCTTGTGGAATTGTGGTGGTTGAGACGATCTTTCACAGAAAAGAACACATTTTTGATGAATTTGTGCCAAAAAATAAATTATTTTGAATAGTGAGGAACAAATGATCAGCTATTAGATGAGCAGAAACCAGTAACTTATCAGTGTTTCAGATAATGAGCAGAAACAAATCATCTACTACAAAACAGTAAACTCGTTTATCCCTTAGAGGAAACGTAATACGCTAATGTTATTCAGAAACAGAAAACAAAAAGAGTGAAAGCCCAATTCCTTCTTTCGCAGGATCGCAGGAAGCACAGCATGGATGGAAATAATGGAATGATGGATAGATAGAAGCAACAGGCTAGGTTTAGCTGACAGGTGGGTCCCATTTTTCGTCTCCCTTAAGCAACCTAAACCCCTCTCCACCTCCGCCTCCTCGAGTCCTAAACCCCGAAAACCCTAATCATTACACGCCGCCGCCGCCGCCGCCGCCGCCTCGCCATGGCCCTCTTCGCCGCAGCCCGCCGTGCCGCCGCCTCCTCCGTCCCCCTCCTCCGCGCCTCCGCGTCGGGCGCCTCCCGTGGCGCCGCCCTGCTCCGCCCCTTGGCCGCCGCCGCGGTGCGCCCGTTGCCTCTCGCGATGCCGTTCTCGTCGGCGCCCGCGACGAAACCGAGCTCCGACGGTGAGCTCCTCCGCATCATCGAATCCGAGATCAAGTACGCCGAGGAGTGCGACGACCACGACCGGGTGCGTGCCCAGTGTTGCTATTTTGCTCTTTCGTAAATGAACCATTATTGTGCAATCCCAATCCCTTATTGGTGTAATTTTAGTCATTTTAGCGCGGAATCAAGCTTGCAATTTGTCACTGTGAGGTAGTTCGTCTGCTGATTTGTGCTATGTGTTATGTTGCAGTGCCACACCTGGGATCTGATATTTTCCTCCAAAAAAGGAAGATTTTTAGGTAGTTTAGGTATTTTGTTCTTTTGGTGCTGCCTATATCTTCCTACTGAAATTGGTAGCGTAGTTTTGTTTACTGTATACCCGTAGCTGGCCATCGTTCTGTTTCGAGGTAGTCTTTGGTAGTACGATTTGAGGATTTTCCTCACCAAATTAATATTTTTTTAGTGCGTTGTGCTTAATTCTAATGGAAGAATTTACTTGTGCCTTCTCTATCTAGAGCTCCATACTTTTGGCTCTTGTGCCTTTTGTTTTTTTATTAATGTAATTTTGCTTCTGTAGTGTAGTTCTAATCATGGCGGTGTAGCTGTTGCATATTTTACTGCTGCTTAGTAATGTTGTATGTCAGTATGACTAGTCTGATATGTTTGGTGGAACTGAGTTTTTTTTTTCAATTAAAAAGGGGTGTTTTGATCTTGTGACTTTACATGCTTATTGTACCACCAATATTCTGCTGATTAAAATGGTTTATTGTTAAACCTTCTTATTTCCTATGGTCTCTCTTTTTTCCCATTGATGCAGGGTAGTGTTGCTTCCCTGAACTATAGTTCTATTTCTCATGTCAATTTAGATTTTATTCTGTGCACATATATATTATTATATCATATAATGACTTTAATGCTTTAATTTTTTGGCCAACTTAGTGTTAAGTATGTGGGAAAAAAATTTGGTGCTCTAGTGACTTGTCCTGGCCTTTTGCTTAAGGTTGAACGTAACAGCATCCATGCTTGTCATGCTTGAGTATTTCTAGCTAGCAAAAGGTATAGAAACCCAAAACAGATGAAGTAGTAGCCATCATACAAATTTAAGACTTACTTGCAAGGAGCTTTACTCGTTTCTGTAATCCCGTTTGAGAACTTGAGTTGGGATGGTTGGTGAGGTAGGAAAGAAGAGAGGTGTGAAATGCTATGGTTTTGTTTGGCCATGTAGACTTGTCGCTATTGAGCAATGAAATCTTCAAGACTTTCTCAACGGGTGTAGCTTGCAATGCCTTCTGTTGTTCGACATCAAGCAATTTGTTCTGGTCTTGCATTTAATCTATAATTTTGGCATGATTTAGTCTCGTTGGAGTAAAATGCTAAACATACAATGGAAGAGGCCCTCATTTTTCTTGCATGCATGAGGGTTGGAAAAGAATTAAGTTGCCTGCCCTATTTTTCTTGTAGACAACACTGTTTTTTTTACTTTAAATTTACTGTGAACAAGTTTCATGTTCATATTAGACTGTTAAGTTGTTGTTGAGGCCCTCTTTTTTTCCTTCTTAAAACAGGTTGAGGAGATTCCGGATAACTTCCCTTTCAAAATCAGCGATGATAAGGGGACGACTGAAATTACTCTTACAAGAACTTATCAGGGTGAGCAGATTGAAGTTTTGGTTTCCATGCCCAGCCTAGTCACTGGAGATGAGCCTGAGCAAGACCGGGATGAAGATGATGAGGAGAGAGATGAGGGTCAGGAAGACGAAGGTGAGAAGCCCCCAAAATCCAGCATTCCCCTCACGGTCACAGTCTCCAAGGGTGATGGCCCAAGCCTTGAATTCACCTGCACAGCCTATCCTGATGAGCTCATCATCGATACCTTGTCCGTGAGGCAGCCATCAGGGGATGACGACAAGGAGTTGATTGCATATGAGGGTCCTGATTTCAAGTAAGAAAAAAACTAGCTAGGTCATTTTAATTTCTTGAACAGTTGAATACTTCAAGTAATCACTGCTTGCTGATGTTCAACACTTGCTCTTGCTCTTTGTCTGCTGCAGTGACCTCGATGAGAACCTGCAAAGGGCATTCCACAAGTACCTGGACCTGCGTGGGATCACACCCATGACCACAAACTTCTTGCACGAGTACATGATCAACAAGGACAGCCGGGAGTATCTCTTCTGGCTGAGGAAGCTGAAGGATTTCGTCAAGCACTAAAGAGTAACACCATCACTTCAATTTCGGGCATAAGATTAGTCAATTGTTCTCAGCACATTCCGTTTTGAGAGCTCTGAGCCTCTGAACTGCTCCAGTTCTAGAGAAGTATACATGGATGTTTATCTGCGCGTTTAAGATTGTTTCGGTGACTGTTTTTTTGGCACTATGATAACGACCTACGGATCTGGAAGATGGAAACCATTGTAGGGCTATTCTTTATTCACTATGCTGTTGCTTTGCTTATTCCTGGTTTACTCTTGGCTAGTGTGCGCTTTGGTGTTTTACTCCTGCGTCCTGTGTCTACAAGTATTATGGCCCTGTTTAGGGAGCTTTAAGCCAGCTTTAACGGCAGTAAGCCTTTTCAAATATGTCAGCTTTTAAACGGTTTTTTTATAAGCTAGAGCTTATATATAACTAGCAAAAGCTAAAAGTTTGGCTGGATCTGTTTTTACAGCTTATTACTAAGAAATTAGCTATTTGTCAAACGTTCTGTTGTAAAAGCTACACCCACTTTTTAGCCTGAAAAGTCAAAATCAACTTTTTAGAAAAGCTACAGCTTCCTTCTTATATGTACATGTTCGGGAAGTAATTTGCTTGAAACATACTTACAAATATTTGCCTTGATAATCTCTCTTAGTGTAATGCTTTACTTTATTATGCTGTAAATAATCATGCTGGCTTTACAATTTACATCTTACAGTAAAACGAAAGTAGTTAAACACCTGTGCAAATAACTTGGCGTATTCATGCCTAATCCTACGGCCGTCGCTGCAATAGACGACGTAGTTGCCCCACCCTTCCATCACGGCGCAGCCGGTGGTCGTTCACCGGCAGCGCCGGCACCCGGCCCTGTGGCCCTATCATCTTCTTCCACATCGCCTCCCGAACCTTGTCTGCGGCGATTCTCCGGCGTCGTCTGCATTCCCGGTTGGTCTTGACCGTCTCGCACCCGCCGACGCCCCGCTCGCCCTCGATCTGGCTGATGTAGTGCTTCCCGACGGCCCGCGCCTCGTCGGCCTTGTAGAGGAGACCGAGCACGTAGGCCGTCGCCTTGTGGCCGGCGACGTCCGCCCTGTCGAGGCACACGAGGCCGCGCTGCACGTCCTGGTGAGCGAAGACGAGCGTGAGGCCGACGATGAAGCAGGCCTCCGGATTGCCAACGCCGGCCAGGTGGTTGACGACGGCGAGGTAGCGCTCGTTTTCCAGCCACTTCATCGCCATCTCCCTCTCCAGCGCCACGCGCCTTCCCACGGCGCGCTCCTTGGACATGGCCTTAATTTGCAACTGCAACATACACAAATCAACACTAATATACCTATTTATCCATAAAAGGTAAGGAAAAGAAGGCCAAATTAAGGTCGTTGTTACTCAAATTAGTGTCATGTTTCTCTCCCTCAAAAAAAAAAAAGTGACATGTATGCTTGCATGGACTGGTTGCCGCCACAAATTACGTATTATTAGATTATATAGTAGTACGTGTTCTTGTAGGTATATAAGATACGTGTCTCGTAGGCTGCGGAGGTCCGCCATGGGGCGACGACATCGTGAGGAAGCTCGACGGCGAGCGCCGACCTCCTCGCCCTCGCCGTCATGTTCCCCGTGCTCACCATGGCGCGAGACTTACTAGCTAGCTACGTACGTATTCAACACCGTACGTGCATGTATTAGTTATTGCTCTCTCGCAAGAATAACTCGCTTAATTACTGCTAGATATGGAAGCCTAGAACTGATCAATGTGATTAGCCTTGCCATGCCGCTGCTAGCTATGTATTTGTAACACTCTCTTGCTTATAATCCGGTTTCCCCCCTATTTTGACTTTTTTTATTTTATTTTAAAAATAGCCCTCTAGAAAACTAATCCTAAAACTGGCCTATTTTTTCTGTGCCATCGCGAATGACACAAAGGTTAAACATCCTCATACCAATGGTAATAGCGTTGAGAGCCCGTCCTTGCTTGCAACGTGGAAGCTGATGTGTTACGTATAACTCCACGCCAATAATATTGGAGCAGATGTGTTGAGTCGGGACTTAAAGGCATTTTCCCCTATTGGTGCTGAACCCTCTGGAGTGGATGCGGATCTAGCACGGATGTGCGGTTTCTAAGCGCCAGCACTGATGGCTCAAATGTATCATTGTCCCGCGCCAGACGTGGACTGAGGCACCATAGCCATGCCAGAGCCCAAAAGCGAGCTCTATGCGCTCGCACCACCTCCCTCTCCCCCCTCTCTTCAAATCCACTTAAATCCCTCCGTTTTCATGTGGGATTTTGTGTGGGAACCGTAAGAGAAGATAATCCCCCTCATCCCCTCATGATTTTACTCACTACATTTGCTTGATTTGATCAAATTTAGAGTAAACCCTAGTTTAGAAGTGACATCCAAAATCCGAATTTGACGTTGTGGGAAGGTTATCAATTGTTCGTAGTCCAATCGTTTCCTACATTTTGAGTATTTGTTGTTTATTATCGATTGGTTTGTATGAAACACATATGAATGAATCGGGATAAACCTTTATTATTTGGTCTAAATTGCATGAATTCGGGATAGTTCGTGGTGATGTAGGTTATAATTATTATGTATATGTCTATGAGCTAGCATAGTTTGTTGGTTATTGAGGTTGGTTTGAATGGAAAACCGTTGTAGGAAGTAACGATGATAGTATAGTACCTTTTTAATTACACGTTGTATTTTGTTATCGGATGGATCGGTAGCTTCGTTGTGAAGCGGGTCTTGGACGATGATGACTTAGCACAGCTGCAGCCCAATGGTTCAATTCAGATGCCAGCAGGACCACAGTCCTCTCTCGAACGAAGATGAACAGACAGATGCGGAATGACTGCTTTCTCCAGACGTCGTCAGCTCTTCACCTCATAAGAACAGGATGAGCTATATGGTTTTCAGATCAAGCAGACAAGCACCTCTTCTTTTGTTCTGACTTTTCTTATGTAAATACTATATGTGGATTAAGACCTGTCTTACCTTGTACATATTGCTAGAAATGCTTATCCGGACCTTAGTAGCATATATAGCATGGAGTACTGACTCCTGCAGACAACATTAGTCTGTCAGAAAAAGCAAACCGGAGTTGGCTCAGTGTGAAATGTAAATCATATCAAGATGGTAATTGCTTACTAAGTGCCATGTTATAAAAAAATCACATCAATTCGTTTATGCTAGAGCGTGTTTGTAACTTGAATTTGAACAAATAAAGCAGTTTTAGCCTTTTCCATCCGATTGCAAATATGCAACCTCCTAGGGTCCTTGTCCCAAACACCCTCTGGGCTGGGCCGTCAATAGAGGTTGGTCGAACTGCTTCGTCGGCCCACGCGAAATCAGTATCCGGAAGCTCTCGAGATGGGCCTCATCTTCAGTATCAGCCCCAGAATGGACTGCGAATCTTATCTCTGATCAGAATTCAGACGAAGCCAACGTAAGTTAAGTGCTCTTCCGATGAATGCTATGCAATCTGCGCCGTGTATCTCGGATTGAGCGGTTGTAGCAATCCCTGCATTGAGTCGTGGGTCCGAACAATGATCCAGATTAAGTCAAAAAAAAAAAAAAAGGTTCTACCGTAAAATTACCTGCGATCTGGGCCTTGTTTTTCGAATCGAACGGCCAGAGTTCCGAGCGGCCAAAACCCTAGAATCGGTATATCATGGCATAGCAACTTGGATGAATCAATCAATCTGGAGAGTAGTGTGTTCATTGGTTACTCGATATAGCTAGACATGGCCCGTTCCTAGCGACGTTTAGACCCTGTATTAGATCACAGAAATTTTTACAGAAAATATCACAGGAAACAATTCAGATTCCTCCTCGTTCCAATCGGAAAACTCACCGCAGAAAAGGGTGACCGCGATTTGCTTCGGGAGACACTGTTGTATCATTTGGATTATCCATTTGCTCTTCACAAAAGAAACCAAAAGGAAAAATCAGTGAGAGGAGGAGGGTTTTCCAGCTTATTCTGCTCTGCGCAGCGTCGGTCAATCTGCTGACCAGCAAACGCAGTGTCACAGTCTCATGTGATCCACACGAGTAATATCGTTTCTATCATTACTAATCACTATCAGCTCGTCACTGCTATATACTACTACCAAGCAGCTAATCATCACGTACCACAAATAAATGTCTTTCACAATCACTACTACAAAAGATTTATATTAGACGTCTTAATACAGACGGTTAAGAAAAATCATCTGTAATAAGAAATATCACTGACGGTTCTATAGTAAAACCGTCTATGAGATAATCATAGACGGTACTCTTCATAAACCGTCAGTGATATACATCAATATCATATACGGTTTTAAATACGAACCGTCTGTGATAAGTTCATATCACAGATGATTCTAACTACGAACCGTCTGTGATATGAACTCAGACCACTATATAAACATACCGACCTCCTCCTCGATCGGCATCCTCCTCCCCGGCATCCGTGGCGACGACGACGACCATCCTGGCCGCGAATACCTTCTCTATTGACGACCTGCTTCTCCTCCCCATCGGTGAGTTGTGTATGAACCTAATATTGTAGTTGTGAAATCATATGTAATTTAAGTGTCTGTAGTATGCTTGAGTAAGTGTCTGTAATTTAACCAGATATTAGCATAGATATGAGGGTGGATAGCATTTTGAGTTTGTGAATGATGATTGGCTGATAATCCTCATATCTATGCTAATATCTGGTGGTGTATTTTGCTAGCTGTTATGTGTTAAGAAATGTATGATTGTATTGTTATTTGCCACAAGGAGTTGTAGATATGCATGCATTATGTATACTTCTGTGATCGAGTGGTGTATGATTTAGAGAGTTTCCCCCTGTGCATTGAGGTTATGATATGCATATATGTACTGATGTTCTGAAACCTATATAGAGAGAGAGTAGATTTTTATATAGATGAGTCCTTGGATTATGAAAATGTAAGAGTGCTGGTAGTGAGCAATGTAGGTATTTAGATGATAGGATGATTGATTGTTTTGGGAAAGATGTCAATGTTTTGTATATTTGGAACATGAGTAATATTCAATACTTGAAATCTGAGGATGGACAATGTTGTTGTTACATATCCTGATTATGACAGTTATATGTATTTTGGCCTCTACGCTATTTTGGTATTTTATTCTTTCAAGTGCACAATATAATTAAGTTGGACTATTGATAAATGGCTCATTTTGTAATATTGCACTGAAGACATGAAGATAGCTGGTAGTGTGGCATGCTTTCCCATGGAAGTGGCAAAACTTATACTACCACGACACACAAAATTCTGGTTTATGATGAATTAGTCTAGTTAGAGGTTAGATAAGAAGTAAGAATGCTTTTGACTAATATGGTTAATATCATGGCTGAGTTTCTCATGTTATCTTACTGAGATTTATAACATTTTATCATTTTTGTCCTTTCTTGCACGTGCTTAGCAAAAGAAGTATCAACATTAATGGCAAATTTAGTATTGCATTGATTTCATTGAAGCTGAACACCTAATTTATTATAATATATTGTTAAAAGGCAGCCTTTTTCATATGGTAAAAATAGATCAACAACATGGAAAAGCTATTATAAGTTAAACAAAAACTTGAGGTGGAGATCGAACTACTGAAGGAGAAGTTTGAGATAACATAAAAGATTTATGAGATGAAATAAGAACTGAAAGACATAGATGTTCGCTTGCAAGATATCGAATCTCTTACCACGGCACTCATCAGTAAGGACCGCAGGGCGAATGCAGAGTTGGAAGAAGCCAAACCTGAGCTTATAGAGGTAATATAAAGATTTCTTGTACTGAATTCAATGTGATTACTGATAATATACCAAGACACCCTTTTTCACAATAACATGATCGCTTTTAATTTGTAGGGATTAAGAGATATGACTAGAGATCAATCGGTTATTGATGTGAAACAAATCGGTACTATACTGGAGTTATGGAACTTTAGAGAGAACCGAGAAGCCTCTGTTGCGGAAGCTATGTCACATATGATGGCAGACATAAAGAAACCCTAAGGTCTTCTTGTCTTGAACTATGAAATAATGTGGTTTCTCAATGTACGCTTGTTGATATTTGTGATATATATCATATTTTGTTAATGTATTGTTACTTGAACTATGAAATATTTCGTTATCATATTTGTGGTAAGGTCTTATTGTCTTGAACTATGAAATAATATTTTTTCCCTACCTCTCTTGGCAGAACTTCCATGATTAGTATATGTTGTTCGAAATTTTCTTCTCTTTAGATATTTCTGCAACGACATTTATAAGGCACAACCAGTTATTGATTTTATAATTGAATATTAAAACATCCTAGATGCATTGAGGCAATAGTTTGTCTAATGAGAAGTGTCTTAAAATATGAATATTTATAGCACTTTCATAACTTTTCTTATTCTAATGTTGATGGATTTCAAGATAAAATCCAATTCCATCAACAGTTCTTCCTGAAAGTTGCTATACTCTTATTTATCTTCCACTTCATTCTCATCTCCGAATGAGAATACCATATACGGCCTATTTTTAAATTTTTTTACCCGATCAGGATTTTGGATTCTGTCCCGACCGAAATCCGAAATCTATGCATATGTGAGCCACTTGCACGGTCCATTAGATGAGCGTAGGGAAGAAACTGCCCGTGGTCTGCCCACATGGTGGTCGTATTGGCTGGTGGGTGGTCCCCTTTGTATTTGGGCTGGCTGGTGGGTGGTCCCCTTTGTATTTGGGCCTAAGTATCGGCCAGCTAGCTACCTGCGCTGCGCTCTATGTGAGGGTGCTCAGTCGCAGAATATCTATACCCCTTTATAATGCACCTAAGTAATTTTTTCTACGTCCACCCTAAATAATGCACCTCATTAGAGATGGCCAATGTTCGTGCACCCAGTAAAACGTCCCCAGAAACTTGCATTCATCAAAATGAACGTCTCAGATCTTTCCTCAGTTTTACTCACCCACATCCGATGGTCATTATTTAGTGTGTCTAATCATCCATGTGGCCCACAACAGACCTCCCTCACCTACATATTTGGAAGGAGAGCGAATCAAACAAGGAAATAAATAATGAGGATCCGCATGCAAAGAAACCAGACTTGAATTTTTTACTGGCCAAAATTGTACGTACTACATATTTGGAAGGAGGGTGAATCAAACAAGGAAATAAACAGGGAGGATCCACATACAAGGAAACAAGACTTGAATTTTTTATTGTCCTGGCATTGTGATCGTATTTTTTTTTTCGAATATGACCCTTCTCGAGACTTTTTTACGGATCTAGCCCCATAGATCCTAATTTTAACGCACAGAGAGCGTTGAATTTTTGTTTTTATTTTTTACCTAAGGAACTAACTGTCTGTGAGTGCTGCTTAATTTTTTTCAATTTTTTATCGCGGAACCAATAGTGCGCGAAAGCACTATTTAATTTTATCTTTTTTCCTTGCGGATCCAAAGAATGGCGCAGCGCAGCTTTATTTTTTCATATTTTTCAAATCATCCTCGTGGCCCACAATGACCTTCCTCACCTCCAAAGATCAACAAGGAAAAGGAAACAAACGTCTTGGAATCAAGGAAAAGGAAACAAATGTCCCGGAAAAGGAAAGGACCATATATTACGTCTTGGGAAAAGGAAACCGAGATGGGGCAACATGACCGGAGAACGCAGTCCGCAATGGCTCCACGGTCGCCATCGGTGGCTTTGCCGACGCGGAGAGGTTGCTGGTCAGCGACCTCGCGGCCGCCGTGCCTCGGCAAATTTATAATTTATTTTTTTTGAAAATAATCTTATTAAGTATAAAATAATCAAAAGTTTTTTTGAGAATTTTTCTAGAATTTTTTAACCTAATGTGCTATCTTTTCAAAAATCCTTCTATATTTTAAAAAAATGAAGGCAACTCACCTGTAGCTTCTTCTAGTCATAGTCCGGACTGGAGAAGCTTCTTCTCTTCCCTCCTTCCATTAAAGCAAGAAAGAAGCTCCAAAGCTCCATCAATCCCGTACCAAATCTCCTCTTTCCATCTATGGTGTTAATTCCCTAAATTTCGTGCTCTATTGCCAAAATTTCCTCCCAATCTGATTTGATCCCAAATTATGGTTTCCATAAATATGCTTGTTTCGGGGTTATAAAAGCCGGCGAGCTCTTCTCCACCCCATCGCATTGCGTAAATCTCCAAGTGCTCCCTCTTGTAAAGATCGCCGGATTTTGGAGGTAACCAAGCCATCACCGTCATCTTTTCCGTGAAATTCACCGCAACCGTGACTCCTCCTCCGCAGCGCCGGTCGGCGATCTCACCGCACTGCTGCCGACCCATCTGCGATCGGCCGCCACCCCGGCCTTCCTCCCCTTTTTGCTGGTTGCCAGAGAGCACGCTGTGCTCTATGTGGAAGCTGAAAAAAAATAATTTAAAATCAGAGAATTCTTTTTTCTTTCTCTTTCTTGATTTAAAATCTTTTGGGAGCCCGTTTTCGCCCATTCGACCTCCATTTAATTTCGTTTTCCTTTCTAAATTCATTTAAAATTCTAAATTTCTCTTTTATTATTACGTGTTGTATTTATACTTATCTTATCATTTAATTGATAAGTGGGGTACTGCCGTCATAGCGCTAGCACAGGCACTATACTAGTAATTCTAAATTGATGGATCAAGAGAGAGGCAATATATACTAAGTACTACTAGATGAATACACACGGCAGCACGTCGCACACTTGAAGTTTGTCAGAATTCTTAAAAATTATGTAAAATTTAAAAACATCAGTAGTATTGTCAGAATTCTTAAAATTTACACAAGTTTGTTCATGCTTTGAAATTTTTATGGTGACTTAGGCATGCTCTCAGGGCCCTCCTCAAAAAGTTTCTGAAATTTCTAACATGTTTTAACAGCTCAATTAAATTAGTGAAGTTGCTTTAAATGCATTAGCAGCATTGTCAGATTTTTTTAAAAAAATTGTACAAGTTTTATCATAATCTGAAATTTTTATGGTAGCTTAGGCATGCTCCTAGGACCCTTCTAAAAAAGTTTGAAAAATTAAATTCTTTTGATGGCTCTGGAAAACCAAAAATAGCGAAATTTAAATGGATTCATAATTTCTAAAAATTGCAAAATTTTAATCATCGTGCAATTTTTTTACGGTAGCTTATAAATGCTCTCAGTACCCTTATAAAAAAGTTTCAGAAATTTGCGATATGATTTATTATCTCAATTAAATCAGTGGAGTTGATATGAATGCGTCAGTAGCATTTATGGTAGCTTAGTCATGTTCTGAGGACCCTTAGCAAAAAGTTTCAAAAATTTCTAACACTATTTGATAGCTCAATTAAATAAATTGTTTTACCGCAGCTAGTGAAAGGATCTAATTGTAATTACGTATTTTTTAAGGGCTTTCATGGAGGAAGGACACGTGGGGTGCTCCTTGACCGGTAACTCTACGGAGTATAATAAAAGCAGTATGCATCAATGCATGAGTTGTTGAGGTACAGGAAGCCTTGAACATCATATCATAATGTCCAGACTGCATTAACTTAGGTTCAAGAGATGGCACAGGGAGGTCACTCGTGCTACTGTACCACCTGCAACAGTATGAGAGCCAACATGAGAATCTGCATGGAGATCAGATTAGCTTGCGAATTAAAAGCGCTCTTAATTCGTATGCGAGAGAGAGAAAAAAGAAAAACAATGCGACACTGAGAGTGTATAAATATGCCTGCACCTTGGCTCCTCCTCGGCCCTCATGAAGATCAGCTAACTAGTGCAAGATACACCTTCAGACAATCAGACTTGAGGGATGGATAAGGCACACTCATATGAACCAACCATTTCTTCGTCCATGTACACATATATCGGTAGGGCTGGGAGACGTCGAGAATTCAAAGATTACATTTCTTATTACATAGTTAAGACAGACAGTTGATTTCCGCGGTGGCTAATGGCCGGGTCGTGCGTTCAGAGAGAGAAAAGTCACTTCACATGTCTATAATCCTATTTATCTTGTAACTCCAGATCCTATAGTTAGAAGATCTCACCCTGTTATCGTATTATATTTCTCTGATTCTTTCCCAAAGAATTCTTTGATTTTTTTTTAATTTTGACTTTATTGAAACTAAGTGGATGCAACGAAAAAAATAAATTGAATTAGACCACTATTTCAATCTACTAACCTATTCTACGTAGATTTAAGATAATATAATAAAAGACTCTAAACTCTAAAGTAAGTTTCTGCACCTGGGTTCGTCTCCGGTTTGTAATGATCGGAGAGACCTGGGTGTCATGGATCAGCCCGAGCTGCATATCCATAGGTCACGAGTGGCCTCAGGCCATTCTACACTAAAAGTTAATGTGGAGGGCCGGCACATTAACATGGTGTTTGATTTGAAGGACCGGATGAATGGATCATCCGATCCTAACTTCGAATCTAACCTACTTGTTCAGTTTGAGAAGTAGAATGGGTTGTTTCATCACCATCTTATCCCTCATAAGCATATGTTAGTATAAAATGAGGGATAGTGTTATTCCACCAAATTTTTTAGGATGATCCTATGATAGGCCAACCCATTTTAAGATAAGGTGATCCCTCGAACCAAACACCTAACTGTTTGCTTACCTTGGTAGTAATATCTAGGAAAGAACTAGCAATCGGACGTCCGATCCAACTGTTTTTTCTCAGACGCGTCGGTGCAATATTTTTTCCAACGTCTGCAACATTTTTTCCAACTTATGCAATATTTTTTTTTGCGCGCAGATTTCTACTATTATTGAAGGAAAATGTTGCACGCGTAGGAAGAAAATGTTACAGCGATCCGGCCGATATTTCTACTGTTATCGAAGGAAAATGTTTTACGCGTAGGAAAAAAATGTTGCAGTGTCCGAAAAAATCAGACGCCCGGTTCTTAGCAATTCCGTAATATCTATTTGCCCATCGCCTGACCAGCCAGGGTTAACGAGTTAGTCTATTTATAACTAGCTGCTACGCAAGATAACAACCCGCTTCTTTTCTCGTCCTCAAGAACCGCAAGAGGTCGATGTTACTACTTCACTGCTAGCAATCTAGGAGTGTAATATAGTAACAAGGAGAATTGCTTGCAAATCTTTCCGACATAGCGGACGACCACAGGAACTATACACCATACCGTGTAGGCAAAGGAGGCATCGGGAATTAATTCACTGGTACAGATTGCTGCTGCTGATGCTGCCGTCTCGCCTTCAGTCGGATGAGGTATGGCATGATTTCATTGGGGCTATGCTAACTATTCGTTGTATGGCTCACCAGATCTTCATTGATCAGGTTTTCTGAAGCTAATCTGATGTTATCTCTCGCCTGAAAACATTTTTGCACAACGCTCTTTAGTGGCTGCTTACAGCGTTGACTAGGACAGATGCCATGATATGCACACATGTTTTGCTCCCTTTAATTAGATCTTTGAGGCACAAAATTAAATGTGCACAAATTTGCCGAAAAGTGATATAACTGCTAAAACTGTGTATACGACACTGTGTGGAGCAATGGAGCATAACAAATGGCTCTTATCTTCAAATTGAGGTATCTCTGCTCCCTGGGGAGTGGTGGAAAGATCCGGATGTTACATCGTCACTCCAAGACTACACTTAGTTTCTTGATGAAATTCCTATCTGATTAAGTGATCGAACAAGTACAGAACCTCTTAGCACCAGAACACTACTAATTAATCCTTGGTAACATCAATTAATATCTACTTAAATAAAAAATTATCTCGTGCAATTAGCTTAGTAGTACTAGTACATGACATAATCGGGTCAAATTAATTTGACTCCTAAATGAACATAAACCAAGGACAGGTAGCAATGGAACTACGTAAATGTTTTTCCCCCCTTTTCCGATCAAAAGGGATTTTATATACACTGTATGCATAACTGCAAGAGCCATGCATGAGCCCATGTGCACACTGGAAATCATATGTACACCATCCCAAGCACTCTAGATCGACATGGCTAGTCTGTAAAACTGCATATATATCATTCTTCTGTTCTTGTATTCTCAAGAGCAACAAAGGGCAGAAGGTACTGGACCGGAGAGCGAAAGGTGAAAACGAGTGTATTTTTGCACATGGAAATCGACGAACAATATTTCTCTGGAACAATATATAAGAATTTCTTGTCTATATACCCACGACACACCATAGGCTTGGGAGACATGGAGAGTTCCATGGTTGTGCCATATATCTCCTCTCTGAAAACTAGTCGTATCAGTTTTTGCAATGCTTCCACTCCAAGCGCTAATTAACTTGCTCGTACGCTTGTTTCTCAACTTTTCAGTCCGCAGCGCCAGGAGGTTGATGATCACAAAGCTGACCTCAAAATAGACATGCTAACGTGGCTATGTTTAATACGGTTCCACTCTCCATTTCGGAACAACCAGTTGTGCCCGGAAGAAATTTCCATGGTTGCTGCTGGACTGTTAAGATGCTGCCTATATGCATCATGCCGGCTGGTCGGCGAAGCTGCAATCGTCGTCGCCACCCACCAAAGCTAAATTAATGAAGTATATAGCTAAGATTAACAGTCTGCCATCTCGTTCACGTATTTTGTTATAAAATAACGTTTTGCATAGCTAGATAAGTACGTACTATATAGTTTGGTTTTCATAAATTATTAATTAATGGGCTGGCTAACCGTGTGTACGTTAATTAATTAAGTTTTCGCCGTAAAGCCCGATGCAGTCGCTCCAAATTGTAGCTCGTAGCCAGCTCGAGGTAATTATAGTCGTGAATTTTTTTGAGAAGTAACTGGTGTGAAGTTACTAATTCGAATTAAACCTGCACTATCGCAGCAGTTTTTTTTCCATTCACTCATGTATATATGTAAGCCATGCATGCACGATATATGCATGTACTTGGATCAATCCACGTATCATCGATCGCCCCCCACACCCCAACAAAAAAAACCTGAATAAAAGAGCTCACTGGCTATATATATTACTCTGCATAATTAACAAGCCATGTACGTGGAAGCGAAAAGGCAAAATGTAATTAATCCACATATGTATGGCTCGGATCATATATAAAGCACCGGTCCAAACAAACAAAATGCATGCGAATTGAATTGAGATGGAGCACAAGCTAGCCCACAACAACTCTGCCTGCGGATGCCTATATGACGGCGCTTTCACCGCTTCTTTCTTCTCCTCGATCTCCTCTCAAAGAGATGTCACCACTGCTTAATTAGTACTAAGGAACAGTACGTGTAGCAAGGGTGGATATATATATGGTGATTGACAAGAGAATTGCCAGCGAATCTTTTTTCCTTATATGCATAGGAGACGTCGGGAGATGCACGGTTGTATCTCTTGTCCTAAAATGAACGAAAACATGTCTAGTTTTGACGGCTCTATTTGATTTCAAGTGATAATTAATTGATCGTTCCAATCTGTATTTTTCGTTTCAGTGCTCGTAAAGCAGTCCGGGGAGCACTGTACAGTGGGGTAGCTGCTCCATGGAAGGGCCATTCTCCGGTTTGCATTATCATACTTGATGGATCTGGTTGAGGGGCCGTGCGTAGCCGAACTCACCTCCATCTTGGATATCTCTTCCAGCAACACCTTTGAATGCATTCTCAGATAAAAGATATCCTACCACTTAGTTTTGGTGTTCTGTATGTCATCTTGTATTTCTTTTGCGATGATAAAATCCTGTATTTGTAGTTACAAACATAAATATCATGCATGCTTATAATATATTTTTTTCTGCACTCGCACTGTAATTAACAAGGTACGTGTTGACTTACTCTTTCTTAGAAACATCAATTAACTGTTGTAGTACTCCACCGGTCATAAAGAGTTGTCGTTTTGAACAGTGACATGGTCTCTAAAACACAATTTTGACTACTAGTTTTTATTATAATATATTTATAAAATCCAATAAAATTATAATACTATGAAATTACTTTTTGAGACAAATCTACACATATGATTTCGTGTAACCAATTTAAATATTAAAAAGATGTTGACAGTTGAAGTTTTGAAAATTTGACTATACCTATGTTCAAAACGACATCTATTTGTTTTTTTTTAAAGATTAGCAGGAGCTCTGCCTTTAATTCAAGAGAGATATAAAAAAGACCGAAAGTTTTTACAGCAATCGAAAACAACATTGGAAAGCAACAACCCTGTGTTCTTCAATGAGGGTCCAGTTGCAAAGACTAAGGCACCGACCATTTTCTAGCTCTATAAATACGACACCTCTAATGACCTCCTTAATCAACGGCAGCTGTCAAAACAATTTGTAGCACCATCTTTCGGTTGTTGATGCCCTGCTTAATGAGGTTGAAGACCGCCTGCAGAGAATGGTAAAGATTGTTGAAGATTCTTGCATTCCTTTCCTTCTAAATATTCCAGAACATGTAAAGTAATAGCCCGTACACACGCTTGCGCGAGCGACTCGGCGTTTGTTGTCGCACTAGCTGCCACCATTGGGAAGCATTCATCCCCGGCTACGGGATCGGAGGCTGAAAATGTAGCAAGAGGAAGACCCTCCTACAAATTTGTCTTGAGAAAGGGCAATGAAGCAAGATGTGTGTGGCTGTTTCCGGTTGAGAGCCACAGAGAGGGCATTAGACATTGTTTGGCCAACCGCTAATTGCCAACGACATCTATTTGTGATCGAAGGGAATAGGTAACATGGCTTGAATCTCACTCTTGAGTACGTCTTGACACTTAATGGGACATCGCAGTACGTACGTCGCTTGAATTAACAGAAGCAAAATAAATGCCTCGCCAAAAGAGAGAGAGGGAGAACCGGAGAAGCAAATCAATGGAGCTCCAGAGTTGAACGGGAACACAAATATCAGGACGGTCACTGAATGCACGACAGCTCGTGCATGTAGATAATTTAGCAGTAGCAGTAGCAGTAGCTGCATGTATGTACCTAGCTCACATGCGAATTAAGCACTGGGACCAAACGACGCGGATTGAATTGATTTGTTGATAGAGCCACAACTACTCAACATATATATGTGCCTAGCTGTAAGGCTACAACTATATATATATATATATATAGTTTCTTTTACCTCTGATCTTTCTTTCTCTCCGGCCTCAAGATCCTCAAGGACCTCAACTACACACGGTACCGCTACTGCTTGCTACTTGCTGGGATCGGAGCTGAGCTGGCTCGTATGAGAATGTCTCGCATAGCAGCCATGCATCTGTGTCTATGGCTGCACATACATATATACTACGTAGGCATGATAGACGATGGTTGTGGCATCGATCGATATTACCCCGAAAAAAAAAAGTGCGCGGCTCCAATTTTAATGACCATGTTTTGAAGATGACACGTGAGCTCTAGAAAATGCAACTGTACTGGTAGGAGAAATTTTACGGCATATTATACTGATAGTATATAATGGTAGTAGAAATCAGATCTGACCTTTGATTTGTTAAAGCATTTCTACTACCAGAGAAATTATAAATAAATTCTAACTAATCTGATCTATTGGATTGAAAGAATGAACAATTTATATTAAATTTGTGGCATGTACGGCGATGCTGACGAATCATATATATGAAGATTGACATTGTAGGCTTTGTTTACACTTATTGGAGTGTTTATGTCAGGTTCTTAATTAGTAGAAGAATGCTACTTAGTTCCAATTTTCGTGCGTCTTTGAAAACGGGATCGATGAACTCCTTGTTTTCCATGTTCTTCTCTCCTATGTAGAGCACTGAACTGAAAGTATATAAATACTCCTAGTTTTTCCCTGTCGAAGAAACATGTGACAGAAAATTGTTTAATTTGGTGCCATGCATGTTTGATCAGGCTGGCATGCGTGCATATCATGGATGGTTGCAGCTTTGATTCTTCCGCGCAATGCTTGTGTATGCTAATGCGCAGGGTTCGCAATATCATTGATAATAGAGTGATTTTCTCGATTATCAACTGTATCACCGCGGTTTGATCTCTGAAACCGCTCGGTAAATCGGTAGAATTCAAAAAAATTAGAAATATTTATGAAAAAGTGTTACTTTTTTTGAAATTTTTATGTGAGGTCATGAGGCAATTTTAACAAGCATACCTGTGTATTTTTTAAAAAATTTTGACAGTGCTACTGTCAGAATATATGCTCTTTTGTTTTTAATTTTCTAGGGGCAATAAATGAAGTCTAATATTTCTGGATTTTTCTGTGAGGTCCGATGAAATTATAATGATTATATAAAATTTTTATATGATTATCAGACCTGTGTATGTTTTTAAAATCCTAATAGTGTTATTGTCTTTGTATATGCTCTTCTGTTTTTGATTTTATAGGGGTCGCAACTGAAGTCCAATATTTCTGAAACTTTTACTACATGATCCTTAGGAACTATTTATGATTCAATTAAAATTTCAGAGCATGAAGAAGCTTGTAAAGTTTTATAAAAAATTTGAAAATGTCTTTGTTCCTTTTTCATTAATTGCTATTTTTGATTTTCCAGAAGCACTATATGAATATTTTTTTTAAAATTTCTCTGAGGTGTTTTATATATTAATTGGGATTTATTTATATTTATTTAATTTCCCTTGAGTGTGCCAAAAATCTAAAAAAATCTTTCGAAAATCAAAAATAAAAAATCGAATAAAACCGGTCAAAAATCGAGAAAATTGGTCGGTTTTCGAATTTTTTTGACGTTGTTTGATCGCTGAGTTCAAATTTTTTGACTTCGAACTTCTTCGATTTCTACCGATTTTTGACGATAATCAAAAATAAAAAATTTGATATTGTGAACCCTGCTCATGTCGTGCATTTTAGCCTTTTATTTTGATAGAGGAAAGAGTGCACGCAAGCTAATGATGTTATATTTCTGTGAGAACACGCGGTTTTTTCATGCAGTGTTCGATAAGGTGATGCGATGATCAGAGATATGCTTAATTCTTATATGCATAAACAAACTTTAGCCCTCTCTTTTGTTAAAAAAAAATCTGAATCACCGGAGCACTTTGGTCTGCTCAAGACGACATATATCCATGTAGTCATGGACCATGAGCTTACGTGCAGGACCTCTAGAGTTCGACGACGCTTCTCACCTTGGGCTCGGGCCTTGGGGCACGACCCGGCCCGAATGGAAATGGGCCACGGGTTGCCCTGCACGTTGCGCTAGAGAGGCCTCGGAGGCTGTAGGAATTCGTTGCTTCTTCTCTCATAATCTGACAGTATTTCTTTCGGAATTGCTAGCGACCCTAGGTCCGATAGCATTGGACAGTGGCTCCAATTAAAGCCCACGGTCTTATGCTTGCGCTCCCTGCTCTCTGTCTCTCAATCTCTCTCGATCAGCTCTCTCTTTCCTTCGCCCAGTACACATCAAAACTAGAGTTAACCATCTACTGCATCTATGGTCAGAGCTCGTCGGATCTGATGGCTCTCTGCTCTCTCTCTCTCTAAGCTCCCTCTTCCCCTTGCCCATTACATGTTGCGGTTGGAGTTCACCACCTGTTGCATCCATAGCCGAAGCTCACTAGATCTGGTGGGCTTGAGTCTGGGGGAGTTGTGGGCTGTAGATGGCTACTACTAGCTAGGAACCATTCAACCCTCCATCACCCAAGCTCCATTGCTTGTCGCTAGTTCGAGGTTGCTATTGCCCATTATGGCTGGAGCTCGCTAGATATGGCAACCGAACTCGTATTCGAGGAGTTCAACCATCGAGATCGTGCTCGAGGAGTTAGTTCGTCACGATCGGTGCTCGTGTGAAGGCCTCCCCTTCCGAGGAGTGGGTGGCAGGGTTTCAAAAACCGAAATTTGAAAACAGATTCGAAAAAAATCGCTCAAAAACCGAAGGGTTAAGAAATCAAATTTTTTTTGAAAAAAATCCAAAAAAATAGAAAAATCGCTTGGTTTTCACGAAAAACCACTGACCAAGTGAATGTTCATCACAAAACGGTTTTGTGAGCGGTTTTTGACGAAAACCGAGCACATAAATTTTTTCAATTTTTTTTAATTAAGCCGGTTTACCGAGCAGTTTTTGATTTCGAACCGCAGCGGCACGCTCGAAAACCACGGTTTTCAAGCGATTTTGTAAACCCTGGTGGGTGGAGCTACCCGGATCTAGCGAGGCCGAAGGAGGCATGGGGGCGCTAGTGATGAAGCGGTAGTGTGGGGGTGGAACGCATCACCGCCACACGCACACCCTCCTCATCTGGTACATATGTTGTAGATGTTTCTTCAAATTATTGCAAATCATGTACGCTAGGAATGATCTAGCTTTGATATGGAGGTCTAAAAAATAATTACCATTGGCAAATTGATGCTCTGCTGTTATTTTCACATAGCATATTTTCAATTATGTTTGTTGCCCATCAATCATGAGATGGTAGCACGCTTTAGCGAGCCATATAAATGAGAAACATAAAGGAAAGAAAAAAAATATTTTCAGATCCGCACCTCTTCCCCTGTTTAAAATTAAAATATTTATCTGGGATTGGAAATTACATGCCCCAATGTTGCAAAAGCCTTTAGATGTTAGCATCCTCTAATATCTGCTGCATATTTGCAACTACTGAGTCCTTGAGAATTCTTAACATTTTGAAAATCCAGATAACAAGAAAAGATTTTCTGAAACCTCACATTTCTACACACGTCAAAGTATTGGACATACATCTTCTGTTACTGCACACAAACCTGCATTGGCATTTTATTCGGCATGTGTATCATGCAATCATGCTCTCCAGTGAAATGACATATTAAACATAGCCCCTACTATAAGACCAAAAAACTTGCTGCATATCTGCACTTGAAAGCCTGCTACAGGCTTACAGCACATTGTGCTTGAAGTTTTTGCGGGCAAATCCCCATTTTGCCATTATACTTGGTTACGATAGCGTTGACACCTTGGAAGTTCTCAATTAGATCTTTCATGAAACAACCAATCCTGACAGGAATTCCAATATGACTTCTTCCAAGAGGTCACCATATAACATCCTGGCTATCTGCTTTCCCACCATATTGATGTCATCGTCAACTTCCAACCAGTTTGGATCAAGAACCTTGTCATCAGGATGTCTTATGGCAAGCTCTTCTCGCTGCCTGACCATCGTCTGCCAAACCTTCTCAACAGGCCCTTCAGGGCCCCATACAGACCTGCACTGTCTTCTAGAATTCACCCACGGGTGCACATCGATACACGGTGCAAGGACCTCGGAAAGGACAGAATTTGCAAGATCAAATAGAAACCTTCTCTCTGGCTTTGCCCATGTAGCAATCTTGTTGTACTTCCTCTCAAGCCTATCGAAGATATGAGGACCAACAGGGCAACCAGGCAAGTACCATGACTTGCACAAGAGCTGCCAGTCCGCGACTATCATACCGGAGCTTATAAGTATGTCAAGGATATATGAGAAGTCCCTGTCCTCCTCAACCTGGAATGCTTCCAAAGATTGGTAAGAAGAATCATTGTCATCATCACTAGACATGGAGACTTCAGGTTCATCTCGGAGTTGACAGTGGTCTATTAGTTTCTCAACATCTGAGGTCAACAAAGAAGCTTCAATTAATTAAAGCATGACGCAAGAAATTTCTTAAACATATTTGTTTGAGTAATTTTGTCATAAATACTGTATTCCTCAGTTTTGGCAGGTCCAGAAATGTCCTTTAAAATGCTCAATTTAACGTTACTTTCTAAATTTTTTAGCAATACTATCTAAAGTATGTTAATTAGTAATTACCCATGATGCTTCAGTCAGGTGCTATATTGTACTTGTTTAGCTTGATTTACAAATTATTTGTATTAACTTCCGCATTTTTAGTACAACTGACAATGTACAGAAACTCAAAAGTCAAAAGTACATGTGGCTGCAGTACGGCCTTGTCCTGTGTTTTACTGGAAAAAATTAGTTTGTCCCACTTACTAGGCATGTCTTGCAAGTCATTCTTGAAGTATTCGGAACAATAACTGTCATCGTCAGTTGGAGGCTCGAGAATGGACACTGGGCTTGGTTGCTCAACCTCTTTAAAGCCTTTATGAGGTTGTCCAGCACCAATATGATTAGAAAGAATTCTGGATTCATAGTCACGACAATGAAAAGGCAATGTTGACACCTAAAACAAACAGGGAAACACTTGTCATCAGATGAAAATTTCATTAGAGCCCAGTTCATGATATTTGGCAAAATGAAGGATACATCACTCTACTATACTGGAATGACAACACCAAGTACTATACTATACTGGAACAGTACACATCTGCGATCAAGAAAAGACCAAATTACTAATGTTAAAGACAAAAACTCACCAAATGAGAATATGATTCAGGAGCAGTAATTGAAACCTTCTTATTGCAACACAAAAAACAACAAAGTTTATGTTTCAGAGTTCATAATAGAGTCCTTTTTTGTCATTTCAGGAAATGCTTAATACATAAAAAACAGCAGAATAACACATTCTAATGTTGAACAAAAATTCACGGAATGAGAATATGATTCAGGAGCAGTAATTGAACCGTTGTTATTGCAAAAAAAAAAAAGGAGAGAGAAATGTTCATGTTTCTAAGGCCCTATTTGTTTAAGCTTAGGCTTTTTGACTTATAGCTTAAAGCCAGCTTTTAGACTTAAACAGCTTAAAAGCAATCGACTTTTATACGTGGTAGAGGTGAGTAATTTTATCATAACTTCAGTGGCATTAGTCTAAGACTAACCCTCAATAAGCCAAAAAATCACCTCTTTGGTGGTTTTTAGTTATACGAAGGCTTATGGCTTTTGAAAAAGCCTCGGTAAAAAACCACATATTTTTTTATGCTTTGGCTTTTAAGCTGGTGTAAAAATCCAAACAAACAAGGCCTAAGTTAAAGCTTTTTTATCATTTCAGAAAAATGCTTAATTCATTGAAACAACAGGAGAATAACAAAATAATATGCCACATGCGAGTAAATTATTCACTCTTTTTTCCTTTTGGTTTACTAAATTCATGGATGTAAGGACTTGCAGACCTTTTGTTCCCCAGATAATTGCAAGCCAAACGCTGAAGGTCCAGTTTCAGCGGGCTTTTGCGCTAAGTCCTCATCTGTCGTGAACAATACTTTCTCATTTATGCAGTCAGAAGTTGAAAAGTTGTCAGCTAGACGCCATGAATGACTTCTGGAATCATCATGAGAAGGAGAAGCAGGTCTCCGCTGCTGCAAGGTGAGATGTCTGACCCCAGAAGCATTCCTCAACTTATCTTGGCTGAGACTGGCAATTTGCTTCAGTATTGGTTTTTCCCGGACAGAATCAAAGTGAAACTTACCATTGTTGTAACCAACGGATGTATTTGGAAAATTTTCACTGTGAGCGGACCCTTCGCAGGAAGAACTCCTATCCAATGAGCTATGAAGAGGCAATGGAGGTGCATGCTTTGGTAAAACTATAAAGCATCCTTCCTTGCTGTGACCACCCTGGTCAAGTTTATTGTGTCGAATTTGGACATGTGAGTCCGAATTTCTCTTTAGTCTCTCTGAATCAGATAAAGCAAACATCTCTGCAAGAGTTTTTGAACAAGCACCAGCTTCCTCATACTTCCGGCAGCTTTTCCAGGGCGAGCTATTTGATGATGACTTGTTGCCTTGCCTGGAGTTAACATCACCGCTGGTGTACCTCTGAGGTGATCCGGTAATATTTATGTCTACCATGTTGAATTGATCAAATAATGGTTCCTGTCCCTTTAACAGTGGATCAATGGAATTACTAGACCTAGTCAAGTATCTTTCTCTTTTTATTCTAGACACATCAACATCTTCTGTATCTAGAAGATGTTGAGAGACCCTTTCTTTGTTCAGCACAGCAAACTCAGCCTGCTTCTGTTTTCTATCTCTCCTGCAATTCTTATCGACACGAGAAGAGTACTGCATGGATAAAGAGTTCTCTGCATCATAGCCACTTCCCAGGCCTGGCTCCAAAACAACAATGCTGTTGAAATCTCCATACTTTCCTCTCAATGAATTTCTGATATCTCTAAGTGAAGAATTAACTAAACCCACAGGGTACTTCCTGAAAGTGCATGTAGTATCTTTCTCATATTGGTGATTTAGGGAATAATTCACATCATGGGGGCGCTTCTCAAACAAAGGATTGTTTATTTCTAGTGAACTTAAGCAATCCAAGCCATTTCTGTACTCCACATTGTTATCAAATGTTTCATCACCATAGGGAGACTTTGATGGCATAAGTTTTTTTAATTTCAGTGCGCTTCGCTTCAAGCTTGGCAACCCTTTAGGGAAATGATGGGACCTCTCTTTTGTGACAACCTCCGGTGGCTCCTCCGACACTTCAAAGACATCCTTGAATTCTTGGTGCCGATTATTGGCTGTATAAGCAGGTGGCAATACATCAATTCCCATTAGTTTTGCAATCACACTGGGCGATGATCGCCTTTTCTCTAATTCTTTTAATAGCTCCTTCCCAACAAGTATTTTGGTTGGAGAGCTGCTACTTCTTCGTGGCCTCCGCTCCTTATACTGATGCCCAAGCTATATAATTTATCCAAAACAAAAAAAGGAAGCATATTTCTCAGTTCTTGAATTTAGACTTTTGATTACAAGATACCAATATAAAACCATTCACTTTGAAGAGGAATATAATGAACAGCAGGAAGTAACTCACTGAAATCTGGTCCATCTTGTAGAGTGACTATATGGATAATCAATTGAGAGGAAAGGTTACTACATCATCTGAACTGAAGTGCTTTGTGCCTACAGATGTATGTGGAACATTTGTAAAGTTCTGATAATTCTATATATTTAGGAATGAATCTCAAGAATACACATAAGACGGAGACAGAAAATTAACACAGCGCTGCTCAAAGTCTGTGATTTTAGTCAATATCACTCCAGTATCCAAGCTGATTATAGTACCACCAAAACTTGCTTACATTCGTGACTTTGCTATTATTGGGATACTGATTTCGGAAATTTTATCCTTGTCTGTTTCTGAGCAGTCCATAGCTCTTCACCGTCATGGCAAGAACTCAGACAGTGGCCATGAGCAGCACAATTCTGATGTTCAGGAGTGAGCAGCACCAGCAAGGCTGCGGCAACCTAATGTCCGTTGTGGGTAACCAGCACACCATGTTGCACAGGTGTTTTAGATATCAGGCATATGTGGCGGCTCTGGTGAAGAATGCTTGCTACGCTCACTATCACTAGCCACTAGGACCCTGGCTTGTAGGATCTCGACAGCTATCGGAGACGAGGCATGGATTGCCTCACAACATTTAACCAAAAATGCTGCTTCCCGTATTTGCACTTTGCTAGCTAGCCAACAATAGAGCAGGCATGCTGGACTGACCGGAGAGCAGAGCAAATTGTCCAAGCACATTGAGCACAGTAGATTTCTATATCCAAGGGCAATTTCTTGCCTAAAGCAATTCAATTAACTAGTGTCATACTAGAACCAACAACTCATGACATAACAACAGCATCAACTCCACAAGGTACATTCAACTACAGCATTTTAATGCGACATTCTAAGCAAGCAGTGTAGCGGTTAAAAAAAATGTAAAGCCAAAAAGATGTAAAGTGCTGAACTCAATACCTTTGTAGGCGCAGCATCTGCAAGCCTTTCTTTACCAGAAAGTGTATGCACTTAGCTAATAAATAAGTCGCCCAAAAGGCGACCACCACCAGATCTTGCAGCCAACGGGGAAGATAAAGCCGAGCAGGGGAGGTCGAAACGAGCAAGCACAGGGAAGATCTAGTCGCCGGAGGAGTAGAGGAGAAGGTCTCCTTCGAGGTCGCAGCCGGAGGAGCAGAAAGAGAGAGAGAGAGAGAGAGAGCGGCGGTGTGCCTTTGGGTGGAGGGTGTGGAGGGTTTTGGGGCGGTTTTGAGGGGGGCGGCAGTAGGTGGATGGGTGGCACGTTGGTGAAGGTGGTGGCTGGCGGCGAGTATGGCCAGCCCTCGCCGGTAGGGGAGAAGAAGAGGATCCGATTCAAGCCGGTTTTCCTCGCCGGAACAGCGAAACGCGATGCGGCGAGATCTTTCGCTCCAAATGCGATGCGCACGAGCTTCTCCTAGAGGAACCGCACCGGCGGCGCAGCTTTTCTCTTTTGCTTCTCCTTTCTTTCTCCTCCCTCCCTCCCTCTCTATCTCTCTGGGATTTGCGAGAAGAAGGAAAGAGACGAGCACAGAGCACAGCAACGGCTCGGGACCAATCGCTACGCAGCACCGCAGGGTTAAGCCGTCAGATTACCGGTATGTTTCACTGACATATGGCCCCTTGTAATCCATGGCCCACCATTCAGTGTGACGTGAAGGACGCGGCGTGGTTGGTCTTTGCGGGGCTGGGCATGCTATTGCTGGCCGGATGAGGAATTAATTGGCGGCGTTAGATGTACCGCTTAAATGCGAGGAGTTAAATTTGCTAGGGTCGCCAGGAAACGTACACAGATCCTCGCAGCAGGTCAACTGCACAGGTGGGCTCGAGTGCAACGGCCAATAGGAGGAAGCCACGCCCTACCGGTGCTGAGCGAGCCGCGTGGCTGTAGCGTTTTGGCTGCTGCTACTTGCTGCGTGTGACGTGCTGCGCAGGTGAGGGAGGAATCCGGTTGATAAATTCCAGCTCTGTTTCATTGTCTAATTATGTTTATGGTCTTTGTCAGGTTCTAGTGGTCCTGCTGTGCTGCTGATGGTCCACTTAGCAAGTGGAGTGGCACAGATTATTGGAGTGGAGTGTTGCAGCTCTCATGTTTCCATTCAGGGATCTAGGACTGATTTGAGTGTAATATACTACTATTTGATTAGGATAACATTTAGTGATACATTTTTCGGCTAAAACTATCTTTCAGTTATTATTGTTTCTCTTTCTTTGAGTTTTTGTTAAAACAGGGGTGGGAGTAGTACTACTAATTTGAGTTTTGGGATGAACTAATTGCTTTGTTATACTGGGAGTAGTACTCGCAATTTAAGTTTTGGGAAAAAAAATAGTTGCTTTGTTTTGATGGTAAGTTCTGTCCTAACCAAGCAATGTTTTAGGTTGTTAAGCCCTAAATTCTAGTTTAACAAAAAGTTGTTTTAATAAAACTTGAGATCGATCCAAAGTACACGCTTCAGTCAAGTCAGTAGTATCCCGGCGAGATACGAAGAGAATGTATCTATCAAGCGAGTGCGCGAAGCAATACGCCTCCCATCTTAAGCAGCACGGGCAATGACAATATGCCATGCGAAGTACACGCTTCAGTCAAGTCAGTAGTATGTATTCCTGGCTTAATTAACTCCATCACAAAGTAGGCAATTATCAGTGTTGTCTTCAGCCCTTAATTAGTTGCTGCTATTCTGCAACCCCGTTTGTTCTCTTATGCAGGAGCTTTTCAGGGGGGAGAACAAATCTGATCTTTCTTGTCTCCTGCTGGCATTCACAAATTTCATGTGCAGTGGCATCTTTCAGCAACCAGCTCGTCTGACCTAACTCAGAATGCCTTCACAGGAATGGTTGCTGTGAATAAAACAAGCACAATAGCAGTAGCACACAAGCAAAACAAACACAAAAGGATGAGCTAGCTCCTCGAGCGTTTGTCCGTGTGTGCATCCAAATTTCTGAGTTGTCCCAACCGACCATGTGATTTGAAACGCTATTGGTTTGAATTTTTCACTAGTCCGGTTATCATGGAGATGGAGGTATTGAATCACAGGTGTAGACGTAGCTGGATGCATGTGCATTACTACTCTCGGCTCCAGCAACCAAATCGACCTTTTATTTCTCTAGAGGAATAATAAGATTGTTTGACATGAGAAATCACTCCAGGATTTCTATGAACGGGTACAAGGTGCGGACGTGCCGGTATACTAAAGTACATAAATACATAAACACAAGAAAAGATAGAGAAACATGTATTTTATTAATTCTTTGGAGAATCACAAAATTACAAGTTCTCAAATGGTCTACTTGGCATAGCATATCTGACAAAAGCAGCATGGTCTCTTAGTTACTGGGGCCTCGGAAGGCTCCCAGTTAATTACTCTCGTGGGCTGAACTCATGAGATACCTCCGATTAAGCCCCACGTTGGCCGTCGTCTTCGGTTTTCACTTTGCATTCTCCACGCATGTGATGAATGGTTAATGTAGATGTGGGCATTGGTACGATTCATAGCCTCGTCGGTCTATGGGGCCGCTGGTAGCGTAGCCTTTGCATTGGCTACGCCCGCCCTCGTCGATCGCGAACGACGAGTAGAAGAACATGTATTTGTAAGGCAAGCATGGTTCCCGCCAAGCTAGTCTGATCTGACAGTATGGCAACAGCTTCAGAGAGGTAAATTGTTGCAAATCAGAGTAGTAGTAAGGTCGGCAGAGAAGAAATGCCAGGGACTCGATGTAGTGAGCAGAGACAGCTAGGATGATTATGATGTGGTGGAGGTGCACACGAGCATATCTCCTGTGTCACAAGGGTAGACCATTCTCGTTTAGTTGAGCAAGTATACTTGACATGACAGGCGAATGCCAAGGTGTCCATGTGATCGGTGATGGTCACTACTACAGAAAATGTCATCACAGACGGTTCGGAACCATCATCATAGATGACTTTTCGAACCATCTGTAATCATGTGTCAGTAATATTATGGCATATCACAGACGGTTTTTAACTAGGACCGTCTGTGATATATTACATCATAGACGATTTCTAATTAAAAGCCGTCTGTGATAAGTCTTCCTACAGACAATCATTTTTCTATTTATTGGTTAGCCTTAGGAAATGCTAGCCATGCCTTCTGAAAAAAAACAGATTACAGATTAACACAACTTAGATTACAAGCATTACATCCATTTCAGATGATAAGCATTACATCCATTTCAGATTACAAACATTACATCCATTTCAGCAATCAACTCAGATTACATCACAGCACAAGCATATTACATATAGATTAATATTGCACGGCACATCTATTTCAGAAATGAACTCAGATATATTAACCAATGGAACTCAATATTGTTAACCAATTAGTTGAATGCACAACTACAATTCACAAATCCACAACACAAGTTTGACAAATTAACCCAAATAGTAATTCAGAAAAAAACACAACTCCTGAAGTTAGGCGGCGTGGAACTCACCTTTTGGATTTAAAACTTGACTGAGCAAGAAGAAACAAAGCTATCCTCGAATTCGTATCAGATCGGCCTCTTCCAACGCAGTTATTACCTGACTGTTCTTTTTATTATTGATGATGACTTGCATGTTGTGGCAAATGTAAAATCCACAATGGTTATTTTCCTTTCCCTGCTGGTGGCACTGCAAATATAGAATTGATTAGTTCTAGAGTCATTATTACATAGTTTATATGGGATTATTGTGTATAGCAGATACCGGAAACTTAAAATCGTGCTTCAGCTTCGGCCCGTCTGTAGGATCAAGGATAATCGACTAGAGGGGGGTGAATAGGAGGTTTCTAAATTTTTTGACTCTAATTGCAATTAATAAAATCACTAAGCAAGAATTGCAATTTTGACAAATTAAAACTAAGTTTTCTAGTGATCTTTAAATGCTCCGACAATTCAAGAATTAGCAAGATGAGAATCTAAGCACAAAACAATAATACTCAAATGCTAGAGAAGTAAATTGCACACACGATTAAGAAATTCAAAGCACAGGAAAATGGAACACAAGATTTTATCCCGTGGTCTCGGAGACTTGCCGGCCTCCTCTAATCTCCGTTGAGGTGACTTGAACAACTTCAAGTCGGTTCTAACCTCTTGAGCCTTCCTCGATCACTATGGTAGTTCTTCCCCGTTCCCGGTAGGCGAACTCCTGCATTCACAACTTGCTGGGACTTCTCACAACCTCCGTTGAGAAGCTCACCGCGCACGAACACCTCCAAGCCGTCTAGGAGGCGACAACCTCCAAGAGTAATAAACTTGGATGGTTGCTTGAGGTGAATCAAGTGTCTAAATGGCTCAATTTAATGCTCTCACTTGATTTTCACTCAACTACTCCTCAAATGTGAATTTAATGCACTTGAGTAGAAGAGATGCACACTAGAGCTCAATAATATGCAATGGGAGTCAAGAAGAAGCTCTATGCTGCATATGGGGGTGTATTTATAGCCCTCATCAATTGTGTTAGCCGTTGCTACCAAACCCCTGAAAAATTCAGGGTGGCCGGCACTACCGCCCAATTGGGGCCGGTACTGCCAACCTTAGGTCCAATGGTCAACTGTGGGCATCAAATGCACTGATAGACTAGCTGTTACCAGAGGGTCAGTAGTACCGCCCATCTAGGGCCGGTACTGCCGGCCAAGCGAAATCCCTAAAACACACATCTCTGGAATATAACTACCGGCCTTAGAATGATCTGCCAATTGCTGGCGAGACGCCTACCATGGGCGGTAGTGTCGGTCATAGCAGAGGTGATTTGGTTTTTCATTTTCTTTTGATCACAAGTGAAAATAATTATTTTATGAGCATTAATTGAGCCATTTTCATCAAAAACACATCAAGCTACTAATCAAGAGTCACTCTTAATAGTACGGCACCTATTCTAGCAATCCGGTCTTTCTCCAAAACTCCAAGATTGGTAAAAGCTATGAAAAGGTTCTTAATTTTATACCTTGGCTCTTTAGCTTTAAGCATTGATCCTTTTTCGCTTCATTTTCATGCTTCATATTTTTCATTGCTAGGACCAACCTATTTTCAATCATACTCAAAGAAAATATTAGTCCCTTAATCGCGATTGTTATTAATTACCAAAACCAAAATAAATTGGGGGCCTAGATGCTTTCACCGTCTTTGCCAGAATACCCTCCATAATATTTGTACACTCTGAATGTCCTACGTGATTGCAAAAGGTTAGCCTCAGCCATCTGGGCAGTTCAGACTTAACACATTAATTAGAGCTACCAAATCATGTAAAAAAAATGGATTTTTTTTATATATCGGAAAGATAATTTTTTATATCCATTAAAAAATTAAGGGTAAAATACTTTGCATAAAATTTTTAATAATTCTAACAATATGATCTGCTCTTTTTCTTCTTTTATGTTTTTCATTTATTTGAGGATTTAAACATTGTCAAGAATTTTTTATAATTTTTATTAAGGTTTCTAGTATATTTAGGATACCACTGTAAAATTTTTGGATTAAAATATTTTGTATTTATTTTCTAATAAATCTGATATTACAATTTCTAGGTTTTCTAGTTTTCAGTTTTAAATTTTTAAAAGGCTCTGAATGAGGGTTTTAATTTTTTATATTTTCAATAGACATAAAAATTGCTCTCAGTTAGGCATGGTAAAAATTTCAATCTGAGATAAATTGTGCAGATGTTTAAAAAAATCTGACACTGCATTGTTTTTAGTCAAATTATCATGATTGCACATTTCTTGTCATTAATTAATGTGTTCATATTGCTTTGACTGTAGTAAATGAGTTCTGGAGGTTTATAATATTTAATATAATTTTTTCATATTTTTGTTGATATTTTGTTTTTAGCTTTTTACTTTTACTAATTCATTATAAAAGATTTTTCTTTTAGAGCAAAAATTCAAGAGAATCCAATAATGCTAGAAATTTCAGAAAATGGAAATTAAAATTAAGATCATATTTTAAACTCATTTTTTATAGTTTATTCATTTTGGAAGAAACGGTTTTAATATTGCAATCTTTCTTTTCTTAATATCAAAATTCGAGAAAATGAGGGAAAAGATGATATTTTAAATTAAAACCTTGATTGCAATTAAAAAAATTATTCAATTTCATTTTAATTTTTTATTTTTCTCATTTTTGAAAATTTTGGGATGTTACAATATCCTTCTATCCAAGCAGGATATGATGAGGAAAATCGTCCATTTATAAGAGATATGAATAAATTCCTTCCATTGTAAGGAGATGCGACCAGGAATATTTCCATAAAATAGAGATATGCTAAAATAATATTTTCATTGCAAAGAAGATATGATAAAATCTTTTCATTAAAAGGAGATGCGATTAGAAATATTTCCATCCTATTACACGCGCAAAATCTCGTCCAACAAAGATGTTACACAATGATAACTTTTCTTATACGCAACAACTTCTGGATCAGATCAAAGTTTTGTAAGATATGACACGAGCGTGCACGGTCTCAAGAACAGAAAAGACGAAACTCGGATAGAGAACCAAAATAACGACGTTGAAGCAACTACGATGAGAGAGAAAAGATTTGAGGAAGCCGACCATAAATTCTTTAAGCATAACCTCAAAAGAGTACAAGAGATTGTCTCACAACCCTGTCAAATCTTCTAGGACCCTCGGATCCGTGCTCTATATAAAAATCTAGTGCTAAAGAATAATCTAGCCTCTAATCCTCTTATGCTACTCTTGGATGAGTTGGTTTGTGACTTCTTGGTTGCTTAGGTTCTTTATAATCACCCTCTAGGTTTATATAGCCTCCCTAGTTCTCCTCTAAATTAAGTAGGAATCCTACTCCTATTAGGATAAAGAATCATAATCCTATTGAGATTTATCCAACACATCTTTATAAATTCTAATGGACTAGACATGAGTCCCAATAATTAACAATCTCTCTCTTGACTTTTATCCTTTGAAGTTATCGTGCTTCTTTAAGAACTCTCTCCAAGTAGGCTTCGTATTTTTTTAATTTTCCTCCCATTTTTGAAAGTGCCCCCACCATAGTGGCTCATGCACATCACCGCAATATGTGTGTTGGTCTTTGGGCTTGGCCCCTCGAACTCTCCACTTAAGAGCTTTTTTTGTGTAGTTTGGTTAACTACGCATTCTGTTCCTATGACCCTCCATGTCATAGGTTTGTACCGCTTTTGGGCTACACCTGCTAGTCAGTGCCGTGTGGTTGGTCCCGTCACACTTCCTTCTTCCAACACCTCTCACCTTCACCTTTGTGCCTGCTAAATTTTGCAACCATCTTTGCAGTTCCGCACATAATTGTAGTTGAGATTTGAGTACCTGCCGTTGACGACACGGTTTCCTTCTCCTGATCAGAATTTTATCAGACCTCTCATTTATTACCCTTTCTTTAGTTTTACTCATCAATTGTTATCCTCCATTGCTCTAGATAATTTTCATGATCACTTGCCCTTTACAAATATCTCACATGACTCCACCTCGAAGTGATACATCAAAACCTTCGAGTTCAAGTGACCTCACAGATATCATATTCTACTTTAAGCCAGGAACATATCGAACTCCTATTAATATGCGATGTGCTCCATCATACATCACTAATGTAACTGTCCCTACCTCAGTAATTGCATACTCCTTGTAATCAGCCAAGCGAACAATTTCATGCGTCGGGTGTAGAGATCCTTTGTCAAATATCTCCCTCAATGAACATATGTAGAAGCAACAACCTAAATGTAATATCCATCTATGAAAAGTACATAATTAACTGATGATAAGTACGTCTGAATTATCTTTTGCTACCGTCTTTGAGCATGCACCCGTCATTTGCTTCAAACTCGAACATTACTTTATCATATAACCTTCCTCGTCACATAGAAAGCATACACGTGTGCCTTTGCTCTTGCCCTTGTTCTTCCTATGATTTTTGCTTTTACTTGCAACACATACTGCCGCAAATGCTTGATCACCCGATGATAAAGATTTCGATGGTTTTTTCAAGGACTCCGCCTCCAACAGATATGCAATTGCCTCGTTGAAGTTGAGAGTGCTTTTCCTGACAAGAATATTTATCACCAATTACTCCTATGGTGGTGGTAGATGATGCCAGTATGATTACTTTATCATTCTCCTCAATTTTCTTATCCGCACTAATCAGCTATGTGATAAGCTTGTTGAAGATGGTCAATGAACTGTGTACATTCCTGTATATGCAACCTATACAATTGTCGCTTCAGCATCCATCGGTTTGTCAAACTTTGCCATATACAATTCTTCTAAGTCATTCTATAATTTCTTCCGTGAATTATCCTTTATCACTGAGTACTTTACCTCATTAGAAAGACATAAACAGATTATACGAACAATCTTTCGCTCTATCACCTTTCAATATTCAATAGACGTCTTTTCCAATTTATCCTCTTCAAGAGCAACGATTAAGGGGCCGTTTGGAAGAGCTTCTACGCGTAGCTTCTCAGTAGAATTTGGAGGAGTTGAGTTGAACACGGTCAGCTCTCTGGGAGAAGAAGCAGAATCACTTTGAAGTGATTCTCCTTTTTACACTAGGAGCAAGAAGCTGCTTGAAGGTCACTCCCCAGGAGAATCCAATCTCCTCGACCCCTCCTCCCCACTTGCCTCAGGAGCGCTGCCTTCGATTCCCCCTCCCCACTCGGCCCTCGAGCCTGATGTCGCAGTCCCCGTCTCCTGGAGCGCCACCTCTGACTCCCCCTCCCCGTCTCGACCCTGTCGCTCGGTCTCGGAGAGCCCCGACCTCAAGCGCCGCCTAGAGAGCCAACCTCGAGCACCACCTTGGTCGGTCGTCGCCCCGACCTCGAGCACCGCCTGGAGAGCCGCCTTGGTCGCCCGTCGCCCCGACCCCCAGCGCCGCCTGGAGAGCCGCTGGAGCGCCCCCGCCCCCGAGTATGGCTGAGTCACCTCAGAACTTCCTCTCTGCTCTCTCTAGAATCTCTCTTTTAAGAATTAGCTAGCTAAATGGTCCCTGAAACTGCTCCTGATTCTCTAGAAGATTAAAATCAAGAGGAGTTGGAGCAGAATCAAGAAGGAGTAGGAGTTGGAGCCCTACCAAACAGGCTCTAACTCTTGTTGGACAAGAATATCCTTCACCACACTTTGCCACACGCTGAAATTTCCTCCACCGTCAAATTTCTCCATTTGATTCCACATCGTCGATATTGATCTTGATTTTATGCCACTTGACGATTTATTGACCATCTCACAATCTGATTAATCTGGTCTTGGGTTTGATACCACTTGTTACACTCTGATAACCCTTCTTATGCGTAGTAGCACTCGTATCGAATCAGAGTTATATGAGATATGACATGAGCGTGCACGGTCTCAAAAATGAAGAAGATAAATCTCGTAGAGAGAACCAAAATAATGATGTTGAAGCAACCACGACGAGAGGTCAAAGATTCAGCGAAGCCGATCGTAAATTTTTTAAGCGCAACCTCAAAAGAGTACCACAGATTATTGCTCTCTCACAACCCTCTTGAATTTTCCAGGACTCTCTGATCCTTGCTATATACAAGAATCTAGTGCCAAAGAATAACCTAGCCTCTAAACCTCTTGTGCTTCTTTTGCTTTAGATGAGTTGGTTTGTTGCTTCTTGTTTGCTTGGGCTCTCCATGATCACCTCTATGTTTATATAGCCTCCCTAGTTCTTCTCCAAAGCAAGTTAAAACCCTAATCCTATTAGAATTAATCAAGCACACATTTCCAAATCTCAAAAGTCTAGAAATAAATCGCCACAATTAACATAAGATGGCGACTATAGTTTGCTCATCTACAAGCCTGCAAACAGGCCATGCATCATGTGCACACTAAAAGAAAAGGCCAGTCCCTAGTGAACAAACTTACAAAGTTGGGACTTTTTACCATCCTTAGGATGTACCAAAATTTGCATTGAGATAGTACTAAAAGGTATCAACTAATTTTTGGTACCAATAGGTATCAATTTTTGGTGTCTTTTAAATTTTGTGTACCTATTAGTACTATCTTAATGTAAATTTTAGTATCTTTTGAAGGTGATAAAAAGTCTCGTATATAAAACTAAACTTTCGGTGCCCTCACATCTCTCATACACAGATGCACTGACTACTTACTAATGAGCCAACATATGGGTGTATATATAGCAAGGGTGAATGGAGATCGACAGCAAAATAGCCGGCTCTCAACCCTTCCGCGCGCGACAAGTTAAGACCGACTTTCATAGATCTACGAGTAGCTACAGCTAATGTTTGGTTCTGGCTCATCATCGGCACTATCTAAACCGTTAGATCAGATCAGGTCAGGTCCCAATTAATTGAGACTTTTTTGAGAGAGAGAGAGAGAGAGAGAGAGAAAGTAGAAAGCTTTATTAATCACGCATCGACTTGCAATCCTCGCTAAGGGGGGAAACTGGGAATCGAAGGCACATCGATCGCCACTTGTAGTTCCGATACTTGAACTAGCATATTTGGTACAAGCATGCGCAGCTTTATTTGCATCTCGCTTCATAAAATGAAAAGAAAAACTAGAGAAATCAGTAGCTAAATGTCTGATCTCCTGCAGCAAACTCGCAATAATCGACTTGTCTTCACGACGGTTCCAGACGTCCACCAGCTGCTGGCAATCTGTTTCTAGGATCTGGAACAAACGCTCCCTTGAGTTCGGTAAAATGGGCAAAGAAAGGAAGAAAGAAATCTCTGACCCAAATTTGGACGGCTATCTCGATGTGGCGTGTACTCTTCAATCATTGGGGAACAAAGAAAGAAATGCTCACAATGTGCCTGCTTGCATGCTCCAATCCAATCGCATGTGCTAAGAAACGGCAACGACATGTGCATTTTTCTGATGCGGCTCATGCATGTGAGGACGGCCGTTCTTGCAATCATCTCTGAAAACCCTACCCTTTTAGGTGAGCCAAATCTTTGTTTTTCAAAGTGCCAGCAAGATCCTCCTAATAGTTAATTTCGTTCCTGGAGACCTATATATAATTTATGTACGTAGTAGTAAGTATGGTAAGTTCAGATGATGGTATGCTTCATCAAAGATCAAATACTTTGATCAGCATTTCAGAAACTAGTCGCCGAAGTGGTTTTTGTCAGGTGGTGTACAGCTTTGTCATCCTTCTCTTCTGAATATTGGTAGGTTTTTGTCGTTTGGTCTTACTACTTATACAATCCTAGTAGTATTTTTTTGACTGAAATGTTAGTAGTCAAATCTGCCTGTCCTAAGACTATCAGTGTTAGTACACATGTTTTTTCATCGCAAAAAATAATATTGTACTGCATAAGAAGCGAGAGAACCTTTAATTCAGAATGAACAGTTCTTCAGACTTTCAGGACCATAGCATTCACATCTAATATTGTACCTGAATTTCTCCAATTATTGTTAATCGAAAAATGGTCTGCGTGCAATATTTTCTCTTCTTCTATGCATCGGTGTTCACAGTTCACACACATCATGAAGGAAGAAATGGCAACATGGGCATGTATGCCTTGCATGTGATGGTAGAACATACGCCCATTTTGTGATCTTTACATGTGAGTGCATGGCTTACATGCTACTGAGGCAGCATTGCAGCAACTTGATTTTTAGTTTTTGTTGGGGAGGAGAAGATAGGAGAGTTTGGTTGGATTGCACACATGTGAGCAATGTCCTAGAAGGAGTGTTGCTGGGCTAGCTGGGATCAGATTGCATCTGGTGATCACACACAAAAAGAATGTTTGGACTTTGTCAGGAGGAATCATATGAAAGCACATGGCAGATCGTATATTCATATCTCTTCTTTCGGCACCACCAACAAGAGGCATATATAGCTAGACAAACAAATCAGCAGCTCTAGATGCCAAGAGAACTACACACGACAGTAGCATCGATCATGTTAGCACTTCCACTCCATTACTTCGGGATAAATTTGTAAGAGCTGCATTTCAGATTCATCAGTCTCAAGCAAAATGCACCACAGTGTAACTGAAAGGTTAAGCTAAGAAAAGATCTAGTCTTCACAGTATCAAATACAGGTTCAATCATGACATGATATATTCCGAATAAGCATAATTCTTCATCTTCAGATGAGTTTTTTTTCTCTATTTCACCATTCACCTAAGATACACTAAAGAAAAAAATCAAACTAAAAGAGTGCTGATTTTTTTCCCACTTGCAAACACAGAGCTTCAGTGCAATCATGATGAACGCCATATTCCTGAAAGACACGTCAATACAAGCAGTGCATGCATTGGAAGGTCCTGGTTTTTAGGTCCTTGTAGTATATATCTTGATCTTGTATACATCCTAGTGAAGAAGACTAAAATACATATTGAACTTGTACATAGGAAGCAAGCATAAAAGCAAGTCCATTACCATGCCTACATCGCTACCTAAGATGTGACATTGATGTACCCCCACTGTATCTGTTGGTCCAAATTTGGTAACCCTTACAACATTCTCTCATTGGACTGAATAACTCCCAGTTACACCACCAAACATCACTTCGGTTTCAGGCTTTCACCTCTCATGCACAATTAGTTGCTTGGAAGAAAACCTTATGTACTAGAGAATTATGGTGTATATATAACTATAACAATCTAAGGAACACCAGTTTTTTTTTTTTTTTTTGCCAATTTCATAGCCCATCTGTCTGAAATTTGGCCTACAGCCTCTATTTCTGCTAGATTATGTGCAATCTGCGTGCATGTTATAGCACTGTAGCTTAACTGGCAAAGCAACATAAGGACAAAGGAGCATTAATATTCAAGTATGTGACAACACTGTAACAACCTCTGTAATATGACAAAAGGAATAATGTAACTAGACACAAGGGCTTGATTGGTACTCAGATCTGCAGGACATTTGCCATGCTACTTGCAATCTAGGACCTTTTTAGTATTTTAACCAAGCCTAGATTCTGCGCAAAAGGCTAGTAAGCACTTGTCATTAAGATAGAAGCGAATTTGCTCAAGACTTTTAACTGCTGAAAGAATAGAAGCAAAAAAGCAGTTAGGGGCACATAAGCACAAGGTAGGGGGAATCACAGTAATGGCTGGATTTAATGATTGAATGGCTGCAATTAGTTGTTCCCAGGGCCACATGCATCTCTAATCTAGCTAAAAAATTGTGTCCCTAATCACCAAAAGATCTGGCAGGTGCTGGTACAGTCATCCAACTTTCCTAGCTTGCATAATCAATCATGCGTATGTATTGCTTGTAAAGCCAATTTTGCAAACTACCTAGCAGGCAGATAAAAATTAGGGGAAAGTGAAAGGCATCCGGGGAGAAGCCCCAGTTTACGCTTCATCTAATGATGTATCCATAATTGATTACAGCATAAACAAACCGTAAGCATATGCTAATTAACAATGTTATCTCCCATACGCGCCCTCCAAACGCATAAATTTGACGTCCACTACTATCAGCTTTCCAAATGTATACAAAATTGAAGACCGTTCATAATTAAGACTCGATATTTGACATCATGGTTTAAGTTTGCAAGTAAATTAAAGGAGAAGAATCATTAAATGGAGATGATCATATTCAGATAATCTGCTTTCTTGATTGGAGACCTCAATGTATATAGTATGTTTACATTTGTGAAGAAAAATCCATGGAAGAATGGGCAAATGAAATTGCAATAGGATAAACTATTGATCCATTTTGGGAGAAAAGCAACCGTGAATATAACTTATGGGCAAAGGAAGGTTGCGTTCCTATATATAAGAACCTCACTGGAGCTTTCTTGCACAACACCTCTCAGCATGTTACCTTCTTTCAACTAGAGAGAGAGAGAGGGGGGCATAACAACAATGTCTTGGGGAAGCATCCAAAGGGATCGCATTGATCCTTCATTCCTTCCATGGTGGTCGTCAAATACAAGCACGGCTCGACGGATCATGCGACCCTTTTGGAGGCTTCCTCTAGCCATTACTCAACCATGATATCCATGTGTTCTTCATCGGCTTCGTCCCCTATGTTTATCAACCATTAATTTTGCCCTTCCATGCATCTCCAATGGTTTCTATGCTTCTTGCTATTGTAAGGTATGCGCTTAATTGTTTGCTCTTAGTTGTGCTTAGTATAATGTTGATTGACAAAATCTTGCTTGTTAATTTCATTACATTCAAACAAGATCGAGAGCTTCAGATGTGATTACATATCGACGAATTAAGCAAGCTGTGGAGCCAGGTATCTGGTGCAGTGTATTTTTATCTTCTGTTCATGATCCAAAGAAATTTGAATAGGAATATCAATGCATGGTTAGATGAATGGTAAATTGATCTTTTGTTCCGGTAAATTCTAGCTAGTATATCCTCGTAATTAGCTCTATTTCCATCTCCAAGAACTCCTTCGATCAACTGTAAACAATAATTGCTTCCTTCAGATGTATCAAAATAAACTAATGACTGAAATTAAGGACTCGCATGTCACTAGCTGATCATCGTATGCAAGTACTCCCTTATTTCCATCTCCAAGAATTCCTTCGATCAACTGTAAAACAATAATTGCTTCAGATGTATCAAAATAAAGTAATGACTGAAATTAAGAACTCGCATGTCACTAGCTGATCATCGGATGCAAGTAGACCCTAGTATAATTATGTTTAAGCAAAGAATTAAAGCAGAGGCAAAGATATATATATATATATATAGATATAGATAGATCTTGATTAAGACCGCCGGTGCATGCACATCACATGACCTATGGGAATAACAAACAACTAGCACATATACTAGTTAGTTAACAAGAATACCGGATCGATGCTGCTATGGATGATCGATTGGACTACAGTCACATGCCCTTTGACACGTCCGATTCAATCTTCCTTGGAATGCGCGCATGTGCATCATGCACAGCAATCGATCAGTATGAGATCAATATGAACGGCGCCTCCGCTGAGGACGAAGAGTTAGCGCGGCTAGCTGGCCTCTTGCCGACATCGAGCGACGCCGCACGGCATACTAGCTGCCGTCGTACGTTGAAGCGCGTTGCCGATCGATCGAAGCCATGTGGTTGCTGATTAATTACGGACGCGTGCATGGACTAGGACTAGACTACTAATACAGTTAAGTAGCACGTACGTAGTTCATTCATGGTTGTACTGTACATTTAGCGAGGAAATTAAGCACGTAGTATGTGATAGCTTTTGCAATTAGCGTATCTAGATGATCTGTTCAAGAATATCGCTAGGAATTTCAGCAGTCCACCTAGGTCTGTTTTTAGAGCAGTGCTTCAAAACATTCCCTCTCAATACAAGCTGCATAAATCTTGAAGCAAGCGACGGGTGTTTTTATTTTATTTTTATTTTTTGCAGTGCTTTACTGGATATTGTTGATTTGCTTTATGAAGCAGGGTTTAGAAGCACGGTCCAGATTGTTTGGCATCCTTCACATTTGTAGCTGATCTGAATATCGTGATTGAAAATTGGTACAGAGGTATATCCGTTTGACTTGTTAATTTTGTTGGCTCAAGTTGTGCAGTTTTTTGCTATTGGATACGTGAATACGTCATGATGATGATGATACTTGTGCAGTGAATCGTAATTTATTTTGGTAAATTAAGGTGTGGCTGCATTGTTAACAATGGTTTATAATTTGAAGCTGACAAGAAGGGCCGGATCGACATATGTGATCTTGTATTCATATTCTAGATTGCTCGTCTAAAATTTGCATCTTGGTGATGTATTTGCTGCTATACTGCATTACTGCTTCCAGGTTGATCAATAATATTTTACCTCTTTGCTAATAGTGGAAAGTTTTGCAGTTGATTATGTGGTTTTTTTACTTCTTAATTCTATGAATATTTTTTCATGTAAACTATTGTACTGTAGGTAGTTGATCAGTATTGTAATGAGCAAAACCGGCCAAACCTTAGTCCACGGAGACAGGACGAGGTTAATGCATCTGCAAGAATGATAATACCATATCTCATTTAAGTTGGGCCAGCCTCTTCTTAGGATTCCACACCTTGGGTCTTTATGTTCATAATGGTCTGGGTCGGCCTGGCAGTTCAGGCCTGGAGGTTGGTGCCAGATTGGCAGTACCATGGGCATGGATTGGAAATGGAAACACTGACCTTCCAAGATTCATCACAGTACCTTGTTCAGCATGCAGGCTATCCTTTCAATAGACTTTGCCTTAATTGCAACCTTGTAAGTTATGACATGCACGGACAAGAGAGAGAGAAAACGGCCAGTTTTTTTTTTTTTTTGAGTATTCAGCTTGCAGTCAGGAAATTGTCTGAAACCATTTCTTTCGAGAGCAAAATTGCCTGAAACTTGAAGAACAGTATGCTACTCTCTGACTGCTCCTAATATGAAAACTCTAAGGTGTTCTTTCTCAACAGCTTTGGATGGTGCTAGTTACACCACTGATCAAATTCCAGAGAGTAATCTATACTAATTTGCAGCCTTTTGCGTGATAACTCATCTGGATTACATACAGTTCTGGCACGCATTTCTTGGCCATGGAAAATTTTCTGACTGCTGACAAAATGGCATCTGCAACTTGATGAACCGCTCGTGATAACACACACGCTTCGCGAGTATTCAACATACTCTGCTCGCAGTCAAGCAACAATCTGAAACCTGCAAACAGCAGTCTGATGCTGTGTTACTGTTCCATCAATATGAATACTATATGCTGCACTTTCTCGACAGCTTTGGATGGTAGTACCAGTTGTACCGTTGACTAAAAATCTAAATTCCACAGAGTGATCTCCAGCCTACATGTAACAACGATATGAATCACATATTTTACTTTAGGCACGCATTTCTTGGCCACAGGCAGCTTACTGACTATAGGATCGAAATACACTAATATAGCAATCAAAGGAGATGAATGTTTGTGTGGAAGCTAAAATCAGTTTTTAGTGATTCTCAAAATATCCTTAAACGAATTATGAAAAATTGCTTCGGTTTTCACGAAAACAGATTGACATATGTTCACTAAAACAGAAATTCCAGAAGATCCCACCGTTGGATTGACGTGAAATTCGGACTATAGAAACTAGATTCAATTTGATTGGTTAATCTCATAATTAGATTCAATTTGATTGGTTAAAGCAGAAACAATCCAGCCGCGAGGAAACAACCTGACCGCAACAAACTCACGCCTCCAGCCAACAGAGACTACTAGTCGCCAGGGACAGCCGCAGGGACTCTCAGCGCCAGGACGTGTACTGCCCAAAGTTGACGGCCGCAAGAAACTGCCGCGCACTCCAGCTAGCCCTAATACGTATATACGTATATGTATATACGCCGGTCGGTTTTGAAGACTGACGACTGAACCCGCTCGTAACTTCAATTAGTGCAACGGACATGTTTGAATATGAATGACTAATAAATGCTATTCAATGCTTGTACATAAATATGTCTTTTTTTATTTAGCCATAACTTTCAAATGAGAATGATTTTGGTTTTCAAATTTTTTAGGATTGTAGAATCTCAAATTGCCTACGTATGATAATTTTTTGAAAATTTTTCAAAATACATACATGTATTTTTTATGAACTTCTGGATATGTTACCGTTTTACTATTCAAATAAATAATATGTTACGAGCTATTAAACTAGATGTTACCATACTAAAACAAAGTGCTAGATAACAACTTTACACAGGATATAGTAACACCTTGAGTAAAAGGAGCTAAAATGTTATTTTCTTGATAGTAAAATATAGTATGTGTTGCTGTTTGGCACTTTGTTATTTTTATATCTCTCAAATCCGATTGAGTTTGGTATTCAAATTTTACAGAATTGTAGAATATCACCTCCCCTACGTGTGGTAATCTTTGAGAATTTTTCATAGTAAAATGTTAATTTTTTGTCATTAAAAGATATTATATGCTGCTGTTTGACACATTGTTATTTTCATATATCTCAAATTCAATTGAGTTTGGTATTCAAATTTTACAGTGTTGTAGAAGCTTACCTATCCTATGTATGGTGATTTTTTGAGATTTTTTGAAAATGTTTACATATAATTTTCATACCATAAGGCTGTTGTATACACCATATAGTAACACATTGAGTAATAAGCAGTAAGATGCAGTCTCTTTGATAGTAAAATGTAGTATATGCTGTTGTTTAGCACTTTGTTATTTTTGTATCTCTCAAATCCGATTGAGTTTGGTCTTCAAATTTTACAGAGCTGTAGAATCTCACCTCCCCTACGTGTGGTAATGTTTTGAGAATTTTTCATAGTAAAATGTTAATTTTTTACATTAAAAGATAGTATACAGTTCTGTTTAGCACTTTGTTATTTTCATATCTCTTAAATATAATTGAGTTTGATCTTCAAATTTTGCAGGGTCGTAGAAGCTCACCTACCCTATGTATGGTAATTTTTTGAGATTTTTTGAAAACTTCTACATATGATTTGCATAAATTTTACACTATAAAACTGCTATATACAACATATAGTAACACTTTGAGTAATAGGCAGCAAGATGTAGTTTTCTTGACAGTAAAATGTAGTATATATTGTTGTTTAGTATTTTATTATTTTTATATCTCTCAAATCTGATTGAGTTCGGACTTCAAATTTTACAGATTGTAGAACCACAACTCCCCTACGTGTAGTAATTTTTTAAGAAATTTTCACAATAAAATATTATTTTTTTGACATTAAAAGATAGTATACAGTGCTTTTTGGCATTTTGTTATTTTTATATCTCTTAAATACAATTGAGTTTGGTCTTCAAATTTTGCAAGGTCGTAGAACCTCACCTACCCTACGTATGGTAATTTTTTGAGATTTTTTGAAAATTTTTACATATAATTTTTATAAATTTTACACTATAAGACTACTGTATACAGCATATAGGAATTTTTTTTTTGAATAAGTAAACGACCAGAGGCTACATGGCAGACGACGGTAGAAGGAGCAACACGTGACAAGGTAGCTCTAGCCCCTGTGGCCGCAACGAGCATGGACTCGGAAATTGAGGGTGTGACACTAGTAACGGCTGATATGTCAGGGCGACAATATCCGGCAGGGCAAGGAGCAGGCCCAATAGACACGGTGAGCATGAGCCTGAGATGGAAGGTGCGACGCCAACGGTGATCGGTGGGTCAGGGTGGTGACACCTGGTAGGGCAGGAAGCGGTGCTAAAACAATAGGCAGCAGCTAAGCATTTGGCATCGATAACCACATAGGTGAATTTCATTCTTGATTCGCTAATCTAAGATCCCCAAGTTGCAATCAAATCTATCAATGTTATGTTGATTTGCAACAATGAATCGTGAATTTTGAAATATAGCATGTAGAGCATTTAGAAAATGAACACGAAGGTTGTACATTTAAATCTCCAATTCACAAATCTCTAAATTGTGTCAGGTGTTGTCTCTAGTAAGAACAATCTATATTTTGTATTTTTACTATTATAAATCTTTGTGTTTTACATCGAATAATATTTTTGTAACTCTGAACATCCATTCTAAAAATTCTGGATCCACCACTCGTCACCACTGCCTCGTTCGACGCTACCTCTCTCCCGATCTCGATTGCCTCAAGCGGCCTCCTTACGCACATGGTGGTCGGCTTCCGTTACGGCTGATGCCTTCTTCCTGGTCCAAGTTTATATAACACATTAGACTTGAAGTTTGATTCTTATACATGTGGTTTCTATGATATAAATAAGGAGGGTTAAAGATAAGTTTTGTTTGTGTATTGGGTTAAGGAAGGTGAACCGCAACCGCAACCACAACCACGTCTGCAACAGCGTTGCCGGTTATGTCGAGATTTCCCCCCTCAGGTGGGGCGATTCGGTTGGATTTCTCTATTCCGCATGCGAGCAGGCACAGCTACCGATGGTCGCGCCCGCGTGGAAAGCGGCGATGGAGCGGCACCAGCCGATCGACGTGCAGCTGCGGCTCTTCGCCCCCAGCAAGGTTCCCTTCCTTCCCCCTATATGGTTTCCAGATTTTTCCACCACCTGTTCGACGCTATGCTCGCACCGTCGGTTTGGTTCTCTTCACCTCTGCAGATGCAGGAGTGCTACCAGCTCTCGACCGAGTAAGGCAACGACCGGGACGAGTTGACTACATCACATCGAAAAACTTCCATCATTTCCGGAATCCTGGCCAAGTGAGGAAGAAAACCACTCCTCGGCTTCAACAGAATTTTTTCTTCTTCATTTTCTATTTACTTTGTTCGTAATATAGTTCTATACATCCCTCCAACAATTGATCTTGGAATCCTCCCATCTGATCTTCCTCATGCATGTGTGTTGTTTCTTGGTGTTCAGTGCCGTAATGGGATCCAACCGGGACTAGCTACGATAGTGAAGGATGCCTTCGCTGCTGAGATCAAGAAGGAATGTTACCTCAAGGTGCATTATCCTTTTGCGATCAAATGCTGATGGTATTTTTGTGAATGTGCTCTTGGTTCTTAATTCAGCCATGTTGTCGATGTTTGGGTTTCTATAGGCCAAGTTGGTGCACCCGAACAAGAATCCTGGGAACCCTGATACCGCGTGGAAGTTTCAGGTAGATTTTTCGCTTTTGTTCTACTGCATTTTGTGTTTGTTGTTTTTTGTTACATGATTTCACCGTGATAGAGAGATAAGTGTATTATAGCTGTAGAATCAATGTTCTCAGAGGGGAAATAGTGGGCAATGATTTTTAGATGACAGAACAAATGAGATGTCACTCTGGTTTTGCCTTCTGATTTTGATGATGTTTTATTTTGTAATAGAATTCTTTATATTAGGTGCATTCCAGTAATGCGAAGACTAAACTCTATTACACATGATTGGGTGAAGGAAGATGTATCTCACTGATGTGCCCATTAATCCATTATCTTTGTAGAGGGTTACCTCGCTACAAATACTGACTAAGTTGGTTACTTTTTCAAGGAATTAGGTGAAGCCTATCAAGTCCTAAGTGATCCTGTAAAAAAGTATTCTTACGATGAGCATGGAAAGGAAGTTCTTCCCCACTAAGTCATTGTTTTTTACCTACTTGTATTGAAATATTAACCTCCACACGCCTTTTTCTACAACACAGAACTAGCCAAGATTTTACAAAAAAATCCAATGGCCATGAACAATCTGAGCTTTAACTTTCATGTCACTCTTACATTGTATTAGCTAATCATCCTGCTGTTACATTTTTACTTGATGGCACCACTGAATTTCTTATAATGGCATTTTAGGAATAACATGATCGATCCAATTGATGTCTTTGGGATGCTTTTCGAGAGAGACTATTTTTAAGATTATGTTGGTCAGCATGCACTGGCATCCGTAGCTTCAATACAAATTGAGGAAGAATCGGATAATCAAGAGGCAAGGGCAAGGATTCAAGAGAAGATAAAGATACATTGCTCCCATAATGCTCAGTTACTTGCAGTAAAGTTGTTATCTGATGTGGGTCCCAGCCTGCTAACACTAATCATCTTGGAGTTGACAGTTGATGTGTCGCTCTTAGACCTTAGTTTTTTAAAAAGTTGAATATTTTTGTTTTAAAATGCCCATTCTTAGACCTTAATAGCTTCTTTGGATTGCAGGAGTTGCAAAATGAAAGAGAGCAAAAACTTCTTCAGAGCCTTAGGGATAGACTTCAACCATACATTCATGTGAAGCACAAGGAATTTGGTGATTGCACGAGTGCAGGAACTCTACGTTTGTCTCTAAGCTGGTATTACCCTCTATCTTCATCCCCAGTCGCAGCCCTATATTTCTTGGAAGCATGCATTGCATTCAACTTTTGACTTGTGTTATATACTCAACAAAGCGCCTTTTAAGGTGCCTACTGTTCTTGCTTCCATGGTGAGTACTGCATGTCTTCAACTTTTTAGTATTTGTTGAGCGATCAAGAGAACATAGGTACATAATTATTTTAGGTTGCCCTCCTTGATTCTAATGTCCTATTCATGCATCAAAGGCAACCAACGAGAACCTCCCACTAGATGTCCCCAGGCAATTTGCTAAGGAACCAAAGACTCTTGATGAGTCACCTCCAGAAGGGATTAAAGTTATCACTAATGATGACGACTTCACCAATATTTTTCTTGATATTGAGTGTGATGGTAAGATTCTATCAAGATATGCTAATTTACACTTTCCATTACTTTTGGGATTTGCAAAAATAATATACATGCTAATGCTGATCGTTTTCTAGTGCTTGGTTAATGTTTTTTTTGCATTCTGTGTCACTCATACAAATTATTTGTTCAGAGTTAAGTATTCGTGAAGCCCTTTCCTTCTGTCTATTACAAAGAATTAGTTGTTCATTATTTTCCCTATTGCACTATGTTCTAATGCTATGTTCTTTAAATCTTAATCTGGACATGGTGCAACTAGAACTCCATATATAATTTATTTCACTGAAAACATGCAATTAGTAGAACAATGAATTGCTATAAACATGATATACTATCAATAACCAATTTTTCCTTTGCAAAAAAAGGTATGAACTGATAAGAGAAAAACTAGATGAAATCTCCCTCTATATATTTTTCTGTCAACATAGTTATTAGTTTTTCATATACCCAATCCCTTGTAAAGTAACACAGCCAAAGTGTACATAATATACCATGTTATAGGATGATCAAACATATGATTATGAGTTTATTGTAGCAAATGAATTGGCTATCTAAGAAGGACCATTGATGTATTGCCTTCAGGATTTAGGAAAACATAGTTGTAGGGCATTATTGTTGAATTACTCTGTAGCCTTGCAAGACTAAATGTTTTGTTTTGTATTTAAGTGTCTATTTATACAATTTAGAATCATGTTTTATTGATATGTATGATTTTTTATTGGAGATAATGGGAGGGTGTCACACGATTTTCGATGGGATGTTTAGCTAGAATATCATGTTTTTAAGGTTGTTATTTGCCTGTTTCTTTCTCCTTTGATTTCAGTGGTGCACTATTGCTTATGCTTATGTGCCGGTTTTTGATCAAATAGCATCAGTTGCAGTCCTAAATGGTATGTCATCAGCTCAGTTAGCAATTTGATAGTACAATAATTTTGAGTTTGTTCCTTGGGTACTTCATAAAGTATAATAGATTGATCATGTAGTCTTGCTCTAATACATTTCTATTTGTTTTAGCGATATTTGATACGCTTCGTTTCATTTTGTTTTGTTTTAGCTTGATAGCCGACCCCATATGATCCTTTCCATCCCTTTTTGTGGTAGCCTTCGGTACCTTTTGTTGGTGATGGTGGGATCGATAACCATTTGTTTTTTGCAGCTGTGCTAACCTTCGAACATGGAAGTTTTCAACAGTTTTAAGCTCAGTAAACTCTTTCACCCATAAGCCATAATGCGTGAGTTATTTATGTTAGTTTTAAAAGGTGTGTGTTCTGCTAGCTAACTTTGATTAATTACCCTTAGCATATACGTGGTTGAATGAGCTCAGTTAATTTGCTTAATTGCAAAAAAAACCTTGAGTTGTGATCGAGCAGCCTTTTACAACAGTTTTTTGATAATGTTCAATGGTGTAAAGAGCATGATTTAGTACTTGAGATTTTGTCATGGTGCTCAATGATGTAAACAGCTTGACACAGCACTTTGAAAAACTAAAAATTTGTGTTTCTAAGAGGAACCCAATTACGATGTAAACAAATTTTTTTTTCCTGTCGGTTTTTCCATTGAACAATGTGTTGCCTTTGTTGACTGAATTTGCCAAAATTAGTTATAGTTTTGTCGGCCTATTAATGCTCAATTGTTCATACTGATTTTGCAATTTTGCTTCACGACGCCCGCAGCAGCTCCTCTCTCACTGCCTCCATCTTCTTTGTCAACCTCGTCATCCTCTGCTTCCCCGATGGCAGGGGTGGGCATGGAGAAGTTGGAGGTGGTCCTATGGCGGATGCTTGAGATGTGCCCTCCGAAGGTGCTGGAGAAGATGTCGTGTTCCCAGGTGGGTCTTGATTGATCCCCAGTTTCCTCAATCGATTCCCGCCTTTGCGGTGAACCGCCTCCTATTTTCCATGAACCTACAACTGAATCGTAAAATCAATATCCTATTTTCCATAACAGAAAAACTACATAACGGTATTCCGTTGGCTGAGTTTTCAACGGTATAGGTAGTCATCGTTAAATTTTGGTAAGTCACTTTGTCACAAAAGTAGCTCCAGCCGAGTTGGTTAAAAGCTCTTCACTCAGACCTGAGGTTTAGAGTTCGAATCCCAGACTCTTGCAAACATGTTGATTTTTCTTCTATTTTTGGTTACTCTTGCAGAACACCTCAAATAATTTAACCAGCCCTGTTGACACAAAGAGCCCGTAGCTCAGTTGGTTAGTCTCTAGTTCTCTAGACGTCTGGTCCTGTCTTCAAATCCCAGCAAACACATGTTTATTTTCCTTCTGTTCTTTTTATTTACCTCTATATATCTTTTGCTAGGAATGTCCAAATAATGTGAAATAAGTTTCTAAATTTGTATTAGATCATGAGGATTCAGATCATGCAATAAAATTCATATGTTTACTGCAGATTAAATCATTTGGTTTAAAGTTTGTTTAAAGCTCCTTTTATGTACCAGAAAAACTACGTAACAGTATTTCGTTGGCTGAGTTTTCATAACCCCACACCTCCTCCTCTCTCAACCCCAACGCAACCAAGCCAGCCAAGCCATATCCCAATCGAGAAATCCAGCGCACGTACATAGGTGTTGAGCTGCCGCATGAAGCTAGAGAAGTAGTTGTGTTTGAAGTACTTTGGGAGAAGGTCCCTACGAACTCTGCCGGCCGCCACATGATGAACGTCGACCCGTCCTCATTCCACAAGATCACGTCGTCCACCACCGGGTCGTCCACCAGCTGGTACGTCTTCATCAGGAACGACGTCGGCAATGACCTCTGACCCGCCTCCTCTGCCGGTGCCGGCACCAGGGGCTCACCGACGGTGTACGCTACGACGGCACCCTACTCGGTCTCGGCCATCTGGCCACCGTCGTCGCCTCGTCCCGTCTGGATCCGATCCGAGGAAACCATAGCTTCTAGATGCATGAAAGGCCACCTCGCGTGGGAACGAAGGTACAGAAGAAGGTTTCTGGAAAAAAAAAGAGCGGTACTACTGTTTAAGTTTTCCAAGGTTTTATGAGTTCACGGCTAAGTTTCACAACGTTTCACACATAAGTTTCATAAGGTTTCACGTATAAGTTTCACGATGTTTCATAAGTTACAATAGGTTTTAGTATTATAACTTTTCACGGATAAGTTTCATGACATTGCATATATGTTTCATGAGGTTTCATCACATAGATTCATGTCTACGTTTACAGTTTCATCAAGTATTGATAATGTGTACAACTATGTTTCAGTAGATTTCATGTTTCAGGGCTAAGTTTCACATATAAGTTTCATGGGGTTTCATAGTATTTTATCCAGATATACGAACCCTATGAAAACACGCTTGATTTTTTGAATATTTGACAAATCTTATGAAACTCATATAAAATTGGTTTTCATTTGTTTTTCCTGGAACTTGTGAAACTTTGAAGTTGGACTCTTGAAGCTCAGTTAAAATTATTTTGAATTTCATTTTAAATCAAGTTTCAGATTTGAAACGTGACGACACTTGTAGTTTCATATTAGAAACTCATTGAAATTTATTGAGATATATCGAAATATTTGTAAAATCTATTTTGAAACTCTTTTGAAACCTAATGAAACATACGAAACCTACTGTGGGATATAGATTCCAGGGTATCCTCAGGAAAGGCCCAAGATGAAGGCCCAGAAGATACTCCCCGCGTCAGGCCCCGCTGCCGTGCGCGAGGGGACATATCCTAAAGGAAGTTGAACTTGTAATTAGAAATGATAGATACGGTTGTAATCCGAGTCGTTAATAGGGTAGATAAAGATGTAAACTTTATCCTATTAACTGACTATAATCTTATAACCGATCGGAATCTCTTAACCGATCAGGACTCTGTAAGCCACCCCACCCCCGCTATATAAGGGAGAGGGCGGGCAACAACATAGGGATCCGATCATCCAAGCATAGAGCAATCAAGCCATAGAGCATAGAACACCTCATATCGCCCAGAGCATATTGTGCTTTGAGCAACCCTGATCCAAGAGATCCATATAATCCCAAAGACACAGACTAGGTATTATCTCCTTCATGAGAGCTCGAACTCAGATAAACCCTTTGTCTTGTGTGACCATCGAGTTTGAGATCGAGCGCCTACCCCATAAATTCATTGCCGACTACAAAAATCGACACCTACAAAACTGAAATGTTACGAAACTTATAAGTACACTACGAAACCTGGTGAAACTTAACTTTAAACAACTTGAAACATATCTAGACGAAACAACATGAAACCTTTGGATGAAACTTACCTGTGAAACATAATATACCGTTGGAATCAATTCCAACCATATAGCGTTCAGTAGTAGCACAGGTGGTCGTGTATGGACAGGTTGAAGTCGGATATGGAGAAGTCGGAGAGCCGGCGGGAGTAGGGCGATCGGCTGTAAGAGGAGTTTCGCGTGATGACGGGCAAGCTCACCGAGTTGCGGGCGCTGGAGGGCCTCGCACTGCTCTTCCTAGCGTTGATGAGTGCCGCCTCGTACGCCTGCTCCTGCATGCGGATGAGCTTGGCGTACATGCCGGTGTCTTCTTTTGGCCATGAGCTCGTCGTGCGTGCCCATCTCGGAGATGGCACCGCCCTGTAGGACGGCGATGACGTCGACCTTGCAGATGATGGAGAACTTGTGGGCGATGATGAGGGTGGTGCGGCCGATCATGAAGCGGCCGAGCGCCTCCTGCACGAGCTTCTCTGATTCGGAGTCGAGCGCACTGGTGGCCTTGTCTAGGAGGAGGATCGCCGGGTTCTTGAGCATAAATAGAGCAAGTGATCAGTGTTCTGGAAATAGAGCAAGTTTCATAGTATTTACATTAAAGTTTCACGACGTTTCACGGACATGTTTCACATTTTCACATGAAACATATCTGTTAAATTATGTTTTGACGAAACTAAAACGTTGTTAAACTTATAAGTACACTATGAAACCTGGTGAAACTTAACTATGAAATAACATGAAACCTATCTATGAAACATTATGAAACTCCTGAATCAATTAATGACCTAAAACATGCTCCAAAACCTATGAAACATGCTCTGAAACTTGTTGAAACTCATGGGTTGAAACTTAGTGAAACTTAAAATATTCACCGAAACATGAAACTTTTCAAACGTTCTCATAAAACTTGGCATAACACGCATGGAACTTATTGAAACTCGTCGAAACATGAATGAAACTTGCTGAAACTTCTGAAATACACATGTAATTTGCATAAACTTACCGAAATACGAATGAATATTTGTTGGAAACTTCTTTTAAAATTTGACGAAACATGCATAAAATATGAAACTTATAAGTACACTACGAGACCTGGTGAAACTCAACTGTGAAACAACATGAAACCTAGTTACGAAACTTAGCTGTGAAACTTAGCTATGAAACTTAGCTGTGAAACATCCTATGCCATTGGAATCAATTCCAACGGTATAGCGTGCACTTGTACCACTCTTTCCATAGACCTCCAACCGAATCGTAAAATCAATCTTCTAAAAAAAAGAATCCTAAAATCAAGTCACCATGGAACCACCTCATCCCATTCCAATCCATCGAGTTGTTCCTTTATCCAAGACTATTACTTTGCATCTTTTTCATTAGTGGTATCATAAAATAGCGAAGGAACACGATGTGGAGGGCTTATTCCCTTCATGCTATTTTGTGCTTACCGATCTCTACGCAATGTACACACCTCTAAGGTCAATTCTTATATTGAATAGTGCAGTGTAATTATTCTATTGCAATCCACTAAATTTTTTATTTTGGATTCAAACGTTAACACCATATATGTTACCGCTAATGGAAAATATTGCAATGTTTCTATGATGGGATACTATTGGAATGTTGATGATATTTGATTTTATGATTCACGGAGCATAGCGTAGTTGGGCATGGCGATAGAGCCGAGGAGGTGTATAGACCAAGTACAGTGGAAAAGACACGATGTGAGTCGGACAAAGTTCAGTTGGTTACTTCAACTAAGTCGTTGGCGTGGTGTAAGCCAACTCAATGTGTTAGATAATATGATTTTTTTTTATTTGTAGTAACACACGATCATTTTCTTTTATTGCTTGACCTTTATATTTTGTTACTAATTTGCAACGCACGAGCACTAAACTAATACTGCCTTATATGAAACTACAGGGCGGAAAAAAAAAGCAACCACTGATAAAATTCCAGAGAGTAATCTATTCTAATTTGCTGCCTTTTGCGTGATAACTCATTTGGATTACATACAGTTCTGGCACGCATTTCTTGGCCATGGAAAAATTTCTGACTGTTGCTGACAAAATGGCATCTGCAACTTGATGAACTCCTCGTGATAACACAAACGCTTCGCGAGTATTCAACATACTCTGCTTGCAGTCAAGCAACAATCTGAAACCTGCAAACAGCAGTCTGATGCTATGTTACTGTTCCATCAATATTGAATACTATATGCTGCACTTTCTCAACAGCTTTGGATGGTAGTACTAGTTGTACCATTGACTAAAAATCTAAATTCAACACCAGCCTACATGTAACAACGATATGAATCACATATTTTACTTTAGGCACGCATTTGTTTGCCACAGCCAGCTTACTGACTGCAACCCGTCTTCTGCCTAATGACATTTCAGAATGCAACCTGAACTTCTCACAACACCAACTCTTATTTTATAATAGATACTTTGGAACATGCATTGTGTACCAAACTAGACATGCAAACAATTTTTGCCCAAAATTTTCCAGACACTACAGTTAACAGCATAACAATTGTCAACGTCACAATGACACCATTTCCTTTCCCCTGTCTGAACTATTTCATGCTACCATGTTCTTTCAAGAACTTCTTTTGAACACACACAATTCAAACAATCAACCACAACCACAGAGAAATCATTTCATCTTCATCTTCTATGATCAGGTTGTGCTTATTGCGCTCCATTCTGGTCCCCCTTGCTGTCCGGGTAATCCACCGTCTTCTTGTACGTGTACCAGCTCGCGATGAGCAGGTAGACACCGAAGTTGATGAAGCTGAGCACGGCGAGCAGCCAAAAGAAGTAGTCGAGGTGACCGCGGTTGAGGTTGTCCGGGATCCATCCGGTGGCGCCGTGCCTCGTCGTGATGCGTGTCACGATCGTCACCAGCAGCGTGCTCAGGTAATTCCCGAGCGCCACGGTGGTCAGGGACAGCGCCGAGCACATGCTCCTCATGGCGTCCGGCGCCTGGTCGTAGAAGAACTCGAGCTGCCCCACGAAGGTGAAGATCTCCGCCGCGCCGATGATGAAGTATTGCGGCACCTGCCAGAAAATGGATATCGGCACGATATCGTTCTCCCCGTAGAGGCCGTGCCGGGCGACGGTGCGCAGCCTGATGACCTCGAGCACACCGGCGGCGAGCATGGAGAAGATGGAGATGACGAGGCCGATGCCCATGCGCTGCAGCTGCGTGAACCCGCGCGGGCTCCCCGTGACGGAGCGCACCGCCGGCACGATGAGGCGGTCGTAGACGGGCACCCAAACGATGACGCTGATGGTATCGAAGATGGAGAGCGACGCCGAGGGGATGCTAAAATTTGGCCCCATGTGCGCGTCCAGCGTGTTGCCCTGCAGCACGAACATGGTGCTCATCTGCCCGTACACCGTCGCGAAGATGATGCCGCTCGCCCAGATCGGCAGCAGCCGCACCACGCTCTTCAGCTCCTCCACCTTCGTCACCGTGCACAGCCGCCACGCGCTCACCGCCCGTCCAGCCGCCTTCTCCTCCGCTGTCTCCACCGCCGCCTTGTCAAGAAACATGAACTGCTCGGTGTGCTCTAGCTTGCGGCTTCCTTCTATGCCGGACTCCTTGTCCAGCGTCTCGTGCAGCAGCGACTTGTCTCCGGGCACGGCCACGTTCCACTTGCGCGCCGACACGACGAGCACCTGCGCGATGCGGGTGAGGGGGCTCCCTCCAGCCTTCTGATGCCTGTACAGCGGCGTGCCGATGATGAAGCTCATCACGGCGATGGCCATCACGGCGGCGGGGATGCCAAAGCCCCAACCCCAGCCGACGTGCGTCTGCACGTACACCAGCACTGACGACGCTACCAGCGCGCCGATGTTGATGGAGAAGTAGAACCAATTGAAGAACGAGCTCTTGCTCCGCTTCTCGCCCTCGTCGTTCTCGTCGAACTGGTCCGCGCCGAACGATGACACGCACGGCTTGATGCCGCCGGTGCCCAGCGCGATGAGGTACAGAGCCAAGAATACCACCCCTGTCTGCGCCCCAGTCGGGTGGCATGTCCCGTTGTCGCAGGACGGCACCAAGCCTTTCACCGAGGACGCCATTGTCAGAAGCGCCAAGCCCTGAAAACAAAACACATGTACCCATGATTACGCTTCTTCGTACGATGACCTTCCGACAAAAGGGAGAAGGACAGTGACCGATGGTTGTCTGAAATCGACGTACGAAGATGTAGATGATCATGAAGCTGGCAATGGTCCAGTATCTCCCCATGTATGCATCAGCCAGGAATGCCCCAATGAGGGTTGTAATATAGCATGTCCCTGCCCAGTTGGTGACATTATTCGCAGCAATGGCGTTCTCCTGGCCGAGCCGGTTCTTCATGAAGTTCACCAGGTTGGTGCTCATGCCGTAGTACGCAAGCCTCTCGCAGCATTCATTCGCTGAAGCATGTATCAGAACAGAAGCCATGAGTGGACAGGTAGAGCAAGCAAATTCAATTGAGCAGGATAATCAAGTGAGGAATTGTAGACTGTACCGAGAATGTAGGGGCAGGCACGCCAGTTCCCGGTGTTCTTCTTGACGGCGGGGTTCCCCTTGATGTCGACGGTCCCATCTTGCGTGTAGATATCTACAACCTCTCCCATGGCGTTGATCGGTTTACGCGCAACTCAGAGTGGCTTCCTGCAAGTTTACAACGGTTTGATGAAGATGCAATGAGATAGATTGTTCTAGACGGATTTGAAGGGGACAATTGTGCATAAGATGAAATTTGCATGTAAGATTGACGAAAGACCAAGAACTATGAAGATTTGGATAATCTAAACTTCTAGAGGGAGTGGCAAGGCCTCTGCAAATCAGAAATAATTCTAATGTTTTGTATGACAGACTTGAATACATCAGAGTAGAAACAAAATTGTGATGGTTCAGACAACTATCTGAACTCAGTAATAAATCCAATCAAGCTAGCAGTTAGTATAAAATAGATATTTCGGTACAAAACTACAAATACCAAATTTCTTCAAGGGAAATTGGTACGACTCACTTTGGTAGAGGGGAAAGGAATCTATTGTTCGATTTTATTATCTAGCACTGCAAAATTCTCACACTAACAATGGAGATGTTCTTAATTAGTATTAAACATGCCTCAAAGATGAACCGGCCATCGAGTTATGAACACTAAAGAACAGCAAGGGTCATCTGCATCTAGAACCTCCCCTTGCTTCAGAGAGAACAAGTTGCTTTCAAGTTGCACCATACTTCACCATCACCAAGTAGAATTAATTACCAAGATATATCTAGCCTCGTTCAAGGGCATACTTAGAATTTCCTCCCTCTTTCTTTTCTTATTTTTTCTTGTTTTTCTTCTCTCTCTGCCTATGTTTCTTTCTTTAGGTGCAATCTCTGCATCTTGTACCTCAGAACTTCTTTAACCCATCTATTTAATTCACGGCTTTTGCTGTCTTCAAAAATAAAACAAAAACCAGGAAAATGAACATTTCAGACAGTAAACAACAGCAGTCATTGGGGCATGGCCGCACGAGCGCTAACTACTGCCAGGAAAAGATAAAGAGGGCATACCAACAACAACTGAGCATATCTACTGAACACCCAAAGCATGGTTCTTAAAAAAAAATCTCAGAATCACAACGGATTCAAGGCATCTCAGAACTTCAGGAATCACACGGTTCCCCACTCATCTACTGCTGCAAGGACAAGGAAGATTCAGGAAAGAGGAAGGCATGGGAAAGCCTTTGCTCGTACCTGCTCAAATGACTACGCCAGCCAAACAGACGAACTCCAGAGAGATGTACTCAGTCATTTGCCTATCTGGGAAATGAGATAGGCAACCAAGAAGAACTCATATCTCTGCAGCCTGCTAGGACAGTGAGGAAACTTTGGGGCAAAGAAGTTTTTTCTTGATGACTGCTTCCGACTTTCCCACTAGAGAGAGGGAAGGATGATATGTTCTGGCTAGGCCTTTCAGAGATTTCTTTTCTATTCAAGAACTATGGCAGCTCGTTTGGCTCTCTGATGAGAATGGAGGGCACGTGCACTGGACATTTGGTGACGTAGAAGAACCGGGAGAGTACAAAGTTGGCACCCTCTTGGTCCCACTCCGAACTCGAGTGTGGGGGCTTTGGAATCTTCAGAGAAAGATTAGGGAACTACAGTAGCAAAGCCTACTGGCTAATAGTAAATTAAAAATCAATTTGTACAATAATGGTCTCTAAATATTGTCTTTAGATGTTATGCAATAATTATCTTCTCTTTCCTGTACATAAATAATCTACCTATACTTCCGAGCAAAACTGACTACTAAATAAGAGCTAGCTCTCTTCTCTCTCCTCTTTTCTCACTCTTTATCATAGACCAAAACTGATATATATAAGCTAAGAGCCAGCTGAGGTGATCTTATTGTATATACCCTTAGGAGGTTGTGGTGACCATCTTTCTATCTGTTTTCAATGCTACTCTGTTTGTACAAGGGTTAAGGTTGCGTTAAAATTGAGAAAGGTATGAAAAAATGACTTAGATGTCCCTATTTAATTACCTTGGAAGATGAAATATATACTTTGTATGGGTGGTAATGAATAAATGGGAGAATAAATAGGAGTATAGAAGAAAGACCTCAATAAATCTACATGCAAGTCTTATATTTGTGAACAATACTATTAAAAAAATAAGCCTTATAAAAGAGAATGGCCTGGTCTTTTTTTTGGGTTTCTTTTCTCAGTTCTCGCCAAGCATTAGCATGTAAAAGTAGGGATGGCAATGGCCCCATTTCCCATTCTCTCCTATTAAGGGTGGGGATAGGGGAGTTTTTTTTCCTACGGGGCTATTAACGTGAAAATTTTGTCCCCATCGGAGGAAATGGATACGGGGATGTTCCACCGCTTCCCATCCTCGTTACCCGGCCCCGCCCCACTTTCCTAACCCTATCTCGTCGACTCAGCCTCCCTCGCCCCCCAAACCCCAATCCCTATCTATTCCCTGTCACCGCTTGCCTCGCCCCCGTCGCCTCCGCTTATTCCACCTCACTCCTATCGCCTCTGCCTGCTCCGCCTCGCCCCCTCCACCTCATCCTCACCCTCTTCGCTTTCGACTCCCCCTCCTCCCATCCCCACCGCCATGGCCGCCTCACCCTCCCCCTCCACAGGCCGAGTTCGCTGAGTGGCACGATGTTGGTGGCGCAAGCGTTGGTGGCCGCCTTCCCTTCTCCCTCCGCCATGGCTGGCTCAGTGGCCGAGGCGTGCGCGGTGAGCGTGACGCGGGCATCGATGGCCGCCTTTCCCGCCCACACCGCCGCACCATGGCACCGATGAGTGAACTTAATCCCCAATTTTTCATCCTCCTCTAGGAATTCCTCAATAGGAACTTCTCAATTGACAGATTTGTGCTTTATGCTTTGAATCTAAGATTTGTGCTTTGAACGATTGAATCTATGATTTGTGCTTGTTATCGGATATGGCTTCACACAGAGGACCCGATACCTCGACGGGGACAGGAACGGGGCGAAGTGACCCCCTCCCCACGTGAAAGATGGCTTTTTTTTATGGTCTCTTCTTTTTCTACTACTGAATTCCCCAACAGAGCTTTTTGCGGGTGTACTGATATATATCGTGTTGTTCAGTTTTTTTTTTCAAGACACGTTGTTCAGAGTTCAGACTGTAAGAGTAGTTACTTAACCTTGTTCAGGCTAAGAGATCAGGCAATGGTACATGTGAAAGTGAAACTCTTGCATAGTTTAAGGCAGATCGTGTCAGCGACGACGGTGTGATCCAACTCTTACACTGTTGCGAACTAATATTTCTTTCTTATACTCCCACATGGAGACGTCTGATTAGCATAATACTAAATCAACAAGTGGTCAACTACTGCTGCAAAGTGCAAACAAATCGAACGCTCACGCAACGGTGACATGCTTTGGTTTAAGTGTTCGTTAGTTCCCACCGCGAGAACGATCCGTTCTGCATCTAGAAATGATGGACTTGACTAGAGAGAGACTGTGACTTGTTGGAAATTTCTTCGTGCTCCAATGCCCCAGTCCAAAACTTTCCCTTCTTAGAGCAAAAGATCTCCAAAATTGACATGATCCCGGATCAGGATCAACATCGGATGGCGTCTCGCATGACGGGGTGATTACTTCATTGTAGCAATAGACCCGGTACCTAACATTGTAGCAAAATCTGGAGAGGGGACAAGCTAGGGCCGGGTACCAAGCTTTTGAGGGGGCATATATATACACTGTTTGGGCTATCTATCAAGAGAGAGGCCGATACGGCTGCATACGACGATTAACAATTTGTTGGCGACCAGTCCATGTAGATGTAGATTGTACGAATCGTGAGTAATCTCAAGTCAGGATGGGTGAGGACAGTAAAACAAACTAAGTAGGGTGTACGAAACTAGGGCTGCGAAAAAGACCCATAGAGCTCGATTTAAAATTACTTTGATTACAGTAGTTAATGAATTCAAAATTGAAATATATCTAGTTCGAATTTGAAATAACCACTTAAATGATAAATAAAATAATTTTATGTTGAACTATGTTAATTTCGAAAGAAGCTTGATAATAGCTCGTTAAGCTCAACTAGCAAATGGGCCCGTGTATATGTGCGGGCATCATCTTAAATGTATTTAAATTTCATGAAAGGCCGTGGAAACACATATTCCGAGCTTATAAGTAATGATGTATGTTTTAGTTAAATAAAAAATCGTGATAAGTATTTACGATTTTAAATGATATTTTGAAATATATCGGTTAAATTTATACCTTAAAACTTACTTAACTCACTGTGGTTTCTTATGCAATCTCTTTTCGTCGTAACCTTATCTATTTGGTGGTTCAGTGGTTGTTTCCGGCTGCTGTCTCTGTAGCTCCAATCACATCCATGGTATTTTTTTCCTCATTTCGCGTCTGCGCCTCTCTAGGAGGGTTGTCTCGCTCTACGACGTCTTTAGTCTGCCGCACCCTATCCCCACATTCGCTGCCACTACTCATCCATTCCGCCCCGCTCGTTGTCTCCGGTCGCGCGTTCGGTCTACTTGCTTCGTTGGTCGCCATTGCCCCGTTCGTCTCGACGCTGCCTCCCTCCTGATCTCGATCAAACGATCAAGGTCCAAAAAATGACGAAAATCACTCGATTTTCGCGATTTTCATCCATATTGACGCGGCTTGGCTTCTAAAACTATTCGGTAAACTTGTCCAATTTTAAAAAAAAAATATACGACGTGTACTGGTCGAAAATCTATGAAAATCGCTCGATTTTTTAGGAAAATCGACGAAAATTGCTCAAAAAAAATCTACCGTCAAAAAAGTTCAACTAGTCCGTCGATTTTCTATGGAAACGATAGATTTTTTATATATTTTTCCGAAAACTAAAATAAGCCTATTTCGAGCGAAAAAAGGTTAACGAGTCCGGCTCCATAGTGGCTTATTAGTTCGAATTTGAAATAACCACTTAAATGATAAATAAAATATTTTATGTTAAACTATATTAATTTTGAAAGAAACTTAATAATAGCCCGTTAAGCTCAACTAGCAATTGGGCTGCACATATGTGTGGGCATCATCTTAAATGTATTTAAATTTCATGAAAGGTCACGAAAACTCGTATTCAAAGCTTATAAGTAATATTGTATGTTTTAGTTAAATGACAACTTGTGATAAATATTTATAATTTTAAATGATATTTTGAAATATATCAGTTAAATTTACACCATAAAACTAACTTAACTCACTGTGGTTTCTTATGCAATCTCTTTTTTGTTGTAACCTTACTATTTGGTGGTTCAGTGGTTGTTTTTGGCTGCTGTCTCTGTAGCTCCAATCGCATCTATGGCATTTTTTCCTCATTTCGCGTCTGTGCCTCTCCAGGAGGGTTGTCTCGCTCTACGCCGTCGCCAGTCTGCTACACCCTATCCCCACATTCGCTGCCATTACTCATCCGTTCCGCTCGTTGTTTCCAGTAACGTGTTCGGTCTACTTGCTTTGTCAGTCGCCACTGTCCTGTTTGTCCCGATGCTGCCTCCCTCCTGATCTTGATCATGGTTCAAAAAATCGACGAAATCATTCGATTTTCGTGGTTTTCACTCTTATCGATGCAGCTCGGTTTCTAAAACCGTTGGTAAACCGATCCAATTCAAAAAAAATTATGCGACATAAACCGGTCGAAAATCGGCCAAAATCGCTCGATTTTTTAAGAAAATCGCTAAAAAAATCAACTACCAAAAAAGTTCAACTAGTCTGTCGATTTTCTATGGAAACAGTTATTTTTTTTAAAAAAAATTGATTTTGAAACTCTGCAATTTTTTATGATTTTCGGCTTGATATTTCCAATTTTCGAAATTTAGAATTTTGTACAACGTTCAGAAACTGCATGGGAATCGAATTGATCCTAGGGGCATAAATCTCGGCCGTGTACTTGCTTACCTGGAGGTAATTTGGGAAGAATCTCCTGATGATTTGACTGACCACCACTGGCCGCGCTGATCTCTCTCTCTCTCTCTCTGTGTTTGGATATATCTCTCGCTCCGTCATGGCGACAAGAGACGGCGAGCAATGCGAGGCGAGTGCAAGCGTCGATCACAAGCACCTGCTTTGACCCCGTCTTTACGGGCCGGACGCCAACGCACGCACAGCATTCGTCGTGACCGATTGAAGAGGACGGACGTCGTGTAGTTTTATAGATGTGAGAATGTGAGGAAGGAAGTTGACGATGGCGCTGGGCATCACAGCTACGCCGGCGTCGCTCATGGTAGCTGTATTTTTGGAATGTGGGATGGAAAATTAAGGAGGGAAGGAATGCAGCCGCTGGTAATTGAATTTATTTACTCCTCCACCTCGTCTTCTTCTTCAATTGGCAGGCAGATCTGGAATTCTCGATGGGACCATGCGACGCATCCTCGCCGCCTCGTGAGTCGTGGCACGCCTTCTCACGCGGTGCGATGTAAGTAAGGATTCAAATTTCATTTTCGGATAAAATATCGTCCGGGATAGTAATCCAAAATTTCGGCGAAATTCGGGTATTTCGGACCGATCTCATTCAAAATTCAAATCCGGTTTGTTTTCTACCGAAATAAACGAAATTTCGCCGAAATATCCCAATATTTCAGCGAATTTCAACTGAATGAAAAATAGTTCAAACGATGTCAAAAAATTTTGAATTTTTTTTGGAGGTTTCTGACACATCAATGATGCTCTCATAAAAGTTTTAGAAGAGTATCACATCTAAGAAATTTTTAAAAATTCAAACATTGCTACTGTCTTGATAAAACACTAACCGATAAGTTTGTTCCGAATGAAAAATGGTACAAACCACGTTAGAAACTCTTTATTTTTTTAGTGCATGGTTATGATACATAATTAATGCTCTCATGAAATTTTCAGATGATGATCATTTTTAAAAATTCGGACAGTGCAACTGAAGGTTGACCAATAAATTTCAACCGAATGAAAAATAATTCAAACCATTCTAGTAAATTTTGAAAAATTTTATAGATAGTATTTATGCATCATTAATGTTACCATAAAAGTTTCAAATAAAGATCAAACATGAAAAAAGTTATAAAATTCTGACCCTGTTACTACCTCGTTTATGCCAATTTTGTTTTTATTTTTAAAAGATAATAAATGAAGTTAAAATATTTTATAAAATTTTCTGTTTGATCCTAGACTTCTTATGATAGTATCATAAATTTTTCATAGCATCACAAAGCATATTCAATTTTATAAAATTCTAACAGTGTTTCTGCCAAAATTTTAAAATGTCTCAAAAAATAAGTTTTTGGATAAATTATCATCAAAGATCACTTTCTTATGGGTTATTGATGTAATTGAAGTCAAATATGGCCATAAAAAACCAAAATCCGGAATTTTTTCATGAAATTTCGCTTGATTTGACCGAAATCTCGCCGAAAAATAATCAAATTACTACAACATTTTTAAAAAAAAATTCGACCGGTAGTTTAGGACTCGGGCCTCCGCCTCCCGTCCGGCTACTGGTAATACTAGCCTTTGACAAACACCGTGCTAGTACGGTAGCCTACAAATGCTCACATTTCAAAACGACCCACTTGTTTCTCTCTTTAAACAGGGAGTTCCATTCCATCTCAAGGCCGGTCAGCCTGCCTGAGCTTCGTATTCTAAGCCCAATGGATGCCCATTTCGAACGGTCGGGCCCATCAAAATTCCAAATACACAAGGTTCATGGCATGGATTCAAACGAGCTAGTAAGAGCGTCAGAATTTTATAATTTCTTTCAAGTTTGATCATCATTTGAAAATTTTATGGTAATATTAGTAATGTATCAAGACTATCCATAAAAATTGTTAAAATTTTCTAACATGGTTTGAACCATTTTTCATTCAGTTGAAATTTGTCACTCAGCCTTCAGTTGCACTGTCCGAATTTTAAAAAAAAATCATAAAGCTTGATCATCACCTAAAAATTTTATTAAAACATCAATGATGCGTCATAGCTATTAAAAAAAATTCAAAAATTTATAATGTGGTTTGTACTATTTTTCATTCCGATCAAACTTGTGGGTCAGTGTTTTATCAGGACAGTAGCAATGTTCGAATTTTTAAAAATTCCTCAGATATGATAATCATCTAAAAATTTTATGGGAACATAACTGATGTGTCAGGAACCTTAAAAAAAATTCAAAATATTTTGACAATGTTTGAACCATTTTTCATTCATTTGAAATTTGCCAAAATTTCGATAATTTCGCCCAAAATTTTGGATTTTTGGTCGAAATTTCACAGGTTTTGGTCCAAAAATAAATATGGATTTGATTTTGAATTTCCTCTGAAATAACGAGATTTCGCCGAAATTTTGGATTTCAATGGGTAACGAAATGCAAACCGAAAACGAAATTTGGAACCCTAATTCATGGCTCAGGTCCGTTTGTTTTTGCTTTTGATTCTGGATTCTAACCTCAAAAGTAGAATAAAAAACAAATAGCCCAATTTTAGGAATCGATTCTCACAATCCAAACCACCCATATACATTAAAATCCACAATTTACCTCATATGTGTTTTTAGATTCCAGCTTTCGGAGAATCAGCTTTTCTACTACCACAATCGATAATCATTTTTTAAGAATTCAAAGCAAAAACAAATGGCCTTAAGAGGTGCTTCCTGGATCGTAGATCCTATTCGCAGTCCAATCTCTGGCGCGCCCCGTTTATTCGGTGTAGATTTGGTGGCCCAGCCGATCGATCGAAGATTGAAAGCAGCTTGGCTAGGTACTGCACTACCAAGGAGATGGCAGTGGCCGGCGGCGGCCAAGGGTGGCAACCAACCCAGCTCCCTGCCCACACCATCCTCGAGCAATCGACCTGCCTTCTCCTTTGCATCACCCTCCTACCCAGGATGCTCACCGTCGTGTGTTTAACGGTGACAAACTATCATCATTCTGAGGACCGAGCCTTGCTCGGTTGGCACCGGAGAACTCTCCGCCGACGAAATTAACTCACTTTAATAATAAAAAAAAATAGATATACATACATGCACATTCAACAGAAATTGCTTCTTTAGCATATGTGTAATTTGTATGAGTTTAATGTGTGTGAGTTGTGTGCGTATGTCTTTACTCTTTTAAAAAAAACTATCATCGTTCTCTACACAGAAATATTTTATAGAAATTTTATAGGAATGGCAAAACTAAAACCTGAATCTTGTTCTCTCAAAAAGGGAAAAGGAAAAAAAGAACTGAATCATGTGGATCCAATTGCTATAAATTGTCCACCAAAATGTTCAACCTCCCTCGATCGAGTAGCTCCTTTTTTTAGAGTGGAGCCAATATTCTCGAAATTCATAGTAAAAAAATCCACACAAGTAACCCCAACACAACCTTTGGTTGGTGATAATCGAACTCCTCTTTTCAACCGGAAAATCGAGGTCACAATGTTTGGCCCTCCAATGGTTCGCTTCGCTCAAATAGCTTAGAGGCGACGAACGTGATCTCTCTTTCAGAAGAAGCATCTGCTACAGCTATGCACTCATGCATGTGGATGGTGTTAATTAGACGGTACAGCAAAGATTGAGACTGAAATAGGAAGGAAGCAACCAGAGAAGCCGATGATGATCAAAACACACCTTGCCGCTTTCTTGGAGCTCAAGGGAGGCCAAAGTGTATAAACAAATGAGCAAAGCTCAAAGGAGGAGCAGTGCAATTGTGAAAGCTAAGCAGGAGAGGAACCAACTAATTCTAACAACCAACAATACATCCAAATACAGTGAGTGGCTCATGGTGCATGGAAGAGCCATCATCCATTCCATACCTCTTTGTTTCCTCCCCCTCTAAAAACGCCCCTCTCGTTTCTTAATTTGTATCCCTAACCCATGAGCATTCAGACCGCGAGTCATGCCACCAGAATTGTTAAATAAACACAAGGAATACTTTCTTGGAGAGTTATGATTTATAACTGAATTTTGCAACTCAAAAACTACTGTCTTTAAATAACTAGGTCAAATACCAACATACCAGATAATTAGTTTTTTATGTTGCCCCTAAAACTGTTAACTCTCTCTTATGTGTATACCTCAAATTTATACTGAAAAATGAGTAACAACCTGAAGCCATCGCCAAGAGCTTCACATGAAGCACCCATTTCTGATCCAAAGAACATCATTTATGCATTTTCTATTGCAGAAAGAGATCAACTCTCTCAACACTACCTGGTTAACTAATAGTTCACGATTTGTTTTTTTATATACTTCGTCTCTTTCACACTTCCGATAAAATTGGAGCGATACAGTGCACGCCGAAATATTCTATTTTCAACCTGTGTCACTTTCCTTGCTGTTTCCACAGCATTTCCCCTGTCCGTGCTGCATGTATGTATGATGAGAGGTCAAATCTCCAAAGGGGGTATAAAAGATTGTAGGCTAGCTGTAGCTTCCTTGCATGCCTGTGTTTCTCGAATTTAAAGCGAGGTGGTTGTTTAATAGAGATGTATTGTATCTTTTTTTCTTTTTCTGTTCTTTCATGGGGTGCAGATCTTGACATGTCTGCAGGCTTGTTCATCAGACTCGGAAAGCTCCCCTGTTTCGGTTGTACTTTCGCAGTCTTTTTTGTGATTCCTACTACTGCTTTTGTGGCGATCTCATCTGGTTATGCAGTGATTGCAAGCAAGCAGGCATGTGCCACAAAATAAAAGAAAGGAAGAAAGAAGACTAGTAAAAGAATAGCTCAGCCCTATTCTAATGAAAATTGAGCTGCAAATATGAATAAATTGCAAAGGGAGAACTCTCAGGAGGATCACTTCTAGTCAAGAAAGACAAGAAATCCTTTTCTCTTGGAGAATCAAATGAAAGTAGTTTGTCAAATCTGTGGAAAGCACCCTGTTCTTCTCCTTTTGCTTTCATGAAAGATGTCACTCGTATAGATTCTGTGAAGTCTGCAGCATGAAGCTGATGTAATTTTCAGAATTTTGTCACTTGCAAAGAACTTTGTGAGAACAAGAGACATCATCAACAAACTTTCACAGTACATATTTGTCAAGCACTTAATTTTAACACAAGTTCGAATTAAGGACCAGTAGACTAGAACCATTCTCCCAATATTGGAAAAAAGAAGGCCAGATGTGAACTCTAAGAAAGGAAATACAACAAGAGAGCTCGAAAAATCTTCTTCATGTGATGAACATGCATGAGAGCAACATGAGTAATATAAACTTAGCTAGTGAGGTAAGGAAATAACTGATTTTAGTAAAAGCACAAATTCTAAAGCACGTTTAGGGCCTGGCTTGCAACCACCGATTACTCCACTACTGATAGTATTGATTTAATCTACCTGAGTAGAGTTTGATCTCAAATTCTCGATTGTGTATTTAAGTCCAATACCTTGGAAGTGTTTATGGATTTTCAAACAGTAAAAATTCTCCATAGTGGAGCTGAATTCCAAGTATTATGCAGGAGACGATGTGATTGGACGGTGTGAAGCAGCAATCCTTTTAGTAAGGTTTGGGTCTGACAAATTCATATAAACCAAGTAGAAACTCACACAAGCTGCCAACAGCACGGACGACACTTACAGCTAGAAAGCAATATGTTTACAATAAAACAATGGCCGCCCAATCCCTGGCCAACAAATCATATGCTTTACCAGACGGCTGATAGCAACAAGTGAATGCAGTATGCAACCCTCCCTCTACTTGTCAACGGCGACCAATCATCGCCATCTCTCCTGCTCAGCTGCTCTGCACCCGCACAAAGTACAAACATGCAATGCCATATCCACAACTCCACCACTTCAGTTCTAACTAATCAAAACTCTACAGGCAACCTAAAGCAAACCACGAGGGATTATTATTTATAATTGAGCACATAGCAATACTTACCAACAGGTGGTTTTAATAAATCGCCACCAATTGCTAACACGTTTGCCCTACCGACGCTTAGCAACTCGTCAGGACTTAAACGACGTTTACTATTTGTTGTCGACAATAGCCACTACTGCACGGGACACTTATGCTTATAGTTAGTTTTTAGAGTAAACTAGTTAAGTGCCCGTGCTTTGCTATGAAACTTCTCAAACACAACCTTATTAAGAAAAGTTTTTCAAAGCAGCAGCCAAGTTAGTTGATGAGAAAGACATGTATGAAACGAACTTGTTAGCTACTTAAGTGTGCTTCAAATTATCAGTTAATCATTCATACTAGTATAATTTTAAAAAGCCTTAACATGATAGTACAACGGCAACTTTAAAGAATTTGGTCTTTTTTTTTTCTCCTCCCCTTTTGTCTCGAGTGCAGTCTTCTGCACCTTGTAACTTTAAATTTTGTTTTCTATGCTCATAATTTAATCACAGCTTTAGCTGTCTTAAAAAAGAGAGAGAAGGAGCCATGACTATGGCCTCCTTCCATATCGTTTATTGCGCCCCCTTAATTCTTTTGTATTGCTTCTTTCTCTCTTTCTCCTATGTGTATGAGCCTTCCTCTCCTCTGTTTGTTCCTGCGTCTCTTCGTATGTCCTCTATGATGGAGATGAAGGTGGTATTTTATAGGTGGAGGAGAGGGCAATCAGGCATGTGAGTACTCAGCCTCTATGATACGGTGCCTTGTGATCTTCGGGATTGGCACGTGATTTAATTATGCAATTCTTGTCTTTTAATCCTTGCATTTCCATCCGAATGAGATACAATGAAATAGGATTTTTCATGTTATGGGATATAGTGAGCATGTCATTCATCCAAGTGGGATACCATGAGGAAACTCTTTCATTTATAATAGATATGAATAAAATCCTTCCATTTTAAGGAGATGTGATCAATAATATTTTCATAAAATAGAGTAAATCCGGATCGGGTGGGAGGCGGGCTGAGCGAACAGAAGGAAAGGTTGAGCGAACAAAAGGAAAGAGGGTGGGGGCGGGCTGAACGAGTAGAAAGAAAGATAGAGTATAGAGAACGGACCGCTACCACCAAGTCGTAATTAGAAGTGGTAGAGATTTCATAAAATTATAGGTTTTCTATACAAAACTATATATTTTACCTTTTATTTGATAAACATACAGATTTTATAAGAACTCATTTAAAAAAACTACATATTTTATAATAGACCATTTCTGGTAACATGTCTGACAGTGTGGGTCCATATAGAGCATCATGCGCGAGTGAAACGGAAAATGAGGACGTGTGAGGTTGTCATGTGGGTATACACTGTCAAACTTGTTACAAGAAACAGTTTACTCTAAAACATGTAGTTTTATCGTACAAGTTCTCTAAAATCTATAGTTTTGTGCAATTTTATTGAGTTTTATAACACAATAGAAAAGAATATATTATGTGATAAAAAAGATGTCCAATTATGGAAAACTTTGAGCAAGTAGTAGCCAGAGCCCAGCAGTGGAGGTAAAAGCGAGGGGCAGAAGCCAAGAACAAATACATGTGCACGCACGCAGCCATACGGGTATACGGCCATACGGGTATACGGCCATACGGGTATATATATAGGCCCTATTTGGTAGAGCTCCAGATTCTGACTCCACCTCAGATCTGAATCTTGTAGATTAAAATAAATAGAATTAAGTTTATATTTTTAGCCTAAAATTAAATAAAATGACCTACCTAAACACTCTTAATATACCCACAGATCCTATTTCACGGATCTATGGAACTACAAATACTCAGCTCCACCAGATCTATGAATCCGATAGAACTGAAGCCGTACCAAACAGGCCCATAATGCAAAAGTCGGCCACATGCTGCATGCCACTGCCCAATCACCGGCTGCCACTCTCAAGAACCTGCCCTGGGATCGCTCCTCTTTTCTAGTGCTCAGGGAAAGCTTAAGCTAGCGAGAGAGAGGTGAAAAAAAATTCCTCAAAAAGAATTTGAGCAAGAAACGAGGGAGATCGCCTTTTGTCCTCGTGCTAAGTACTAGCCACAGCAGCCTGCCTCCGGAGATCAAGAAGAGGTGAGTAATGTTGCTTTCTTGGAGCTGTTCAGTATGATGCCTTATGTTTCCCTGGTCTTTGAGTTCTTGGCGATGTTATTGAGTTGAAATTTCGGTTCTTTTGGGTGAGTTTGGGGTTTTTGTGGTACTTGGTAATGCAACTTGGGGTGGAAAGAGACAAAAATCGCTCCTTTACTCGTTTTGGTAAGTTCTATAGGTGTAAATTCCATGTGTCGTGTATTGGATGTGCGGTGCTTTGGTTATTGTTCGTTTGCGGTGGTCAATTTGTTGGGAGATGTGAATTTTAGGGTCACATGATTCACGATTTTGGTTGTGTTTGGGGACAGTTATGAACTGTTCTTGAATCCAATCTAATCTATTCTCCAAAGATTCCTCTTTTTCAGGTCCTTGTAGTCTTATCACCTCTTTGCAATTGAATAGTCCCAGTGAATTGGGGCACTGCTATTCAATCCAATTTGCTCATAAAGATTCCACTCTTTCGTTTTCTCCAAATCTCCTCCAATTCCATGTTTGTCTAATCTGATTTGCATCAACGAGAGTTCCTATTAACAAAAAATCCTGCGCTGTTACAGTGTTCCCAGAATCCAATCTTGTTCTAAGATGTCAAAAAAAAAAACTCACCTTTAAGCCCTTTTGATTCCTTGCAGTTAGCTGAGCTGAGCTAAGCCAAGGATAACAATTGGATCGGAGATGATGAGGGACGCGTGGATGGAGGTTCTGCCGCCCATGGACCACTACGCCTCCCGTGGCAACTGGTTCTTGGCGCACAGCTGGACGCCGGAGGAGAACAAGCAGTTCGAGCGGGCGCTCGCCGGGCTCGACCTGCGCAGCCCGGACTGGGAGAAGGTGGCTCAAGCCACCCCCGGCAAGTCGGTCTTCGAGGTCATGACCCACTTCAAGGATCTCGAGGTCGACGTCCAGCAAATCGAGTCTGGCATGGTGCCCTTCCCGATGTACGGCGGCGGCGGCGGCGCCAACGGGGCGGCATCGTTCACCCTGCAGTGGGACGGCAATGGCGGCCACGGAGTCGGGGACTTCCGGCACGGAGACCGGTTTGGAGGAGGTTGCGGGAAGCGGCACGTCGGCCGCACGCCGGAGCAGGAGAGGAAGAAGGGCGTGCCATGGACGGAGGAGGAGCACAAGTGAGTACAACTCCATAATAGTGTTCTGATTTCTGAGAGCGATTGCTTTGTGTCATGCACAAGAGTAGTTTTTTTTTTGGTTGTCTTGAATTCACCATCATTCAATAGGCTTTACATCATTTGATTGCTATTGGTAGTTTTCAAACTTGAAAATTGGAATGATTCAACTATGAAGAATTGCAATTTGCATGAGTACAAGGGAATTTCCTTTATTCAGTAGGATTTGAGACAGTCATGTAGCTTGATTATGATGGTTTTAGGCCTTACTATAATCTCATCCGACCAAGGTGAAGCAAGAATTTTTCAATAGTTACTGAGCTAGATCATGCTTTGTTCTTTGATCAGGTTGTTCCTCTTAGGCCTGAAGAAATACGGCAAAGGGGATTGGAGGAACATATCACGCAACTTCGTGCAGACGAGGACGCCTACTCAGGTGGCCAGCCATGCACAGAAGTACTTCATCAGGCTCAACTCAGGGGGAAAGGACAAGAGGAGATCGAGCATTCACGACATCACCACGGTTAACTTGACGGACGACAGGCCTCCCTCGCCGTCCCAATCCTCTCTGCTCAGCAGCCAGTCCAACTCATCAACTCCGACCACAGCAGTAGGCCAGTTCTCGCTGTCAGCTGACGCCAAGCAACACGGCGGAGCGAATACGCCCTTCAATTCACCAAGCCGGGCACTTGGGATGCCGACTTATGGGATGGGTTTGCAGTGTGCTCCTCTGCATGATCAGTTGGCTGCCAACCGAAGTGTGTTGTTTTAGGTGCAATCAATCCACTCAGCGCCATGGATCAGATGTCCAGTGTAATATGGTCTTGCTGTAGCTTCAGTACCTGTATTGAAGTAATTAATTATGGGAATTTTTCGGGACATAACAGAGGGGGGCCGATCTCTGTGTCATGTTAGTGATGCTTGGTGGTCCATAATTGTTGGTGACACTGAGAATGTAAGGAAAAGAACGTCAAGAACTTGATGCTGTGGTATTTTCAGACAGTGAGTGCTAGTGCTGAATACTGATCATGTATTCTATGAAGTGGACTTATATTCAATCATGGATCCTACTTTTTCTTGAGGTGGATGACAAAATCATATTCTAGATTCTAGTGGTCAGCTGATGTATGGGGAACCTTACTGACCATCTGATTGCAAGGATGCTGCCTTATATTTAGGGCTTCAGATCATGCTGTATTTAGCACATATCCACAGTTACCAATTTACCTATTTGTGCTCGCACCATCTCATGTTCGCATCGGTTTTCTTTTTTTGGATAAACGAGAATGAGTTTGCAATGACTCATTCAGCATTACTTCCCTTGCACATCTAGACAACTTTCCCTTGTTTTCAGCTTCATTTTTTTTTTAAAAAAAACTCTCTTTTATGCTGTGGATTGACCATGTATTGTTTCATTGTTTGTGTGCAACTCAGCCCTATACGGTATTCTCCTATAGCTCTATTGATGATACTAGTTCCACCAAATATGAGATTGGAAATGAGTCAGAGTTCCACTATCTTGGCATCTCATGCTTTCTTTGTCCTCTTTCCATCAACTTTTACAATTATTTTCCTTCCCCCTTCTTTTTGGCCTTGTTCTTTCCCTTCTTGAGTAAGGCATCCACAGTCCACAGATATGAGGCAGATCCTTGCGACAACAGTAAATAATAGAATAAAGAGCAGCACTAAGGCCCAAATGCTGCAAACTTGTGTTGGTGTTTGTGCTTTTCTGTGACCTGGCCTCCTCACTTTGCAAGTTGCAGTGCAAAACAAAAACCACTCACTCTCTGATGGAGCCATGGAGGCACTATTGCATAGAAGCGTCTGGGTGTGATGTGGTTACTGCTGCTTCAAGCCTTTGGTAGCATTTCTCCAGGCTTTGTGGCCTTTCCATGTCAGCTTCCGATGGTTCATTCTAACATCACAGGATCTCGTGAACAATTCATTTTATAAGCATGAACAATCTAAGCGGCTTTTTATTCGTCGATGGAATAAAAAAATTTATGCCAACTTTTCACCATAAAACATGTGTTGCTGTTATGTACTTTGTCATTTAACAGCAGCTTCAGTCCCACGGAAGCATGAACTCATTGGTAGACACCGTGCCAAACATCCCTTCGTCTTGATTCAATTAGAAGTGACTTAACTGCGCCTCTCTTTTGTTCAGACCCTTAGGCCTTAGGTAAGTTTCGGATTTTTCTTAGCCGTCTTAGTCTTGGCCGCTCGTCAGAAAGTATCCTGGGGTAGTTATTTTTAACGGTTGCGTTGTGAAAGCGTCAGTGAGACATTTCTACACACAAAAAACGCCGTCATTTTCTTTCTGAATTCAAAGATAAGACTATTGTGAGAATTTGATACGGTAATTGCCTTAAAATGAATCAGTTCTCCAAGAATCATCACAATCACCACATTGACAGACAACAGTAACAGTGTCAAATTGATGAACTTTCTGCATCCAGTATTTAGATAAAAAAGTTGGTGAACTTTCAGATGCCCACAAAGTGATCTGGTGCACTGCTACTGCCAAGGCTGCAGCAATCAAGGTGGCGTGGCAATGTGTGAAACCAGAAGGAAGAAGATTCAGGAACGACAAATGGAACTTCCCTTTTGTAGCATTCCCATCAGTGACAGAAATACCTTCCCTTTTGCCAAGACTACTGCAAAACCTCACCTTAATGAACAATGATCATTATGATATTTAACTTGCCTAAGAAAAAAGCAAGGGAACAGAAAAATAAAACAACTAAGAGATACAACAAAGTGCAGCAAAGACAATGGTCTGATACTACTGACGATACTCTTAAGGCTCAACATACACCAAACTAGTACAATCCTACTCACCAAATTTATGCAATTTCCACATAGAAAACACAAGAAGATAAATTGTTAGTAAGCTCCCCCTGCAATGCGCTATCTTTGCATGCATGCGATTTGTTATTCTGAAGTTCTGGTTGTTCACTTCTCTCCAGTGTTCGCCGACCAGGATATCCAGTTTCAGATAAAAATAAAGTAGTATTAAAAGAAGTAATCATGCATTGTTTTGTCCTTAGCCATGTAGATTGAGTTTAACGATAATAATGTTATTAAAGAAGATTGATAGTGATAATCCCTAATGCATGAAGCGATAGGACGCAATACCATTCTCAGTGTGTAACTGTTACTCTTTGCAGTCTTTGGCTATTTGCTTCGAACTTTCAGCGCAACCTTTTCTTGTCTTGCCTTCCTCTTCTTCTTTTTTCCTTAAACCTTCGTTCTCTTCGTTCCTATTTCCTCCATTTCCGAAAGATTAATAACAATAATGTTTAACTTTTTTCCTGGCGTCGAACAAGCACAACATTTATAAATTTTACAATACATTATACTAATAGTATATATTAGGTAGTAAAAATCAGGTCTAATCATTGATTTATTGAAAATATTCTTACTACTCTACTACCGAAGAAAGTATAAATAAATACTACCTAATATAATCTATTGGATCGAAAATATAAACGATCCATATTGAATTTAGTATACTACAAAAGAGCTCATCATACAATTATCTTACACGATTTGTGGCACACAAATGCGGAAAAAAAACTGATTCCAGCCCCACAGCTTGCATACAACTCTCAGAAGATCAAAGTTGGCAAAAAATTAAGTTTTCACTGTTCTGCTTCCTCTTTGCCATCTAATATCAACAACAAAGTACAGGGAAGCAAGAGATAATTTTTAATAATTCGTAGTGGCGATGCATGACTGATCAAAGCTAGAAGAGGACAGATTTTCTTTTCCCGTGACCTCGCGGACGTCATAGATGGCCCGATTTGATTCTAAAAAGGGTAACTTCCCAGGTCATTTGATTCCCCTCGCAACCTTATCAGGAAAGGCGGAAGAAAAAGGCAGGTTCACACTACTGGTGCCTGATGGAACTGGAAGAAGGTATCAAGCATCAACTGAGCATAACATACAAATATGCGGCATGCCATGTGCAAGCAAGTGAAGCTTAGAGGAATAGGTTCAGTAACTTGTCATTGGCAACTTGGATTAAAAGCTATGCTCACTTTTCGTTTGATATCGAACTCCAGAAAAATCTCATTAAGGAGAAGAAGTTAATTAAGCAGAGCAGGGATGTTTGCTTCAGAATCTTGGGTACGGATTCATGAACAACTAGAATCATCAAGGACAAGAAAAGGGATGTGTAGGCAGAGGCCTAAAAGAAGAAATGAAAGGCAAAGCAACTCGGAAATATTTTCGATGAGCACAAAAGGTGAGCAAGAAAAAAAAAGGAAAAATTTGCGCCGTTGCCGGGGATCGAACCCGGGTCACCCGCGTGACAGGCGGGAATACTCACCACTATACTACAACGACTTCGTTGACTACTATAAAACAAATTATTTGACAATGATATAACTCTTGCGTTGACCGAACAACAAGAAGATCCCAGCAAACCTTATTGCTCACAATATCTGAAGGGAAAAAACAAACAGCAGAGGTAGAGCTCACACAATCAAAATTACAAAAATCTTCTGGTTAATGTGGAACCGAGTCTGTCAAAGGGACAATACAAAGTTCATACACTGATACAGAACAGAAGACACAAGTTTCTGTAGGTATATACATTTTGCTGCTTCCGCCTATTCTTCCTTTCCCCATGCAATATAAGCTGACATATTTGACATTCAGAGTGATACATCAGCTCAGATTTCAACATTTCACGAGTTGATACTGAAGTCATGATTGCGCGCACAACAGCATCTTGATGCATTGATGGCGTGATCATAATCAACACAAAGTTGAAAGTACATCGTGTCCCAACAAGACAACACATCTCCAGTTTTCCACTGCTACAATACAAGCAATCAGCGGCATCGCCATACCAATCACAAGTCCAATTCCATTAAAAAAATAAAAATAGGAACTATCTCACCTATTGACACTGCACTACAGATCAGAAATTTTCAAGGTATGCATGCATCTCGACATCCATCCATCACTTGTCCGGATCGTGACTAGAGGCATCAGTATTGGGTCATGCTGTTGACCTCAGGTGCCTGTAGGAACATCTGCGCCAGCCACTGCAACGGCTTGATCAGTTCTGCGCGCTTCTTTCGCCAGTACCAGATTGCCGCGTTGTAGAACTCGTTCCGGATCTTCTTGGAAGCTGCCCTCCAGTCGCATTTCTCCATCTCAGCTCTAGCAGTCCTTCCCATGTTGTCTCTGAATTCCTTGTTCTTTAACAAAAGCTGGATCTTGCCAGCACAATCGTCGAGGTTGCCTGGTTTGAACAAGAAGCTGGTCTTGCCCTCCTGATCTTCTGGGATTATATCAGGGATTCCACCAGCACGAGCCGCAACTACGGGGACTCCAGATGACATGGACTCCAGGACTACTTGGCCGAGTGTTTCAGACTCTGAGGGCATCACGAAAACATCACCACTGGCATATGCCTGCGAGAGCTCCTCGCCTTGCATCATTCCAGTGAAAACTGCAGGCATCCCCTCAAACATCTTCTCTAGCTCAGGTCTGCCATGAAATTGCAGGGAGCATATAAGCACACTTGTGGTAAAAGCTCAACAACATTGATTCGCAGAACAAGAAGTTCAATGAAAAAAAAATTAAACAGACATTAAGTTATTATCTTAAAAGGCTGAAGTTCAGAACACAGCATAAATTCTGAACTAATGTTGAGATAATCGAACAGATGAAAATGTAAGAGCTTGAGAAACAAAAAGGAAGGAATCGCATAGGATATATGCCTGTACGGTCCATCTCCAATAAATGCAATTCTTACTCCAGGCAACTTATCCATTACCCTGCTCAACCATAAAGCAAAATTACTGCCAAGCCACTTATAATGCAAGGCACAAAAAGGAAAAAAAATATAGGTATTTGTCTAGTTTTGGTAGATGCTTTACGCTTGTTTAAAGTAAGTCAAAAGATCACATAAATCACAAAGTGCAAAGTGAGAATATTGCTCACGTTTTCAGAAAATCCAAGTTTTTCTCACGCCCAAAGCGTCCAACATGAATTATCAATGGTTTTCGGGCTCACCATGACTGAAAATAATAGATCATACAGCAAAGTGTGAATAATTAATCTCAATCTACTATATACAGAACATTCAGGAAGAAATGAAATATGATGTCACCTTAGCCTAATTCGCATCTCATGACTGCGAAATCTGGGATGGAAGCTGGCAGAATCAACACCTTTGTTCCAAAGCCGTATTCTGTTAGCTGAATAAGGATGTAGAGCATATCATTAACATGACAAACAATAAGAACATCTGAACATGTAATATACAGTGTACAGATATCGACCAACCTGATATAACCTGGGCAGTTTCAAAATCCTTGCTGATAGCAGCTGATGGCACCAAAGTTAGATCGGCAGCTCTATGAAGGAACCCTGTTAGAAACAACAGGCCCAAATCAGTGTTTTTGTCACATAAAATTTGACTGTTTAGGAAAACACATATTAGATGGGAGTAGAAGGCTTACTTATGACTTGCCACATTGGCTCCACAAGCCAGCTAAACGTATATCTTGGTATGTATCTGCATGGGGAAACAATAAATAAGATTCAGCAACTATGGCAAACAGCTCAAATAGTTCTGATAAGGTTGTTCACTGGCAATTAAAAAGAAGGGCTTTCTGATAAGAGCTGCTTGCCTATTTTAAGTCTTTTATTAAAAAATGTCGATCCAAACTGTCCGTGTACTTGTTTTTTAAACACAAATCTTAATCATGGTAAATTATTCATGTATTTCAGAGCGATATTGTTATAGGCACCATCTATTCATTTATTATTGTTAACAGAATAGCTAAGCCAATTGTGTTACTCATTGACTCTAGACATTCTAAATTATTCATCTATTACTTATTTACTCTGGACATTCCAAATCATTCAATTGTATTGCACATTTACACTGGGCATTCTAAATAATTCAACTGTATTACTCATTTACTCTTGACATTCAAAATTATATTAGAATGTGCTGGGTTTACTTTATTGGCTCTCCGTCAAAAGAAAGAATGGGGCAGTATTCATTTACTGCCAGACATGCATTATTAAACCATCAAGGAACTTTAAAACAAATAACCTAAAAATGGAATATGGCAAGTTAATTATTGAACTAACCAGAAAAGTCAACAATTTGTTGCAGTATAATTCAATGTTTAACTTACACTGGGACATGGGTGTGGTAGGACATCACTAGGGGAACACTGAGCAGTTTAGCAATAGCAAGAGCCCCAAAAACCTGAAAGAGCAGCAGAGTGTCATCATGCCCTAACCTCTAGAGAACATTTGACGATTAACGAATTGATTGTCGATATAAAGTTACCATAATTCCAGGTGAGGATGCATGAATAATGTCAGGCTTGAACTTTGCAACCTCTGAAATAATCCTAGGACTGAGTGCAAGTGAGAGAGGAACTTTTCCATACATTGGACAAGGAAAGCTGGAAAGGATAAGAAAACAGCTAAGTATAAGAATATGCCACCAAAAGGCACTACAGATCACGTGATTCAATCAAATAGATTACAACACTGCCAATCTATTCCCCGCTCGACTGTTCTATCATTCAATAAATTCATAAACGTGGAGTACTTTTTTTTGAGTAAATTTCACAAAATTATAGGTTTCTTGTACAAACTATCAGAAAACTACAGATTTTAGCTTGTATTTCACAAAACTACAGATTTTAGAAGAACTTGTTTCACAAATCTACAGATTTCTTGTACAAATTATCAGAAAATTACATATTTTAGCTTCTATTTCACAAAACTACAGATTTTATGAGAACTTGTATCACAAAACTACATGTTTTAGAATTAATCATTTCTTGTAACGGTCTGACAGTCTGGACCCACATGACAGCCTCACATGTGAGTCAAATGGGAAATAAGGGCGTGTGAGACCGCCATATGAGCCTACACTGTCAAACCCGTTACAAGAACCGGCTAATTCTAAAATACGTGGTTTTGTGAAATAAGTTTTTCTAAAATCTGTAGTTTTGTGATACAAGTTCTCGTAAAATCTGTAGTTTTCTGATAGTTTGTACAAGAAACCTGTAGTTTTGTAAAATAAGTTCTTCTAAAATCTGTAGTTTTGTGAAATAGAAGCTAAAATCTGTAGTTTCTGATAGTTTGTACAAAAAACCTGTAATTTTGTGAAATTTACTCTCTTTTTTAATGTAGCACTTGCATTCGTTGATAAGTAAAATGTATGTAAACTCTAAAACCTAACTGTAGTCTAAAAAGAGATGGCTCCGAGGTGTAAAACACTTTGAATGCTCTATAAATTTGAGTAATTGACTATGTTCATAGAAGTAGTTAAAGTTTTCGAGGGCAGTGTTGGTACTCATCAGGCAGTTCCCATTTCCTTTTCGAAACAATCCTAACAAAAACGGAAGCCTCCAGAAGCTATCGCCCAAATTGCTAGTCGGGGTAAAATCTTGAGACAAAAAGAAGAAACAAATATCTTCATTCTTCAGAACTTACCTCCATGAACCAATAACCTTGGCACCATGGAATTCTTGGGGAACCCCCTCATGGTTTGTCACAACAATGACCTGCGCAGTACAACACATGCCAAATTAAGTCACACCTATCACTACTACTCTACTATCCTCAAGTCTTATAATTTTGTGCTAAAACTACCACATCAGTACAACCCAATTGTCACCCTACCTAAGGACAGCAAAAATATAATACCTCATCCCCCATTTCGCGCAAGTGCTTGATGAAGTTCTGAAACCGGTTCTTATACCCAGAGATGTAGCTGCAAACATGAAAAACGCAAACTTAGTTTAAAATGTGAAAGCATTAATGCAAAATCAATTTAATCACCATCAAAATCAGCCATATCTCTCTTCGTAGGCAACAAAAATGCAATCATACCCTGCCACGCCCCATAACTGATCAATGCATTTCACAAATGTGTCGTTTCCCGTTCTTCACACACCCCACTAACCCAACCAATTTCCATTTTTAACCGCCACCTTTAATTCACCGAAAACTTAACCAATTTTTATCCTATCTTCACGCTTCCCAAGGCGCGAGAAAGATCCAAGCTTTTTCGACAAACCAAGAAACCTAGGAGGGACGCCACATCAGAGCTTACTCCCAGTGGAATCTTCCAACTTTTCCCTTGAACAAGCCCATCGACCCACTCACCCAGCCAAGAATGCACAGACGTCCAAGAACACCCACAGCCCAATCAAGAAAAGCAACGAGAACAACCCAGGCAGGAGTGAATTCTTACGCGAACGGCGACGGCTCGACGAAGAGCGCGACGCGTCGCGGGAGCGCGGCCTCGTCGAGGAGCGGCGGCGGCGCCTGCTCCAGGTCCTCCTTGATCTCGGCACCAATCGCCATAGCCACCCCCGCAACCGCAAGAAACCAAGAGTAAAAGAAGAATCTTTCGCTTTTCTACGTGTTGGTACAATCGTATACGGTGTCTGTGCAATTGCAGTGCGTATGTGTTGGTCTTGTGTTGGAGCGAGAAAGAGAGCGAGTTCGTCTTGCGTAGTATATAAGAGAGACACGGATGGATATTCCATTGCGGGGAGGAGAATATTGGAGTGAAGGGAACCAGTTGGAACTTGGCAAAGCATATGCTTTTTTCTGCAAGATCTCCTCTCATTTGCCAAATTGTAGTTTTCTTTTGCGATAATTGGATGGGGCTTTGGGGATCTAAATCTTCCACACCCAATCTCTAGTGATGTGAAGTGTGCAGATGAGTTTCTGCCTGGCTTTAATACTGGCTATATTGCTAAATATAGGAAATGTTAAGAATATCTTTTCTTAGAAAATATATTCTTGGAACCCTTGCTATTACTGAAAGGGGAAAAGGAAAAGAAAAAAGGTCAATGCCAGTGTGCAACTCCTATACGAGAGCAAACATGGGGGTTTCAATGTTGTGACAACTGACAAGTGATCGAGCAGCATTTGTGCTTGTGGTGAGTTGACTTGGCAGCATGGTGGCGCGAACGCAAGAGATAAGAGAGTGACTCAAGGAGAACAATGGATGAGAGATGGTCACATTACTTACTGAAGATAATAGAGGAGTGGAAAATATAAATATCTTTATAGGGTTCATCTTTTGGATTTAATACGGCTTCTCTTTCCTCTTACGAAAAAATTTGGCCTTTTATTTTCAGTGGAATGAAATAAATATTCACCCTTTCTGACAAAGAATCCCTAGAGGGCTTTTTACCGTAGGATTTTCACAAATAAAGTATGTCCAAGGAAAATGGTACGTAATTCCATTGCCAAATTGCTAATTTTGACTTACATCTTTGTTAAAGGAATGACTAGCATCTTCTTAGACATAGCCCATCAAAGATGCTCGTGACCCTCATACCACGCATGGGGGCTCTCATTGAAGTGTTCTCCCTCGAAGGCTATGTCTCCTGTTCTAACACAAGGGGTTACCATGCTGACTCAACGCCTCCGACGACCATAGACGTCAGGGGGTTATCATTGAGGATCGAAGCTATCTGAAGGGTGTATTCATCCCCAGCGGGTCCTGCAAGGCAAGCGTGCTCTCTGGCCCAAGAATATGCTCTAAGACATTGGGGCCACTCGATATATGTCCAAGCATACACAACGCGACCGGCAATTATATGATATTCAGATCAAACAACTAATAACGCTAGAAAGGACAATAATAACCCTCGCTTATACTGATTGATCAGCTATTTTCATGAGGGGTATTTCGGTCATTTGTATAGACCCAAGAGCCTATAAATACCGTATGTATCTATTATTTGTAACTTAAGCTCTCTTGAGTAATAAAAAAACATGTTTAAACTGGTGAGCCCTTGGGGACCTGATCCTCAGAGGTAACCCTCCATTGGCTTACCGACAGGAGTAGGATGGTCTTCTCGAACCCTCGAACATGTATAAATTCCTATGTCATTTTTACTCCTGTGGATGATGGCCTTCGTCCACCACCTCACTTGTATTTGGGTTTCACACCTACAACAATCTTCTCCTCTGAATCCTAACCGGTATAACACTTAAATTCTTTTGGTATTGCCCCTATTACTAGAGTTACTAGTTGACACTACAATTTTATAGGGATAAGGATCCTGTACAGGGACTGCAACTTAAGGCTAGGATCGTCCGATCGAGTTGACGAATGGTCTGGATCGTCCAATAATATTTCTACAGTACATTGTTATAGTGAAAAATCAGCACAGTGTTTACAAACAGTATCCCCAAAAGTCTGGACCATTGCTTTTTGATCCAACGGTCTACGTGCTTAAGTTGCAACTAAAGGGATTACACTGGATCTCAATCGGCCAATCCATTTTAAAGGGGTTGTGGGGTCACCAAACCAATGGTCTAGATGCATTGAGGGTTGCCCACTCCACCAGTGGTGGCCAAACGGGCCGCCCAGCACGGCACACCCAGTTTAAAATGTAGCACAGCACAACCTGTTTAAAATGTAGCTCCCAGGCTGTGCCGTGCTAGCATGGGTCCGAACAGGCTGAGGCCAGCCCGTTTGGCGCCAAAAATTCAAAAAAAAAGTTAGAAAAATTGGAAAATAGTAAAAATCTGAAAAAAAATGCAAAAAAGGGGGGAAATCTAGAATAATTAGAAAAACTTTTTAAAAATCTACATAAATTAGAAAAGGCAAAAAAATGAAATGAAATTCTAAAAGGAGATAAATATTTGGAATTAAATAATAAGCTTTATTAACGTTTGGCTGCCTCGTTAAAAACTTTATAAAGTAAAAACTCAACATTAGAAAATCTTGGCAAAGAAAAAAGAGTACATCATATAGCTCAGTGATGTAGGAAAAAAGTGAAAACTATATTTATTTTTCCTGACTATCTAGATAAATATTTTCAAACGTCACCACCAACTCAACATTTTCTGTAGCCAGCGCGACACGTCATCTGTCATAAAGGGAACCACAAAGCCGACGGGCGGACAACTGGCACTAGCCCGAAATGGCCAGAGCTCCAAAGATGCGACCGAGCACAAACATAACGCTACAACAGTACTTCGTCGGGCCGAAGGGGACGGCCGCCTAAACCCTCTAGGAAGACTTGGCGCGGTTTCAGCCAGGTGAAGCAAGCCCTCGACCACGAGGGGCTCCTGTTGGGGGGACAACTACCATCCCCCTCGCCTAGCGAGACTCACGGGTGGAGCGACCCCCCTCGCCATTGTGCCGAAAGGGCAAGCCACGAACGGGGAGGCTTCGGAAGGATGACGAAGGCCACGACTATAGACCAGGCGACTTCAGGATGAAGACGGAGCCCCAGATAGGGAACCGAAGAGTCAACTTCCCCCGTCGGGTAACATCACAGGGCTAGCCGAAGGGGGTACCACGATGAGGGGTCCGCACCCAGAGGAAGACTACAACTAGCAGTCATCATGACCCATGTACGCTAGGTCGCTAGATAGGAAAGGACCGCAGGGCCCCTACATGTCTCGGGGTCCCATAGGGATGTAATTGTAATATCACTTCTAGCCCTAGGGGCCTCTATAAATACCCTCGGGGCCAGACATTGTACAAGGGAGAGCTTTTTGGTAAAAAATAGTACAACCCTTTCCATACTTCATTCTCGCATGTAGCTGGGTCTCCGAACGCACCCCCTTCGCAAAGAGTAGGACTCGGGGATATTCCCTGTATGTTGTTTGGTCTGTAGCCACAACAATACCTTTATTGAGTTAGTTCTCAGTTTATGAGGTAATGCATCGTCACTATGTTTTTTGTGGAGGATGACTTTTTTTGTCTCTTAATTGTCGAACTGTAGGAACTTATTGAGAAAGTAAAACAATTCTCATGCAAAGCAGCCATACGTGCTGGGTGTTTTCAACTTGAAGCTTTTTTTTTCTTTTGTAGTGGAAAGGAAACTAATTATCTACGATTGATTGTTTTAGTGGCCTAACTACAACTGCGTCGAAGCAAACCAGCTGTATGAGAAGTACAAGGACCAGTGTGTGTCCTTGATTCATTTCTTTTTATATTACTTGAACAAAATGTTGATATAGTAGGACTCATCAGTCAACATCTGTTAATGCTTCTGTGTTAATAAATTGCTCTGCCATTGATTGAAGTTTCTGCTTTTGGTGAAGTTGTTCCATTTAGCAAACAATTTTGTGCTGCAGAAGTCAATACACTTCTATACAATTAAAAGGGACTGTTAGTTGAATGCAGTTATGTGTACCATAATTATTTACATGCACTCTTTCTCATCAGACGTGCCCCCTTCTGATGGTAGAAAATAAGAAAATGTGGACAGACCTAGCTCGGTCTCTTATCTGGACTTATGGAGGACAGACCTAGCTCCTCACCCCACTTACGCGCACCCACTGCATCACAGGCGTCAGCATACAGACGGAGAAATGGGCCGGCCTGGATAATGTGGTAGGCTCAAGATCATGTTGGAGGTAACCAAAGCGCGCATATGCTTACTTTTCTCTGGGCATGTATTGATATCTTCCCTATACTTAGTGTGGACTGCAAGATTGCAAGCTAACTGTTGCGTACATTTCTTTGCAGGTTTCTGCTTTGCCTGCAATAATCTGTTATGACCAGGTATTACACTCAACTTTCTTTTTCAGTTGTTCACGCCTACTGAAAAGAGACTGTCTTAATGATAGTGGAGTGAAATATTAATCATGTATACTGCCTACTGAATAATACGCTGAAAATGTTATGGATCATCGAAAGAAGCATATAATGCATACTTGTGATATATTGTCATGCCGACATCCTCATTGTGGTAGAAAAGAGATTTGTGCTTTATTCTTGACATGGTATTTGACTGGCCATGTTGCATCGTATTTATACTTAAGTGTCTTATTTGCGTAGTGAAGTAGTTTTCATGTGCCATACAACGAAACTGCATATTATTGTAGTTTACTATTCACTTATATTTACTGTGTTGCATGGACCCTATTGTGTTTGTGCAAAAATTATAGCTTTTCCCATGATGTTTGTTCCTGACTTCTTGTGGTAACTAGGCAAAATATTTCTATAATTTTGCAATGGCTTTCTTAGTTTCTTGATGTTTCAATTTGCTTGCTTGCTGGCATCAGTGTCTTCTTAGTCTTCATCTACTATTATTTCTTTACAAATGATATGCCACCAATTACTTCAATACCATTTTATTGTGCTGTACGGTGGGATGGTTTCTGAAACTAGGAGTACATTCTATGAGGTTGTTGACAATATTGGAATATTCTCTAACAGGGAATAGATGAAATGGTGTTCTAAAAATTATCTGGGAGGGTATTTTTCTCTAGGATATACTGCTAAAGTCTTTTTGCTGTTTAGAGGTTTCAAAATATGTTCGCAGCTGTCAAGTTTGTTTTTGCTATTTGTCTGTGATGAAGAATTTGTTTTGGGTGTTTGAAGAATGTCGATTTGTGCGGTGCTGTATTTTCATGAGAGATGGTTGGCAAATGGTCCATCAGTTTACCATTTTACAATGTTTCCCCTTCATTATTATTGTCTTGTTGCTTTTCACTACTCATGTGGCATCATTTGGCTATTTGCATGCTGACATGGTAACTGTACCAGCTACAACTGGTCAGATGGGTGTTTTGCCAGGCCATGTGGCCACAATCGCTGATCTCAAGGCTGGTTTTCTGTCAGTACACGAGGGAAATGATGTGACCAAATACTTTGTGAGCCGTGGTTTCGCATTCATCCATGCAAACTCCTGGATCAGATCAACCCGAGCTTGGTCCAGAAAGGTCTCACTGAATTCACTACAAAGTTTGGATCAGCCTCAACTGACATGGAAAAGGCCGAGGCTCGGATGATCGGATCGGAGTGGATGTTCACAGTGCGCTCAGTGCTATGTTGACCGGTTGATTGATGACATCTTAAGTTGTCTCTTCTTTTGCATCTACATTTTTAGAATGTGAGGTTAAATGTTGCGGCCTCATTTATAATCAATAGGATTCTAAAACCTTTTCATATGAAGTCGTTTATAATCAATAGGATTATGCCCCTAATTCAGCTGCTGAGAACAATTACCCAGTTAGATTACTAGTAGAGGAGGTTGTTTATGTGTGTGAAGGAATTCAGGAGCAGTCATGAGAAGATCATGGGGTTTGAGGAGTAGGATTCTCATTGAGGTTGAGGGAGGCCGTGTTACCTGATTGTGCAGATATGCTGGCTTAGTAATCTGCTATCTGAACGTCTTCAAAATCACAGATATCACTTCTCCAAGAAATATAGCAAATAAATATAGCAATGATTCTTCATTATCTACACGGGTGCAATGTAGCGTGCCTACATGTCTATACACGCATGTTTTCTCATCATAGGGTCTACGCATGTTTCCTCATCATAGGGTCTATTTGGAGGAACCGTAGTTTCTCTGAAAAGCTTTTTTTTTTGTGTTTTGGGCTAGAAAATAACTGTAACTTTTTATAAGAGACTGTTTAACAAGTATCCAATTTTCTTTAGCAATAAGCTGAAAAAGCAAGACCTACCTAGCTTTTAACTTTTACTAGTTATATATGACTTCTAGTTTATGCAAAAAGACACTTAAAAGCTAAGCTGTTTGAGAGGATTTACTAGTTTTTTGAAAGTTGAAACTAGTTTTAAACCCCCTAAATAGGGCCATAATATATCATGCAGAACATCACCCTGACATCCTCAACGCGGGCCACAGCGAAATGCACCATCCGCCCTACTATGTATATATATATAAACCAACTGGTCCATATCGGCGTTTTCCTTTTCCCACAAAATCTAACAGAAAGAACCCAGTAGATTTTTTTTTAAGAACCAGTAGAGTTAATGAAAATTTACAGGATAGATCATACAAAGAAACATTATGCTGTCAAACTGGCGTATGCAGGAACAGCTGCAATGCAGGGCAGCTAACCATCTTTCTGTCCACACTTCCTTTTGGACAGAACAAAGGCTGCGTTGTCCCAGGCTCCCAGCATCACGTGAACCCAGGGCTTCAAGAATACAAGCAACCATTATATGGAGACAACATTACCAGTACCACATCATTATGTGCATAAAACCATCCAACCTAGGTCGCACATCCTGCACATGTTTTACTCTTGGTCCGTGATGTCACTGAAAGATAAGTTCTGTGTCAACAGCACAATATGTTTGCAGGTGGCTTGCCCGAAATCTGAATAAGATGACCTTACAAATATTTAACTGTTGCTGTGTTGTTGTACATAAGGCTAATACAAGCTACAACATCCAGGAGGACTACATGCTATTATTATACACTTTATAAGTTCAAGCTTGAAACAACCTGCTACAAGCTTAAATATGGAGGAGAGGTGCAACCGGTGCAGTGTTTGTCCAGATAATCAAATGTGCACCGGTGGAAAAGGTCTTATGACAATTGTTTTAAGACCTCAGAGGGCGTCTCGAGCAGCGATCCTGCATACAATTGCGTCGGGCAGTGTAGATATTGATATTTCTTGGGGAGTTATTTTATAATGCTGCCAGTAGGAAAAAAAAACCAATATTACACTCAGAATCAGAATACATAGTTATCATGAAAACTATATTAGCACATTACTAGTGGCAAGTTCAACTAAAAACCTTCAGGATCTGTGGCTGGTTTGCTCTTGTTTCCAATTCTGCTACATCAATCTCGGTGCCGCTGATGAGTTTTTCCACAGCTTTCATCTGCGATGTTACAATTTCACTTCAATAGTTGTTTGAATTCCTCCACTCATAAGGATAATAACTCACAGGCAAATGCATAAGAAATAGAAATGGTATGGAACTGAGGGTGCACCAGACCTATCGCACACGGAACAAAGTTCAAGGTTACATACAGTATCAATTTTTTAGAGAACACCACATACAATAACATTACTTGTTCAAATTATTTACATAGTGTTTTTTTAAAGATCTGGAGTGCCCTGGATTGAGAGGGAAATGGACGTGTGCCTCTTCAGATCTTCAAGACAGCGTTTGTGTGCATGTTCTGCAGTTGACACTGCTATGCAGATCACTAGTATAGGTAATTCTGGCATATTACGATCAAGAGAGGTGCTTCAATGCTTTTCTTTTCTACAGTTGCACAAATATTAAAGCATGAATGAAGGGTAGATGACGATTACTTACCTCTTCGCTTGCTTTAAGATTTGTGCAACTTGTATTGAGAAGGAAAGCATTGAAGCACTGCTCTACGATCAAATATCTGTTGGAGAACACATGTGTATTTCAAACTCTTTTTTCTATTTTATATTTTGTAGGATATAATTGCAAAAAATCACAGATGGAGCCACAGATAGCCGCCGCCTATCATGAGAATTTTGGTTTGGTAAAATGTCGGTTTTTACATATATACCAATAGTTGGTAACAGAAACCAGATTGGGCCACACATAGCATGCTTCAAGTTAGTCACTAAAATCTCAAGTTAACACAAGATGCTTCCAATTCAAAGCCCCACAAAGGGAGTACTAACACCAGGTGTTCAAAGCAGGAAAGTTTCAGCAAGGTTTTGAAACGATTTTCAGTTTTTATATTAACCGGAAGGACAAGAGAGCTTAAAACTTCTTATATGTGGTACCCGCGGTAAGGCAATTAACATGTTGCAAATCTGACGTAGATCTGATGATTCAAAGTAGTGTCCGGACTCTGGACCCACTAACATTTCACCTATACTAGCCAGCTCAATTTATCAACAAACCAAACACAAAGCCGATGTAATCAGGGTCAATTCGAACAGGGTTACTAGCAAGCAAGCAACTGATGGATTCAAAACCATAACTGAATAAGAGGGTGTAGTAAACATTATACTACCTCCTCGTCAGAAGCATCAAAACGAGCTGCAAGGATGTACGTCGTGTCATCAGAGATCCCACATCGCTTCAGGGACTCCGTTATCTGAAACCAAAAAACAAACGAACTGTCAACATACCGCACGAGAACAATATCATGACGTGAAATCAACAACAGCTAGAATAACCACATGCTTAGATCCGGAGTAGTTGTAGACGAGCTCGGAATGCAGGGTCCTTGTGGTCAGCGTGTCCCTCGACTTGGAGAGGAGCGCCTTGTGAGCCGCCGCTAGAACAGGGAACACATCCGGCACCTGATACATCGAATAATTGGTCACACAAGACATGTACAACTCATAGCGTCAATTCCAATTGCTGATTCAGCATACAGAACGTACCAGTGACGCATTGAGAAAAGCAATCTCCGGTTCCAGCTTCCCTGACTGCATCAGGTCGAGGAGCTCCCTGAGTGTTCAGCACTAGAAATCTTGAGCCAATGGTCTCACGGTACAGTTCATGGTTAATAGTTGGCCAAACAAGAGGGGAAGCAGAAGCAGAGGCATACCGGCTGTTGGAGACATCAGAGAAGAGGGAGAGGGAGACGCTGCGCCCGCCGGCCACCGGGAAGTTCTTCATGCCGTTCGCCTGCGATGAGATGTTTCTTGTACCGGCGGGCGGTGGCGGCGGCGGCCTGCAGAACCCTACTTCTTTTGGGTTCAGGAGATGATGCCAATTGCCAAAAAAGCCCTCTTGGTAGTAAGGTTTTAAATTTTGTTTTCGGTTTACATTTTGCTCCCTTACGAAATCCGAATTTTTGGTAAAATCTTGTTATTTCGGATGAAATCAGATCAAAATTCAAATTCAGAATTTTGCGGACTGAAATTTCCAAAATTTCGGCCAAAAATCCGAAATTTTGTTCGAAATTGCTAAAATCTCAGCAAATTTTAACCGAACAAAAAATAATTCAAACTATATCGAAAATGTTTGAAATTTTTTGTGGAGATTCCTGGTACATCATTGATATTCTCATAAAAAGTTTAGATGATCATCATATCTGAGGAATTTTTAAAAAATTCGAACATTGCTACTGTCCTAATAAAACGCTGACCGTCAAGTTTGAACCGAATGAAAAATGGTATAAATCACATTAGAAAATTTTGAAATTTTTTTGCATGGTTCTGATGCATTAATAATATTTCCATAAAATTTCCAAATGATGATCAAGCTTCATGATTTTTTAAAAATTTGGACAGTGCTACTGTCCTGTTAAAAGCCTTACCGACAAACTTGAACAAAATGAAAAATGATTCAAACCATGTTAGAAATTTTTTTAAAAAACATTTAGATGGTCCTAATGTATAATTAATTCTTTATAAAAATTTTAGATGATGATCATGCTTCAATAATTTTTAAAAATCCTGACAGTGCTACGTTGTGATAAAAGCTTGATGATAAATACATTGATTTGCTTTAGCAATAAAAAAGTTTTAGAATTTTTGATAATTTTACAGAAGGATAAAATTTATGAATCATGATCACACTCCAGTGAATTTATAAAATTCTTACAATGTACAGTACCATTTATGTTCTTTCTCTTTTTGATTTTTGAAATATAACAAATGAAGTTCAATGCTTACATAGATTTGATTGAAAAAAAAAATTTAAAAATTTTGTAGAATGGTACTGAGGCAATGATTAAGCTCTTGTAAAAATTTGGATTATTATCACACTCGAGACAATTTATAAAATTCTGACAAGGTTATTGTCCCAATTATGTTCATTATGTTTTTTATTCTTTAAAGATAACAAATAAAGTTCAATTATTTTCAAAAATTTTCTGTATGATCCTACACTACTAAATATATTACAATAAATTTTTTAGATCATTAACAAGCTTGTAAAATTTTATAAAAATCTGACATTGTTTCTACCAAAATTTAAAAATGTCTCAAAAAATCGGTTTTTCAACAAATTTTCATAGAAGATGACTTTCTTAAGGGTTATTGGACCAAATATGAATATAAAAGTTTAAAAACCGGTCAAAAATCATGAAATTTAGGCCAGTTTGGGCGAAATTTCACCGAAAAACGAAATTACTGTAGCAATTTCAAAAAAAATTATCCGGCTGGAAATTTGGATTTCGTGGTGGCCCGAAATCCAAAATTTTGACAAAAATTCGCCGAAATTTGTATCCCTGCTTGGTAGTACATGTTAAGTGCTCCACCTTTACGATTCATGCCGGCATGAAATCCTCGCTGTAAAAAAGATTTTCTATTTCCCTCCGAAGAGGAGAGAGGAGAACGAGATAAGGTCGCACGTCCTCCTCCACTACACTACCACAGGGCGCTGCCACGTACAGATGCTTCCACCACCTACTCCTCGCGTCGACCACAGTGCCCGCGAGGAGCGGAGGTGCGGGATGCGCCCGCCGAGGAGTCGAAGGGTTTTATGCCGAGCAATGACTGAGACTGAGCCCGAGGGCAATGGCGACAAGGTAAAAGCTTTCCCCCTTTCAGTAAACAACTTCTCGAATTAGGCAGCTACGTACATTGGCGAACCATGGATCAAAATTATTTCAATAGAGTGCAAACTAAACGGAAGCGGCGTATGTTTATTTATATTAATTCACAAACGACTTCTTGCATTTGGTAGCATCACATTTTTTTGATCTATGATGCCAGTTAAAATGTACCTCTTTCAACTTCCAAATGCAATATTACCCTTTTTTAGATAATATAAGATTTAATCTCCTGGCCTCTGCATCATGAGATGCACACAGCAAAACAATTATTACACAGTTACAACCATGTTAAAAGAAAGAAAGAAGCAGGTCTTGTAGGAAAGTTGCAACAATCGAAAGGAAACATTAAACAAAAGGTCTAAATTCATACACAGCCTGTTACTAAATCTCTACCTATACTTGATGAAAAGGTCCCTGACCACCATCTCTAGCAATCTGCATCTCGATGACACCACATCCCGGGCCTCCTGAGACTGCAACACAGACTACGAACACAACCAACTGGTGCACTTAAAGATAACCTGCAACGGTTTAGAGTTTTTTTTTCTTATCAGAAACCATATCATTTCGATATAGCTAAATTGACCAACACAAAGCAGTACTAACTTAGCCCTGTGTTCTGTTGTGCTTCATGGTAATCCCTGAACTACTTTTTTGTTTCCAGAATCTTGTGCATGATAATTCAAGTTAAATAGTGATCTGTTCAGTATTGTGGCATCATCTACTGCTAATCATCATTTATGCATAAAAAACGAGCGTGTATGTCATGCATCTTGATAAAAATATATTTTTTAAGCATGTTGTCCAAATTGCCCTAGTATTCACTACCCTTTTGTTCCATAAATCCGTCATCAAAATTGTATAAATCATGTTTTCATGTATACACTAATACACATTTGATTATTTCCCTCAAAAGAAAATGTAAACAAGCTGATGGAGATGATGAAAATCAAGAAAGCTAAAGTCAAGTGGGTAAAAAAAACAAATGTAAAATTATGGACCAAATTGAACTTTTTTGAAAAATCCAGGGACTCTAAGGAGTAAACATTCTTTTGCCTTTCTTCCAGGAGAAGGATGAGCTTGAAGATGATGCTTCATCACCTACAGTTGATAGTGCTGCACAAGCAAATGGCCTTGCAGAAAGTGACTCCAATGCTGATAATGTACCCTACTTACTCTTACAAGCTCAAGTTAAGTTTGTACTTTGCAAAAGTGTTGTGGTTACAGACCAAACAGTAGAGAAAGAGGCCTCCGAACCTCCCCCCCCCCCAAAAAAACGAAGGGGATGCGTTCGAAGGCCTAAGTACTCGGGGGATGAGGCGATAAGATAGTTGTATTTTGAAAATTCCTCTCCTTTGCAAACTCTAATCCTAAGGGATATTTATATAGGTCCCTGGGATTGGAACTGATTTTACAATTATACCCCTACGGGGCCGCAGGGGCAATAGGGGCCCTGTGGTCCTTTCCTATTTGACTGGCCTAGCTCATAGGGGTTATAATGGCTACTTGTCGTAGGCTCCCTTCGGGAACCTGTACCTCGTTGTGTTACCCCTTCGACTGGCCCGTGGGTATTGACCCAAGGGGGTAGTTGGCCCTTCGGCCATTTGCCAGGACCTCTGTCTTCCTTCTGAAGCCTTCATCCATGCGGCTCACTCCTTCGGCTTGGTGACGAGGGGGTAGCTTCCCTAATAGTCCTTCAGTGGGCCGAGGGGGATGGTAGCCGTCCCCCCAACAAAAAGTAGGTTACCTTTTGTGTTGGGCTTGACTTGCCTAATACTTAGACTAGTACAGTCACTTGCTTTTATTTATGCCTGTTAGTACTAGACTCCTAGGCTCCTAGCTACATGAACATGTAACTGAACTGTAATATTTAGCTTTCCCATGCCTCGCCAGACGAAAGATGAAACCCCGAATACGGAGCTGCTAAACTCTAGTGACACAGTTCAGAACAATGATGGAAATGCTACTGCTGCCAATGATGCGCAGGTATGCTTGTAGTTGACGTCACAACAACTTTATCACTTAGTAGGCATTGAGAATGCAATAGTGACATATCTAATATTCTATTAAACATAGGAGAAGGTGGAAGTTGTTGATGTTGCTAGTGGCTCACCTTTGCCATGAATGAAGGTAATCATATCCATATCAAATTTTCTGAGTGCATATGTTCATAAGTTAAGTGAGAGTTCGAAAACAAATATGGATCCTGCTTTTCCTCATAATCTCTATGGTAGAGTGGTTATTAAATAGAAGATCATGTATTACTCTTTTGATTGTTTAATATTTTTTGAACTCTGAAACTCGATGAGATAATGGACTTTACAGTTTTCTTTTTAAATCCCACTGATCTGCAGCAACAGCTTGATGAATCTTTTAGGATCCCCAAGTCTACAATGGACATACTAAAGGATCAAGTTTTTCGTTTTGACACACATTTTGTGACCAGTCAGGAGCCTTATGAGGCGAATATCTGAAATGCCATGGTTTATCTTCTTGCATGTGCATCAGAATTTTGTAATAATCCCATTGGAATAGCAATATCACTTTCAAATATTTTGTTTAATAATTATGTGTATAAAATTGCATCCATAGACAACTCAGACACGGCAATACCAGAAGGCATGCAGTTGGGCTAACTAAGCCAAGTGCTCTTACGAAATATGGCTAAGCTGTTAAATTGATCGCGTATATGATTTATATTTCGATTTGAAATGTCTTCTTGTAAATAGATATCTAATGGCTCAGAATAGCTAAATGTTATCTACTACCTTCACTGGTTTACATAAAGGGTGGAATATTATTTAAGGGAAATTTACGTGGTCAGCCGGCCAAGAGTTATGAGAAGATCACAAATCGGCTACAGGTAATAGGATGCTCGCAAAGCTGGTCCTTTCAGAAGTCTAAGCCCATAGGAATGTGTGAATATCTCATATGTGTGCAATTCCTGATTATCAACAGAACAAATTTGGTGATGAATATAAGTTTTTTCTTCTTATCAACCCAGAGGACGAGAAGCCAGTTGCAGTAGTTGTACCTAAGCAAATGTTGCAACCTGAAACTACTGGTAATAAATTTTGTTTTGTACCTCCAGCAGAGTCAATAGTACTCACTACTCAGTGGTCTGATTTTTTTCCTGATGTGTTAGGCACCTAGAAATTTTTATTAGTATATTTACGTTTAGTGTTAAGCTTGCTGATTTGATTCTTGGTAAATTAATTGTTCAGCTGTCCCAGAGTGGTTTGCTGCTGCTGCATTTGGATTAGTTACCCTCTTCACTCTGTTGCTTCGAAATGTACCTGTGTTACAGGACAACTTGCTGTATGAGGTTTTGTAGGATCGAAATGTACTAATCTAGCAAACAAAGGGGGGTGAATGATTGCGCGGAAGCTAAAATCAATTTTTCGACTTTTGAAATACCCCAAACAACCTCAGATCACTTGAGTTGTATTCAACAAGAACCTTATTGCACCAAACCAAATTTGCACATGTATGCCAGACCAAACTTCGCTTCGGAGTTCGGACAGAGATTTTCACATGTACGCCGGACCAAATTTCTACTATAGCAGGGAAAGTCAGTTTACGCCGGACCACATGAAAACAGCCTGACACATATTCACTAAAACAGAAATTACTGAAGATCCAACCGTTGGATCGATGTAAAATTTTAACTATAGAAACTATATTCGATTTCGAAGCTAACCCAAAAAGAATCAACTCAATCAGACCTGTGGATCGGAGTTATGTCCTTCGCAAGACGGCTGAAACAAATCTGGATCAAATAATGATGGAAACTGATTTCAAAGGCTACGACAGACCTATCTTAAAAAACAAGATTACCAAAGATCCAACCGTTAGATTGACATGAAATTTTAACTGTAGAAACTATATTCAATTATGAATCTAACCCAATAAAAATCAACTCGATCAGATCTACGGATCAAAAGATATTACCTTCGCAAGATGACTGAATCAGGTGATGACGGAAATTGATTTCCAAGGCTACGCCGGACCAATCTTCAGAACTTCAGCTACCATGGACCAATCTTCAGATACTCCAGCTCAAAGAAAAATAGCCAATCTTCTAGTTACTGGATGTTATCTTTGCATGCATACACCTCCAAACATGCATGCATCAATCGATGCAACTTCTAGTCGCCAACACCAACGTGAAAACTTCTAGTCACCTGAATTTTTCTTCACAACACAGGACCTCCAGACTTGGCGCTAGGGAGAAAAGAAATTCTCTGACCGCAAGGAAAACGAAATCACAGAGGCGGCGGAAAGAGCTAGCAGTCACGCCGCGAGAAGCACTCTGACCATAAAAGTTCTCTTTTTATTTCTCTTTGTCTAATCTGATTACAGTACTCCAAACAAAAGAGTACAAACCTTAAAATCTTAGCGCTCAAAAATAAATAGGAGACACCTCCCCCTATTTATACTGAGCAAACATAAAGAGATTGAATACAACTCCACTTCTAACATGGAAAGAGTCTGTATACATCTCAACCTGACCCAACATGGCCAAAAACAACTCTTGCACGCATGTATAGCCCACATGCTGTAAATACGTGACTAACTAGTCTCCATGTGCATGTTCTCTAGCCCGAACGTTCCGCATGACATCCTTGACCACCAAGACCTCGATTCCTTCTCTGAATCTAGTCCCGAACCTCAGTTCCTCTATGAACCTAGTTCCGGTCCCGTCATCGACCACGTTCGCCCTCGAGCAACACCTGCACATGAATAAACAAGAAAACAAATCCGAGCACAAGTCCACGACTTGACTCAACGTCAATCCATGCAAACACTCACACGAGCGCATTGCATCAAGCAAAACTAATATCATGCTATCACCAGCATATCAAATAATCATGAGACATAGCACATGCACAAGTACCACACATGCCATAATCACAACCACTTTGCAATGCCAATTTCATTACTCAGCCAATTTTTCAGCACATGATTTCATAGGTTTCTCTTCCATTTATTCACCATTTTCATTCATATTATGATGTATTGAATTATTCATTTATTTCTACTAAAGAAACTAAGGTTACTGGTTTTCGTGTTTCTCTAGCTCGATGTCATCTTCGAATCGCAACATGCGCTTATTTCCTTGTGTCAAAAACCTTACCGAAATTGAACTTTGAAGTCTCATGTGGGGCCAAAAGATGTATTTCCCTAGACACTTGATATGAGCCTGGTATATGATGTTAAAACTTGTGTCTTCCTGTTGTGATCAAGTCTTGCTTTTACTACAATGTCTTTAGCTACATATTTCTATTCCTTTTTTGGAAACAAAAACTAGGTTTCCTCAAGTACCTTGCCATACCATACTCCAGACATTACTCTGCAACTTTTGCTTATGAGTCTTTCTCTTTCAGATCAACATTTGATAACCTTGAGCTATTGAAAGATGAACTTTCTGGCGCCCTAGTAACTGCACTCATAATGGGGGTTCATGAAATTGGACATATCCTTGCTGCTAGGGATACTGGAATCAAGCTTGTAGTACCATACTTTGTTCCTAGCTGGCAGGTAAGCTGGATTGCAGGTCTACAATTTTACCTAAGGAATATATATGTTCTAATTATTAGATATCCTTTCTAGCTTTAAAACTTGACATGTTCTGAAAAAAATTGTAGGTGATTTCTTTGCTTAATTTCTTTGATGAAAAACTGATATTCTGGATTACTAAACAACATTACAGGAGCTTTCTTAAAATTTGTATTTGGCTGTATTGCAGATTTGTTAATACAAAGGACAAAGGGTGTTTTGACCTGTAATGGGCTTTTAGCATAAATAAGCTACTGATATGAAAGGCCACTTGAAATGTGGGGGATACTGGGAAGTAGGCCTGGGCTTTGGCGATAACATTTATTTTTGCATCTTTACTCGCTTATCTAGCTCAGTACTTTGTCTTACCATAACATATGGGTCTCTCACTGTTCTATTTGTTGTAGTAGGATCTTTTGGTGCCATTACTAGAATTGTCAATATTGTTCGCAATCGAGAGGACCTACTTAAGGTAGCAGCTGCTGGACCATTGGCAGGATTCTCCCTTGGATTTGTTCTTTTGCTACTGGGCTTCATCTTGCCTCCAAGCGATGGCCTTGGTCTTGTGATAGATCCAACCGTCTTTCTTGAATCATTTCTTGTTGGTGGTCTTGGTAGGTGTTTGATCTTATGTTCATAACTAGAACGGAATCCTCGTTTTTCTGGATGTTCATTAGTACTTGCCTGCACTCAAGTAAATTTGCTAGATGAATTGAATTGTGTGCACAAACAGAACGTTGTTGAACTATGATAATTTATTTATGCGATCAATCTTTCCTCGGTACAGCAAAGCTTATTCTTGGAGATGTTCTGAAAGAAGGCACACGACTATCCATTAATCCATCAATCCACTTGTTTTATGGGCCTGGGCTGGTCTCCTGATTAATGCCATCAATAGCATCCCTGCGGGGGAACTTGACGGTGGCCGCGTAGCATTTGCCATATGGGGAAGAAAGGTACAGATGTTGCTATTGTAACTGTATAGATGATTAATGGTTACTTGAAGCTGGGAAGAACTTGTGTGTTTGTTCATCCTTGATTTGTGACACTTTCTGATGAATCCCAACTTGCATTTGTGACAGATATCGACTCGGGTCAGTAGCTTAACTGTCGGATTGCTTGGAATTGCAGCGCTCTTCAACGAAGTCGCATTCTACTGGGTGGTGCTGATCTTCTTCTTGCAGAGGGGCCCGGTCGCTCCTCTCTCCGAAGAAATAACAGACCCTGAGAACAACTACATCGGCATTGGCATTGCCATTTTGCTCTTCGGACTTCTGGTCTGCCTACCCTACCCATTCCCCTTTGACTCATCGCAACTAACTGATTTTGACTTCTGAATAAAATACAGTCACAACTCGCAAACTAATCTTCCTCCAATTGTATCTGTGAGATGTAACCTGTCGGCTCCCTATTTCATTGTTATCTTTTTCTTTCCCTTGATCATAAGGGTTTGGAGCTTATGATGCTCCATTGCTCCTTGCAGTAGCAAAATAAAAGCAGGAGCTTTTCTTAGTCTACTAGTATATTCGTTGTATTTATTAGGTTGGTTTGATCAGAGTAGAACATTATACGTGTGCATCGTTCCTGCTGTAATTGTTTTAAGTTCAATTGTGCTGATGAGCGATTGTATTCTGGCTGTAATTGACATCCATTTGCTGCTGATGAGTATATATATATGATTGTAATTGGAAAGCGATTTCATCGACCGTATCATTTTGTGACAGATTCACGTAAAGTGCAAGATTTGCAACGTATTGGCTATGAGCTGACCTGACATGCTTTATACCAGTGCCCCTTTCAGAATGGTGTCACTGTCAGTAATATTAATCGAGCAGACCTAACATGCTTTATACCAGTGCCCCTTCCAGAATGGTTTCACTGTCAGTAATATTAATCGAGCAGACCTGACATTGTAAGAAATACGAGCTACCATAATTGACAACTGCAAAATCATATACTTCCAAGAAACAGCTGATAAATTTACATTGCCGATACAACAAAAATGCAACACAGTTCAGCCAGAGAGGACATGTTTCAAAACCAGCGTGTAGCACAAATTGCATACGAAGATGGTCTCAGGAGATTCGACCAGTTGGCCTAATTACTAATCCAAAGTTCCGTTTTGAACTGATCGAGGAACAATCACATAAAAGACGGGTTTTATCAATAGCATATAAGGTCCAGAGTAAAGTTGGGCATGGAGCAACACCCAGATGACATGAATAAACTGGATAAATATTGGACACTCAAGAACCTACATATGAGTATAGAGCTCATTAGGTAATCTTGGAGATGATCTTCTACTCTGCTGCTCTGAACATTCTATGGTCGTAAAATTTCATCAGAATCATAACTTTATACTAGCAAAGAAGTAAATCACCGTCCATAATGTCCTGCTCTATCACTGCACAACTCATCATCAATGTCAATACTGTCCAAGAACATCAGGTTGTTGTTCACGCTTGGCTCGGAACTGGCATTGCTGCTTGTTGCAAGAGGGGAGTCTGAAACACTCATTGGTCTGCCCCTTGTGGATCCTGACCGGGCACTATGCACAGATGATGCTGGAATGCTTGTCATAAGAGGCCGTAAATTGTTTGGAATGCTGCGCCGTATGTCCTGTGAAACACATAAAGGCTCAATTTAACTGAATGCAGAAAATTTTGATATTCACTAAACTGAGGGAAAGTAAAGTGTACCATATGCCGAAGTGCCATGTCCAGTGATTTTTTTGACAATGTCCTGCCGAAGCCTGAGCTATCTGGAGAATTTGATGATTTTCCAGAGAGACTGTTGAGGCTGGATCTTTGATCATCATGTTTTGGAGGAACTAGTCTTCTCATGTTCACTACCCGCTCAACCATCTTATTGCCCATTTGAACTGGGTTCACACTGTCACCTCCGTTAAGATGTGATCTTCGCACTGCCGGCATGGAGCTCCCTGAAGGCACACTGCCATTTAAAGTCCTCCCTCTTGAAGGAGAGCAAGACTGCCGTCTTGGCCGAGCAGCTGGCCCAGCCTCCACAGAGGAAGACCTTGAACTGGGTGCTCCAGGTCTACCCCGGGTGGCAGAGGTTGGTCTTTCTGGTAGTGATGTCCTCAGATTGGGAGGCACATCAAGCGAGAAACCAGGCATTTCAGATGGTTTCCATGGTCTTGATTTGATTGTAGGTGAGCTACCCCTGGAAGGTGTTGGTGCTGTTGTTACTGCTAGTGCAGAACTTTTGGGCATTGTAGGTCCTGGTTTGGAGATTGAAGAAGATCGAACTGATGAGGCCAAGTTACCATGCTGGGTGCTAGGGGCAGAAGGCCGTCTTGTTGGGGTTGATGACCTTGATGCAGGCTTGCTTTGTGATGGTATGGAGGGCCTGGACGATGGTGTGATTGACCTGGTAACAGGTATTGATGATCTTGATGTAGGCGTTGATGACCTGCTAGCAGGTGCTGATGCTCTACCTGAAGAAACTGATGTCCTGGTAGCAGGGCCAGATGTCCTTGTAGAAGGGGTTGTTGACCTTGCTGGAGGAAGTGTTGACCTGGAAGTGGGCGTCGATGATCTTGGGGCAGTAGCTCCAGTCTTGGCAGGTACAGTTGCCCGAGATGTTGGGGTTGAAGGTCTTGAACCTTTGGATGTAGTGGCCAATGCAGTGCGTCCAGTTGGTGTTGAAGGCCTTGATGAATTAGATGTAAGCCCTCCGGATGATGACGGCCGACGAGTTGTTGCAGCTGAGTTCAAGCTGTTCGACGATGCTGTTCTCAATGGAAGTGTGGCTTTTGATGGAGGATCCGGATGATTGGCCAACTGAAAAACCATGCAAGAGAAGGTAGATAGAAACTTAATGAAGATGGAGTTGTAACGCCATAATGGTTATGATTACCTATCATACTTATAGAAAACAGTGAAACCCCAAAACTAGATTATTAAAAGGGTTTCTAATAAAGGAAACAAATAAATTACCAACACCATACAGGATTCATCACTGAACTTTCCAGGATATAGACAAGGCTTTTCAGTCAACAGAGACTAGCCTAAAAGCACACTTCAAGTTAAATGCACGACGAATGTATAAAAAAACACTATCTGTGAAAGAATTTCTTTGGTAAGTCTAGCACATAATGGGTTATCTTTGGAGAACTTGACTGCTCATCCTTGAAAATCTGAAGTAACTTAAAAGATCTAGCAAAGTACTCCCTCCATCCAAGTTTATAGGGCATATTTTTTGAATGGTCTTGTACATAGATATAGAGCGTATTTCATGTTCCAATGCAAATTAGTATAATGTTCCCTTTATACCCCTAATAAATATCCAAATTAACTTGATATTCTATACATGCATGCATTGAATATATTGCTTAGAGATAATAATTAGAGGTAGTCTAGTTATTTTCAATATCTTCTTGGTCTATGTGCCAATAGAAAATACGCCCTATAAACTTGGACAGAGGGAGTAGTATATTTTTATATTGTAGAGTGGTGTAAAGATTTTGGTTAGATCATATCATTTTATATCCACTAAGAAAGGAATATTTGCTGAGTTATTCACCACGACAGATAACCAAACTACAGCTTATGTTCAACCAGCTCACCCTTGATTTTAAGGCAGTTGGGCGAGTCTTTGGTGTTCCAATTTGGCTCACTGGAGACTTTTTTGAGTCAGCTTCTAGAGATGAGAAAAGTGGAGTTCCTGGTGGAGTCAGAAGCCTGAAAGTGAACAAGTTCACTGCGAGGAAGGTTACATAATTACTTCGAAACTGCAGGCCAGCAGTGGCCTCCAAATAAAATGTATGATGTACCAGAATGAACTTAAAATCTGAATATAGAGAATGCAATTATGCAAGTAACAAAAGGATCAAATTATGTAACATGCTAGTGAGTTTGAGAAGACATCACAGATCACTACATGGTGTTTGAGTAACTTACCATATAAAGCAACATCAATATGAATTATGGTATCATTTTTGCAGACCGATTGTGTTTTGCGAAGACATTCATGGCTTCATGCAGTAACAGAAACAATTTCTCTCATACATAGTGCCTGATATTGAGCACTTTGGATGAAAGATCGCAGATGAACTAATAAGTGCCCAACCAAATCCATTTCACCGCTCACTTTAACACACTTCACTAACCACAAAGAACAATCCCATCCTAACAAAGTCAAGTAGCCAACCAAGTGCTTCTACAAACCATACAAAACCCAACAAATATCCCGTGAACTTATTCCATAGTCCACCTATCACCTACCAACCAAGCACCACCAAGCAATCCAATAGTCAAACTCTTAACATAAAAAATATCCTCTTCAAGTGTTAACATGGCTGCCTAGAGATCAAAGTGCTTCCAAAAAAGAACCTATGCCGTATCAACTAAAAAAAAATGAAATCAACTAGAACACAACATTACAACAATGTCTCATTAACCTCAAAGCACCTAACTTTCTCACACCTGCTGATGCACTGATGACTGAACTCACAGTAAGGACAGACATTTAGCAAACATGCCAAACCGCACCAACCAAATACACTTCAAATCAACTAGTAGGACAAGATAAGTAGCTTGTAGGGGCCAGAACTAAGGTATCCAATGTTGAAATGTGTGTCCAATACACAGCTATCACATCTTCAAAAAAACACTAAATTCACAGAAAGCAACAACATTAGAGAATCACTAATTAGTTGACCAACCAAAAAGCAAAGAGAAGAATCTGAGACCAACTAAAACCCAACAAATTGACAACTCCACAAGCAAGGCTCTGTAAGATCTCAGTATCTCACACCTGCTGCTGGATTGCACCATAACTAAAAGCAAAGAGCATAACTTTATAAGCAATCAAAGAAAGAAGCAGCAACCAGGGTCAACAAGAGACCCAATTGTTACCTCCAACAACCACCTAAGATCGGACCTTTCCAGCAACAACAGCTAAATTCTAACTAACAACACTAAACTTACGCAAAAGCCAAACTGTATGGCTTTGAATTAACAATTTGAATTAACTAACACAAAATTTTGAAATCTACGGTACTACATTATTAGCTAATCAATTGAAGTATGGGGTACCAGTTGAAATCACCAAACAGAACCCCCAAATAGCCAGAGGTTCAGAAAACCCAACAGCTAGGGATTTTCTGACTCCTGCAGCTACAATACACCTAAACAAAGCTGAATTTACCAAAGGAGAAAGAAAGCTCAAACTTTGGGGCACCTACACAAAATAATCAACAGCTAAAACTCCCACAAAGCTCACAACGTCAGCTAGATCAATACAGAGCGAGACTAAAATTCACACTGGTACAGTCGAAATTAGCTCCAAACAAACATTCTCGCGCCAACATTTTTGTTGCCAGAACCAAAACAGCACAAACATATCAGATGATACCAGTAAAAGCTCGCAGGAGCACCCACCAGTCATAATCATTCTTGTCCCCGCCGTCCGAATTGAGGAAGTCGTCAGCGCCGCCGGGCGCCCTCCTGAGTCCGCCGGTCATCTTGTACGCCGTCGCCTTGGGGGGCTCTACAACACGGAACCAAAAACGCAAACCAGGTAAGCTAGGGTTTCGCGCAAAACAGGAGCAATGCTGAACGAGCAGTCAGGGACGCCCAGCAGAAGAAGAAGCTCCGTGCTCTCACCAGCGGGTGGCGGCGGGGGGTCGAGGAGCAGCAGCCCGTCCCCCGCCGCGTCGGCGCCGTCGCCGGAGAGCAGCTGCTGCTCGGCGGCCGCGGCGCCCCGCTCCTTCTCGCGGCGGCGCATCTCGAGGAAGAGCGCGAGCTCCTCGTCCTTCTCCTTGATGACCGCCCCGAGCGTCCTCCCCCTCGCCTCGCCGTCCGCCATGAAAACCCGATGCATCAGAGATCCGGAAGGCCGCTCCGCTCGAGCGCGCGCGCGCGCGTCACTGGCTGGGGACCGGCATTGTGGGGCTAGGGTTCCGGCGAGATCTAGCGGGGAGTGGCTGTGAGTGCGGAGTAGCAGCAGTTGGAGTGAAGCAAACGGCAGCGAGGCGGATGGGGATAGTGGTGGTGGTGTTTTGTGGCGCTCTACTCGTGAAAGCTTTGGGTTGGGCAGGACGAAGTTGAAGTCTTGAAGAGAGAGAGCGAGAGAGCTTCAGCTGGAGTTTGAATTCGGATGAAATAGGATTAAAAGTAAAAAAAAAATTGTAAGGAGCCTAAATTAGGCAAAGCTGCTGAAATAGCTGGGGAGCAGAACTCACGAGTGGACTGGTGTGTTTAATCTGGTCCATGGGCTGGGTAAATGCTGTCTGTGTGCACGCTTCACTGTGCGGGATAGCGAACATATAGTAATTTAATTTATTTTTGTTAAGAAGTGAACACAATAATCTTGATGACGTACGTGGCCATGGTTAGTGTTTGGTTCTCTAGATGACTGTATTCTATTCACATAGAGTGTGTTTGGTTGCCTACATGGTGTCTGAATCGTATGAGTGGATGCAACTGTATCTGTTAGACACGTTTTTGGTTTCCTGTTCATCCAGGCCAGGTGGATGCAATTGCACCCACTCATGCAGGATGGAGGAAACACAGAAATTTAGCTTCTCTCCAATGTAGGCCTGTGAGATGCATAAACAAGCAACCAAACAACTCAATTTGCATCCACTCATAAGGGGCAAGGCTAGTCTGGATGACTCATACAAGATAGACTACGGTGATGCAAACAACCAAATACACCGTAGCGTCTTGCACTATGTTGATGCATGAATGCACCAAGGACAAGTACGGAGGACATGCGACTTTGGATGCATTATTGTTGTCGTCGTATTATGGTGCAAATTGTGCAGATAATTGTTTAGCTAATAACGAAAGGGATGATATATTTCCTGGGATACCCATCCATAGGGTCAGTAACGCAGTTCAAATATATTACGTTGAGTTAAAAGCTTTTTTTCTTGCAAGGGGTTAATAAGGATTTTTGACTTGGCGTAGTTAGAATTGGACACACCTCAGTTTTTAAGCGGGTTATGGTATAAGTTAGAAGTCATATATAACTAGTAAAAGTTAAAAGCTGGGTTATACTTGTTTTTGCAGCTTATTGTTGAGGGAAATTAGCTATTTGTCAAACGATCTTTTATAAAAAGCTACAACTACTTTTCAACCTGTAAAACCAAAAAAACAACTTTTTTTAGAAAAACTACAGCTCCCCCAAACAGTTTCTACATGCTCTATATAGCCCACCGAGTAATCTCCAGGTCACATCAAATGGACGAAATTGACATAAGCAAGGGAGTGCAACCTTAGCACGTAGCAGTGCATATTTTGTTCAACTTTATAGACGGACATGATCTTAGTTTAATTGAAGCAAGTTAAATAAGACAATCAGATGTGATTGGAAATGGTTCACGTGTGGTCATGATGGGGACAACAATTTAAGTAGTCTTTAACTGTTAGGATCGTTCGATCGAGACAACGGACGGTCTGAATCGTTTAAACAGTTGCTATGGTGTTTTTTAAACAGTGCTATGGAATATATAGACTATAGCCTTTTGATCAAATGATATACTTATAATTGCTTGAGTTGCGTTAGTAACACAACTACATTGGATCTCTTTCTGACGTGATTGAGATCGCTTGCTAGATTGATTGGACGAGGAGTAACATGACAAATATTCTTATAGTTTCTTACAATATACCGTGAAGCCAGTAAAAACCATGACATTTCCTCAGGTTAGCATGTGGGCGGGGCAATTCCAATTTTCTTTTCCTCCTAGCTCCTCTGATCCTCTCAAGTCTCAAGTCTCGACGCGAGTAGCAAAAGTTAAAATAACTCCCAGAGCTGTAGCTTTCCACTGACCATGGGCCCAGCACGCTCCGTTCCCACCTACCAGAGACACACACGTGTCATCGCCCTTGGCGTCAGGTGAGCTACCGAGGCGAGCGGACAACGCTGGGCGGGCCCACGCGTGACGCACTCCTTTGTCCCGGGTGCGAGTTACTTTTTGTACCGGCCATTTTGGCTACCCGTTTGGATGCGCTTGCTAAGTCTTAGAGCGCCCCACCGTCAGTGGGAGGATACGATGGTGTCGTGGGTGCGGGCCTGTCGCTGTCCTTTTGGCGCGTCAGCGTACCTAGTGTCCTTGAGATTCGTATTAGCGGTGAATTGTCAATTTTGTCCCTATTTTAAAAAATTCCACGCCATGCTTAGATGGCCAATTGCGTAACTAATCCAGCTATAGGTCTTTGTTAGTTTGGTAAGTGTAGGAGTAGTTTTTAGTTTAGGCGTATCGCGGAGTGCTGGAATTTTTTCACGTTCCCGCGAGAAATGTAAGGTTTATACTACAAAATTGTAGTAATTTTTTAAAAAACTTACTGCATTACGAATAGGCTATTTACTCTGTGAGATCTGCTGAGTTTCCACGTCCGCGTGTAATCAGTTATCTCGACTCCAAAGCTATATTATACTTATGAAACAAGTAAGAAGAGTTTCCCTCTTGTAATCATTCATCAAATTGTTTGAGCTTCCTTTGAGGTCAAATCATGTCAACCATGCTTGCGTCAAATTATAGAAATGATTTGGTATTTGGTTGATGAAAAATAGTAAAAGCGTAAGAATTCCTTATTTTTAAGGTGAGACAAATACAAGGACAAGCTAGGACATCTTATTCAAAAGGCTTTATCATTCCGAACTACCAAGTAGAGATACGTGCATGGGCCCTAAGCTCCCAATCTGTTTCGAGTGCACCGTAGAATCCATCACAAGCCCTGAAGAGTGCTGTGCCTGTACGCCCGAGACGCCCACCCTCACGAGTCACGAGTCATACGGTACCTGACCTGACCTGAACAGCAGTAATAATAATAAATATTTTAAAAAATACATCAAAAGTAGGTGCTATTCCTTTTGGTGTCGAGGAACTGCTAAGGCAGTAAGGACGTTTGGTTTGCGGTTTGCTTCTAATGATTACTGATGTTTGTTTTACTAAATTTTGATGATATTAATTAAATTTAGTAAGTATTTAGTTTGTTATCAAAATTTTAGTAAGATTCTCTTCTCTCTTAACTCTCTAGTTTATTTTCTTGCTAATCTTTGACTAAAATATTGATAACCAAATTTTAGCAATGTTTGATGAAGCAAATTTATCATCAAACAAAACAGCCGCTAAGTCATGCTAGAGCACCATCTTTGTTTCCCATAAAGCACCAACAAATGCTGAACAACAGTCGTTACACATCTCTGTACTCCATATTTTAACAATGGGAAAATAGACTATAATATCAAATCAATAAGACACCCAGTTTCGAGTATTTAATGGTACAAATTAAATCTATTGTATTATTTACGTCTTAAGGTTTTTTCCACGTCATTTATAGGTCTTCTATGGTTTGATCCATCTAAGATCAACTTGGCGACAGATAGATGGTACATTCAGCAAAGTACAATATGTATTTTACTCTTGCATACTCTCCTCAAAATTAACTAACAAATATCTTATATAGTTACTCTCCGTGTTTCACAACATTTGCCAAGCGCACATACCAAAGAAACATAAATTTTAAGTAATATTAATGAAATTAGACCATAGTTGTGCATATTAGTTGGAGCAGTTCTTGTCTACTTAACAGAGGCAAGCGTGATACAATTTCATTAAATATTACTTAAAAATTTATACCTCTTTGGTAGTGCACCAGACAAATATTACGAAACGGATGTGGTAGCAGAGTATCACGTGACTGCAAAACACATATTAATTCCGTTTTGTATGAAAAGCATCAAAGTAGGACGCATATTGCCTGCGGTGAAGGAGCTAATGCATGTGCTACAGTACCAAGAATGATCTAACAGCTTTTGGTTGAGAAGCGAATGCCAAGATTGATTGTATATTGTAGTAGCAAGGCGCCACAGCAACAAACCGGGTCACTGTAGCATATGATCAATACCGTTGATTTCTAAACGCAAGGTTGGAGATGGTCCCAACTGTACGGCACGGTCGTTCTCTGTGTTACCAAACAGAGGCGGAGCCGGGATTTATTCAAGAGGGGGGCTGTCGGCGTTTTCGGGAGCGCCGGCAAGTAAAATTTGTAAGTCTAGGGGGTCGCGCGTTCCACTCCCTGAATGGTTAGACTCGTGAGTCCAAGATGTATACTGGTTCGGGCTGAAGGTCCCTACTCCAGTTCGTGTGTGGTGGTGTTGTATTACTCTTGGTACAGATGACTGCACAAAGTTTTACAAGCGAGAATGCCAATGGCTTAGTGAGAGGAGTTTGATAGCGCTCTCTCCCTTTCTTGTTCTTGCTCGTTGCCCTTTTCCGAATCGTTTAGCCCTGCCTCCTTTTATACAGAAGGAATGGGCAGGTTACATCGAGAGTTAGGAGGAAAAGCGAGGCGACCTACGCTAGGAGCTCCGGTCCTTCGTCCTGTGGACTGGTCGCCACCCGTCTTGCCTATGCTGGGTTGGTAGCCTTGGTGGTCAGGGAGGTTAGGTATTTCCGGAAGTAGCGTGCTTGCCTCTGTGGTCCTTGCGAATCGCCGACGTCGAGATGCGTGGCGTTGGTGCCGCCTCGGGAGGAGCGTGCGCTCGTCTTTGACGTGGTCGGTTGATGGGTGAAGCTTTGTCTTCTGATCACCGATCTTCTTGGGAAGGAGCTACCGCCTTGTATAGTCGCTCTGATTGACCTTATTCGAGGGTGCGTGGCGGTAGGCGGTGAGGACGACACGCGGCACTCGGCGTTTGTCACCTTGGTTTGGTTGAGTCGGAGATCCCGCCCGCCAAGATGGGTCGGGAGCGTATGTCTGTCGGATTCGCTTCCGGCCGGTCGGGAGCGGATGCCTTCTTGTGATCTCGCAGCGATTCGGTCGGCGGCGGGCCGTGGCGCGGCCTGTTGGGGTATCCTTTTTATTAGTATTCGTCAGGGGCTGAACACAAATACATATACTAAATATAAAAACTACTAAGCCGACATATTATAGTTGAAATTTAAATGCATGTAATATAGTATTAGTATGTAAATATGCAAGAGGAAAAAATTACTTTTCATTGCCACCGTCTGAAAGAAGAGATTTGACAAATAAAATCTGCAGGCGGCAGAATTTCGCGTGGTGGGCAAGGGGGGCTGGAGCCCCACCAAGCCCACATGCTGCTCCGCCTCTGTTACCAAAGCAGAGGTTTACGTCACATAGTTTCCAGTTTTTTTACTTTTACTAATTAATAATTTATATAAAATCATTTGAAAACTGAGCTTTTAAAAAAATTATTTACTTTAAAAATTAATGCCCTAGCAGGCCCAAAGTTAAAAAAAAAAGCATGCTTCCGGATTTCATTTGCCTAGCACGAACGTCAAAGCAAACGACCCAACCGCTTCGTCTCCCCGTCTCGCACCACACCTTTCCTTTCCCGCCTGCCGAGGCCTCAGCCCCTCACCGACACATGGGCCCCACAACCCGCGCCCGCTTCGTCCACAACCGCCGCCGCCGCGGGCCTTACGCCGCCGAGGAGGAGCAGCTGGACGCGTCCCCCTCCTCATCCCCCTCCGAAGGGGAGGAGTCCTCTTCCTCCTCCGATGACGGCGAAGAAGAGGCGGACGTCGAGGGCTCCGGAGAAGTCGAGGAGGACGTTGGGGAGGCGGCGCCTGCAGAACCCGCGGCGGCGGCGCTAGGGAGGAGCGAGAGGAAGGACTCGATCACCATCAGTCTCAAGAAAGTGTGCAAGGTAGCGGTGGGTGCGGGGATTTTTGAGATTTTCTTTCCTCTTTCCTCCCGATTTTGCTGTGCGCTTTCCATGTATGTTCAGAAAGATTGCTTCTTTCTGATGCTTTGAGCTTCATTTGGGTGATGGAGTGGGACAATTGCTTCTCTCTTAATCGTCTATGCCTGTTTGGGGGATTTTGAGTAAGAGCAGTTGCTTCCCTTGATACTATTTTGTCTTCCTTTTGTGGCTCTGACCGTGGGAAGTAAATTTTATTTGATAGTATTTGATAGCCCGTTTTTTTCGTCGCGCCTAATTCGTGGTTTGGGAGAGGAAAATCTGCTGCTTTTGATAATCTGTTGGGACTAGTTGGGGTTTAATGTGAGAAATGGTTGATTCATCGATAATCTCTTGCATTTGTTTGGACTAATTTATGGTTTGGGTAGGGAAAGTTTGCTTCTTTTCTGTTCACTTATGCAACATTTTTAGCTTCTTTACTGGAAAGACCTCCTCCATGGTGTCTGAACTTTCCAGTGAGTGTTCTCTTACTGTGGTTTTGATGTGTACTTTGTAATGTCTGGCTGCAGGTGTGCAAAAGAGCAGGGCATGAGGCCGGGTTTAAGGGGGCAGTGTATATCGATTGCCCCATGAAGCCTTGCTTCCTATGCAAGATGCCAGGTCCGGATATCTATGACTGTGTGCTTGCTTGTTTGTGCTTTGGGAAGTAGAAGAGCTCAATAGTATATTAATCTGAGATGGGTGTGAGAAACTGGTATTTCCCAGTGGTAATGGGGTAGTTCAAGAACTCGGGTTTATGAATTACTACTTCCTTGTGTTCATGCTTACAGGAGTTTATACTAACTGCTTGTTCCAGATAGTTTCTGAAAGAAGTTTGCACTTGTCGAGATTAGAGAGATAAGAATAGATTGGTACTCCATTGATGAACTGGCACAAACTATTTTCTCATGTTTCTGCAGCCAGGAAGCTCAAATAGCTGTTTCCTTCAAATGTTTCATAACAATTTACATATTGCCATTTACGACTTGAAAGCTTGGCCGACAATTGTACCAAATAAAACGTGTAGTATATGTCCACCTCTTCCGTGACAGTATTATGTATCCTTACATGAAAATGACATGAATGGTGGCTTTCTATCCGAGTCACTGACACCATGATGTTTTCATCATTTGCAGGTCATACGACCTTGACTTGCCCACATAGGGTAGCAATGGAGCATGGTGTTATCCCGGCCCCTAGAAGGAACACAAACACGTCATTGGATTATGTCTTTCAGAGCCAAGTGAAAGGCAAGATTTCCATGGTGTGTGATTTGACAAATGTTTTTTTCCCTTACCGTTATCAATTGCAATATTTCATATCACTTTTTTTTGCCAGTACCAGTTTTGTCATTTTTTTTTACTCTACCAATTTCTAGGTTAAGCCTCAATTTCTGATACCCAACCAACTAGAGTGTGGAAACATAAAATTCCACCAGAGGCGTGTGACCTGCTTGGAATTTCATCCAACTAAGAATAATGTGCTTTTATCGGGAGACAAGGTATTCCAGTCCTGCCATTGGACTTTCTTGTCCACTTAAATTCTTTGCAAGTATGGATGCATTGCAGAATGCATAGGCAAGTACTAATTATCCCTTGTTTGTTATTTCCACACAGAAAGGGCTACTAGGTATTTGGGATTATGTTAAGTTGCATGAGAAGATTACTTATGATTCTGTGCACTCCTGCATCCTGAACAGTATGAAGTAAGAGCTTTTCCGTCATAGCTATGATCAGTTCTTTTGTCCAAGGATGAAATATTACAACTTTATTTGATCTTATTCAGGTTTGACGCCACCAATGATGGAGTACTATATACAGCTTCCTCTGATGGGACTATCAGTAGCACAGACTTAGACACTGGAATTGGCTCCCCCTTGTTAAATCTCAACCCAGATGGTTGGAGTGTAAGTTTTCTCTGTTGCTTTCTAGTCAAGTTTATATGGATTGCTGAGTTCAAAAAAGCTTATATGGATTGCATTTTTCAATTTATATTTATGCATCTTGTGCTTTAGTTAGACAATCATTGGACTTCACTGTTCTGAACAAATTTGCATCCATTTTGGGCTTATTTTTAATAAAGCCTGTTTGTTGCTCATAAACAGGGTCCAAGCACTTGGCGCATGCTATATGGGATGGACTTAAATACTGACAAAGGTCTTCTTTTGGTGGCCGATAACTTTGGGTTTCTTTACATGTGAGCATCCCTAGGAGGCGTTTGGTACCTTTTCTGATATTAGAGCTTAACATGCAGTATATGCAGCTTCCTTTGAAACAGTCGGCATGTGATGTTTATATCATTAATTTGATGCATTTGTTTGGCAGCTCAGTTCCAAGTAGTTTGTTATCTACGATGAGTTTATATTTGAGTTTAAGATATGGTTGTAAACTGTCATATGTGATTCGGAGATATTGTTGTATACTGTCATATGCGATTCAGAGATATTGTTGTATACTGTCATATTTGACATATATCATATATGTATCTGCCATATCAGAGTATCTCACATTCTGTGATGAGCTATTATATATGTCCTATGTCTTAATTTTTACAGGCTGGATAGACGGTTGAAGACAAGAATTGGCCATCCAATTCTTATACATAAAAAGGGCAGCAAGGTAACTGGCCTAAATTGCAACCCTGCTCGACCTGAAGTTCTTCTGAGCAGCGGAAATGATCACTACGTGAGTGTGCTCTGCATATGTACATATCCCTTTTTTAATTTATACTAATATTTTCACATCTATTTGTATTATTAGGCCCGAATTTGGGATACAAGGAAGCTTGAGCCCAACTCGCCCATTGTCAGCCTCACTCATGGACGGGTTGTTAATTCAGGATATTTTTCTCCTCAAACTGGGAATAAGATCTTGACAACTTGTCAGGATAACCGAATTCGTGTATGGGATTATATTTTTGGTAATCTGGAATCCCCAAGTAGAGAAATCGTGCACAGCCATGATTTCAATCGTCACCTGACTCCCTTCAAAGCCGAGTGGGATCCAAAGGTTCAGTTCTAACTACAAATTGCATTTTTTTTTCAGATTGTTTGTTATTAATTTACAACTAGTCAAGTGTCCATACGTTGCAACGGAAACATACTTTTTAACTAAATAATCAAATCATGCCACGTGTTTACAAAAAATAAAATTACACTCTTGAGTTGCCACGGGGAGGGAGAAGTGGGTAAATGGCCTGGGCGGGGGGAGCGGGTGTGGGTAGAAAGAGAGAGAAATTGTTGGTTTCCTTTTTATCCTGTGGCCCATATTCTGGCACGCTGCTTTTCTTAGTAAGGAGGAGATAGAGGATGGACGACCACCATAAACTCATATTTATATATTAGTAAAGATAATTAATGTGTCCAATTTTGAAATGGAATGTCAATGCTCTGCAGGATTACTCAGAAACAGTTGCAGTTATCGGTCGTTACATAAGTGAAAACTACAATGGGGTTGCTCTACATCCCATTGATTTCATAGACACCAGTACTGGGAAGCTTCTGGCCGAGGTGATGGACCCCGACATAACAACTATCAGTCCAGTGAACAAGCTACATCCACAAGATGATATTCTGGCTTCAGGAAGCTCAAGGTAGACCAATCAATCGTTATGTACCCAGCATCTCTATCCAATGCTATATCCTTTTTCACTCTTACAAGGCTGTCCTTATAGGTCCATTTTCATTTGGAAGCCAAAGACCGAAGCGGATCCTACAGAAGAGAGGACCAAGCAGAAGGTCAAGGAATATGTATATGGGACAGGTTCCCGGAAGAAATCAAATGGCAAGCATGACAATAGTAGTGATGATGACTCGGATGGTGGTTCTAATGGAAAGAACAAGAAAGCAAAGAAGACTCGCTTCACTCATACCATTAAGGGAAAGGGCAAATCCAAAGCTTGATACTAGATTTAGTTAGTGCACGAGCAATTTTGGCAGAAAACACCTATTACCAGCCGCTGCTGCTCCTTTTTTTGTACCTTCTTGCCTCCTAGCCAAAATGCTGAAGGTTCATAGTAGTATACCACAACCATCTTAAGCAGCAAATGTTTAGAATTAGGTTTCTGTTGCTTTTGAATCCTCACATGCTTTTCATCAGTGCTTAACTATATATTTATGCTCCTACACAGTTGGCTGAATGCAGTTATGTACCATCTTGCCTCCTAGCTAAAATGCTGAAGGTCCATAGTAGTATACCGCAGCCATCTTAAGCAGCAAATGTTTAGAATTAGGTTTCTGTTGCTTTTGAATCCTCACATGCTTTTAATCAGTGTGTGTATGTATATGTATGTATATATATATGTACTTCCACTTTGCATATACCGCTTAAACAAAAAAATTATACCTCTTTATCCTTTTGAGCATATTCTAATAATGATTATAAGAAACTCTAAAGTGAGTTCCATTAAAATTTTCATCGAAGTCCACTTTTTATAGCATAATTTATGTATATACTCACTTTACATATGAAAAATGATATATAGCTAAAATAAAGGGTTTCAATGAAAAATTTTCAACCATGTGGCATGGGAGTATCTTAGTATTAGTATTTAAGTATATTGAAAGTGAAAGAAGTATAACACGTTTATTTAAGTAATATATTGAGAGTAGGATTGTGTGTCGGTATGTGTGTTTGCTTTTCGGTGATCTGCCATTTTTTGTTGTATGTTTTTTCATCCATGCTAAAGTGTGAAAAAACTAAAGTATGCATAAATGAAATCTCTAAGCGAAGAAGAAACTCTATCATGCACAACCATATACCCTCATGTGAATGATTGGATTGCTAATGTATCATATCAAGTTATCATCAGGATAGAAATCAATAATCACCAATGTGTCACTGTGTCTGTGGTGAATGCAGAGTAATGTTGCATGCAGAGAGCAGTGTAACAGTTGGATAGCTAAGGAAGGAGAAGCAAAACCAGCTGATGCATTTAACAGTGAATTTCTATTTTTGACAACTAAAACGTTTGGCCACATGCCAAACGATGTTTCTTGCAATGTAGATTTAGCTCATTAAACATTTGCCGTCAGTGGCTTTGGGCTTCTACTCGCTGATCGGCTGGAATTTGGGCTTCTATTCGTTGTTCGGCAGGAATTTGGGCTTCTATTCGTTGTTCGTCTGGAATTGATTCAGCGCTCAGCTGAACAGGGTCATACATTTGGAAACGAACTCGAACATCATCCTTTTTGGTTAGCACCGGTCGAACCCCAAAATTGCTAGAAGAAACTAGTTGGTTGCCACTGCAATCTTACACCTCTTGGTTATGGTGCTCCAACATCAAAACAGGTTCTTTTGGCACCTTCAAAATGATTTGGTTCTGATCCCAGCCAGCTCTCTCCATTTGTTTGAGGAAGTCAGTAAATCCATCCTCCAATGCAACAAGGCTCTCTTCTAACCAAGAGAAAACCTCATCCTGCCTTAGCCGATTTTTGTGAAGCCAGTGTGCTTGCCATAGGCTCCTTAGGACCGACATGCATGTTGCCGCCTCCTGAAAACAAGTGAAGCAGACACATGATATGCATTTGTTAATAAGATGACTAACTATTTGCCTGCAGCAATTCTTAGTAGTAGATCACCTTGAATGTAACAAAAAATGCTGGCTCTTTTGACCCAAACCGCTCAACAAATAGGATGTACCTCTCATTCTTGTATAACTTCAGTAGCCTATTCACCTGTTTACGAGTTTCCAAGATTTGAACTGAGAATTTAAATTACAATATAGAATATGCTTGCAGTTTCGGGAGTAAATAGGTTAAGAACATGCGTGAATGTAACAAAAATGCTGGCTCTTTTGACCCAAACTGCTCAACAAACTCAAAGTTTCAGGCGTAAATAGGTTAAGAACATGTGTGAATGTAACAAAAAATACTGGCTCTATTGACCCAAACTGCTCAACAAACTCATTCTTGTATAGCTTCAGTAGCCTATTCATCTGTTTATGAGTTTCCAAGATTTGAACTGAGAAATTAAAATGCAATGCAGAATACGCTTGCAATTTCGGGAGTAAATAGGTTAAGAACATGCGTGAGCAAGTGATAACAAAATCCATTTGTGGAGCTATGATTGGCTGAAAATACCAGTGGGAATGGGTTGGTAACCACCAGTTCCTGGATGTCCCAGGTGAGGACTAGCTTATGGCTTACCAGATATGAAGTACCGCTGATTTTAACTGAGTTAGACTAAACTAGAGATGATTTTCACCTAGTGCTTTTACATTGTTCTTTCAAAGAATATATTACTTCATCACATTATCTGAAATGATCAAAAGATGGGGAAGAAGTCTGTAACTCGGTGTGCAAGACAATGGCTAGTTTCGATCAATTTCCGATTGAATTCCACTTAAGGTTAGGTTAAAAAACACCCCCAGCTGGAAACACCAAAAAATAGTTAAATATTGGCTGAAAACTGACACCAGTGGCTCATTGGAAAATTAGTTCTGGAATGAAACCTAAAACAGTAGTTATGACTAAACAGATATTTAACCAAGCAAATTTATTTTTGTCCCTTTAATTCTAACTGCCAAGGAACCTCAACTGAAAAAAGCATTGTAAAGATGAAGTCATGAAAACTGAAAAGTGATTCTTCCTAAGTGAAAGGAATCAATTTTCCAGCTTTGCATTTGGACATATGCTAAAAATTCATACCATGTTGGATTCCTCTCCACCAAGCATCCTCTCCATGGGCACACCAAAAGAAATTTGTGGATGCAAGAATCTCTCCCATGTCAAAATATTCTCTTCCTCATTGCAAGCAACATAGCCTAGAACAGAAGGACAAACACAACAAGTATTAACAATTTCTTCATAAAGCCACCAAGAAGATGTCAAATTCATCAAGTGAAGAACATGTTACCAGGAACTGTATGATGTGCAACATGTGATCTCACAAGAATCCGAGCGCGTTTTAGGTTTACCTACAATATAAACATGAAGAGGGAAATGAAGGTGATCAATCAAATACTGGCAACTGTTAACATTTCTGTTATGTATTCATGTATATTAGTGAAAAGACACGTCCTAACATGGAAATATTCAGCAGTTACCTAAATCATTTTATTAAATTGAGTAAAACATAATTTAAGTCAAGCACCATACCGTGCGGAACTTGAGAACTGACAGGGACTGATAGCGAAACCAGAGATGTAGAAGACGAACACTCAGCCATGTCAATGTAAGAGTTGAATATGATGACTGTACACCTGGCGTATCCTAGAATAAAACACCAACTAGAAATGGATCATAAAACAAAAATTCTGATTGTCTCCCTCAATGAACTAAGCAGAAATAATAGTTAAGGTTGGCAAACTAAAAGGAGGTTCAATATACCAATACAGAGAACTTAATGAATAATATACCATAATGAGTACTCCGACAAAAAGGCCCAACAGCTGAGCTCCCACTTCCCATACTTCCTCCTGAAAAAACATCAGAGTTTCTTCGTGAAAATTGAGCAAAATTATTCTGATAAGATCTCTTATATACTGCACCAAAAAATGTGATATAGTGCATAACCAAAAAAGTTTTAAGTCAACATGATCCTAAGACTCCAAATGAACTTTTGGATGATTATAATATTATTCTGTTTTCAATATCAAAAGTAATACCTGCTGTTGCACAAAATTCATTCAATCAGAACCTCGAAATAGTGAACAGTATCTACGCTGTGCAGTGGAAGAGAACAGTAGGAGACTGAACTGGCTCTTAGAGAGAGTACAGGAATGCACTAGGTACCTTTGCAGCAACCTCCCCCAGATTTCCAGATTTTGCAAAGTGATTTTGGATAACACGACAGGAGGGATCTTTAAATCCTCTTGCTACAGCCTGCTTAAGAGGTCTGGAGTCAATGTTTTCAATACACAGGTGCGCTTTACAAAGTTTGAGTTAGGCTAAGTCAAATGTAAAACTAAATGAAAGGGATTTATATGTGTTCTTTCAAAATACCTTTGCAAGATTCCCCAATGATGCAAGTGGGAGGAAGTATCCAGGATAGAGCGGAGTGATGAGTTCAAAGATGCTGCAATATTGTACAGATAATATCGTAAGTGAATTTTGCTTCTTCCTTTGACTATGTCAACATAATTTTATAGATATGCCTTTATTGCTTTAAGAGAGTTAGTGCAGGAACCTTCCAGCACTTCCAATGAAATCTGCATACATCCGCCACTTCTTTGGGTCATTGTCAAAAAGAGTTCCGAAGCGTCCACCTAGATAGTTGTTCATAAATCTTCCTGAACAATATATTCTGAAAAGATGGCTAACATAACCATACCAATGAGAAGACGCCCGAAAGCTCCTATGCCATCTTTTGATACCCATCTACAAAAGATGGTTGGAATCAGCAACAAACTAAATGGGTTGAGTTAATTACAAGCACAAAATTCGCATTGCATGTTTGCATTCTGTATGTGCCATCTACTATGTTAATGCAATATTTGGTCAAGACTCGTGAGAATGAAAAACTCTTTCTAATTGTATAATGAAGGTAACCAAACCAAGATGGAACAGAAGAAGATAAAACTAAAATCAAGATTCTTTCTCTTCCAAATAAAAAAATACCAAGGTTTCTACTTTCTAATAACCCATATAATATAGCAAAGATGATAATGACCTGATAGCAGCAGCAGAAGCAGCTGCTGAAGTTCCTGTAAAGGACCCAACACCTACAGCCTGTGCCAATCTATAATCAGCTAATCATCAATTGCGACATAAGATTATGATTGAAGAGTATGCTTTGGGTCCTGTTTAGGACAATTTTTGATTGTTCAGATTCTAGCTTTTCAAGAATCAGGTGGGTGATAGCTTCTGATTTTATGTACAAGTTTGTTTGTGATTGTGGTGGAAGCTTCTTGGAGAATCCAGAATCTGGATTCTTGGAGAATCAAAAACTGACACCCACCTGATTCTTAGATAATCTAGAATCTGCACAACCAGAACCTGTCCCTGGGGCCTTGGAATACTTAAGATTATGATTGAAGTGCATAAGCATAACACAGTGATTAAACACATAATATATTGCAAACAATACGAAAGCTAGGTTATGGGCTTTCTCGTAATATTACTCCTGAAAGCATATAGTGATCAGATTCACCATCAAAAGCTGACTGACAGAGAGCATTTCCTATCATATAAGTTATTTTGTAGCTATCCAATAATGCAATCCATAGGATCGTATATCACATAAGATCGGTACCTGTAAATTATATTTTCTTCAGTTTATCAATTCATATTGTTTCAGTGACAAAATATTATTTACATTTGTAACAACTTGACTAATAAATTACGATATACCTTCAGAAGACTTGATGTAACCAACGTGTGACAGATCCATCCTGTCACGTTTGTTGGGAATTGCAATAGCATGTATTCCAGGAAATCATCTGAAACAGACCCTAAAATATTCAAACAAAGAACAAGAGTTATAGGTTTGCCAGGAGGTATATAGTTTCAGACTTCCAGTACCAGTCTGTGATGATTACCTCTTGTACATAAGAGCTAAAGGAAAGGACAAAACTTTATTCATAATCAAGCACTACATCTGACAGCAGTGGACAACAGTTGTAAGGTTCTATTGTCCCAGCGTGCCCCATATTAATAAAAGTAACTTATGACTTTCAAGCAAAAGGATTCGCTGTGTTACGATCAGAAAAACGACATCAATTCACAGCATTTGTGCGTTTGTAAAGCTGAACCCTTCATACTACATAAGCAAATGGATAAATTAGTTATGAAGCACGACCACACAGGGATGCCAGCAATCACCTGGAAACCCGACTGGAAGTACAAAATCCCTAATAGCTCGGGGAATCAAAGAATTTGCATTTTCATCTTCCACTGTGTTCAACAGAGATTCATGCTTCTCCCAATGAACTTGTAGCTTAGAATTGCCGTCCAATTGATACCTATTCATCACATCAATCAAAAGATGAGAAAGTTGGCACAATTGCGCAAGTTCAGGTGCATCAGAAAAATAGACGGTTATTGGGTTTCAGTAGCGAATAAACCTCTTGGCGACGCCGTCTCGGTACCTCTCCACGAGCAAATGTATCGGCTTTCTGCAAGAGCACACATGCTTCCTTCAAAGAAAAAGTTTGCGGCAAGAATTCAAGAAAGGGAGCGGTGAAATTTAGGGACAAACTCGGACTCGCCGCCGCCACCGTCGCCGCCGTCGTCGCTGGAGGCCCGCGGCAAAGCCAGGGACAACCGTGGCCGGAGCCGTCGCCATGGGGTAGCTCCGCCATGGAAGCGCCCGCTGACGGCGGCTGCAGAGAGCATGCTCCGTGTACGGACGCGGCAAGAGGGTGCTATGGACTGGCCGCTGGCCAGTGGAAGGATAGGCACAGCCGCACAGCTTATTCAGTCCACCGGTTACATGGCAAGTTGCAAGTTGCAACACAAGGCAGAGGCTATCGTTTTTTTTAATGTCTACTACATTCGTCTGATTTTTTTTTTATTAAATCAGTCAAAAATTTCTCTCTCAATACATACCACTTTTTATATAGAGAAAAATAAAAAATAATTTTTCTAAGTTTGACAAAGAAAAATAGGATTGGTGAATCCTAATAGAAAATAAATGAATCATAAAGAAAAATAAAAAATAATTTTTCTAACCTAGACAAAGAAAAATGGGATTGGTGAATCCTAATAGAAAATAAATGATTCAAATCACCTATCTAAATGCAGATCGGATGGACAAAAAAGTAACTGAAATAAAAAAAACAGACGACAAATCTTTAGCAATTTCCCATTTTTTCTGAACGAGAGCTCTCGTCCTGAGAGCTTTGCTAAGTCGGCAGAGCTGCCCTCGTGCGTGAGGATTCAAATTTCGTTTTTCCGTAAAATCTCGGTGATCAAAATCCGAAATCTCCGAAATGTGTGTAAATCTTGGATGAAATTCAAAAACAAAATTTCAAATCCGGTTTTATTTCTACCGGTAAAAATGGAATTTCGGGCGAAATTCCCAAAATCTCGGCAAGATTTGCCGAGATTTCGGTGAATTTGCATCGAGTGAAAAATGACACAAACGATGTCAAAAAATTTTGAAATTATTTTTAGAGGTTCCTGATATATCAGTGATGTTATCATAAAAATTTTAGATGATTATCAAATCTAACGAATTTTTCAAAAATTCAAATATTTCTACTGTCTTGATAAAACGCTGGCAGCAAATTTGAACCGAATCAAAAATAGAACAAACGAGGTTAGAAAATTTTGAAATGTTTTGTGCATAGTTCTGACATATCACTAATATTCCCATAAAATTTTCAGGTGATGATAAAACTTCATGAATTTTTGAAAATTTGAAAAGTGCTACTGTCCTGTTAAAAGCCTTACTGCCAAATTGGAACAAAATGAAAAATGGTTCAAACCATGTTATAAAATTTTAAAAAGTTTTGTGGATGGTTCTGATGTATCATTAATGTATCTATAAAATTTTCATATGATTATCTAGCTTCAAGTATTTTTTGAAATTCTTGACAGTGCTACGTCATGATAAAAGCCTAATGATTAATACATAGATTTTCTTTAGCAGTCTAAAAAGGTTTAGAACTTTTAAAAAATTTACAAAAGGTTATAAGGAAATGTTTAAGATCTCATAAAATTTTTGAATCATGATCACACTCCAGTGAATTTATAAAATTCGTACAAGGCACTATACCATTTATGTTCTTTCTCTTTTTGATTTTTGAAATATAACAAATGAAGTTCAATGTTTACATAGATTTGATTGAGTAAACAAAAAAAGTTTAATTTTTTTGAAAATTTTATAAAATGGTACTGAGGAAATTATTAAGCTCTCATAAAAATTTTGGGTCATGATCACACTCGAGAAAATTTATAAAATTCTGACAAGGTTACTGTCCCAATTATGTTCATTCTGTTTTTTATTTTTTAAATATAACAAATGAAGTTAAATTATTTTTAAAAAATTTATGTATGATCCTACGATACTAAATATAGTAACATAAATTTTTAAAATCACTATCAAGCATGTAAAATTTTATAAAAAGATTGACATTATTTCTACCAAAATTTTAAAATGTCGTAAAAATTCTGTTTTTCAACAAATTTTCATGGAAGATGACTTTCATAAGGGTTATTGGACCAAATCCGGCCATAAAAGAAACCGATCAAAAATCCTGAGATTTCGACGAGCCAAAATTTCTAAGATACTGTAGCAATTTAATTTTTTTTATTTTTTTCTAATATGGACGGGATTTTGATTCTCGTGGGGATCCGAAATCAGAGATTTCGGCAAAATTTCGCCGGTTTTCAGTGAGATTTCTATCCATGCATGCGTCCCAGTCTGCGCGCGTCGACTCTGAGTCGCTTGCTTTGCACTCACCGAAAAATAATAACAGATATACATAAGTATCTGTGTTTGGTGAAGAATGTGCGTCTATGTATGGTACATGGGTACGATGTATATGAATTATATACGTATGTCTTATACACTAAAAAAAGACTTATACACTAAAAAAAGAGCTCTCGTTTCCCTAACAGGCAAGCAGCAATACAACCGTGAATAATACAAAGCACCTAAAAAGTCCGGCACTTGGTTCAAGATACAACCCTGCAGTTAACTATCTACCATTCTACCTTGTGTCACCAAGGCACACAAAATCTTTCTAGTATCAGGTAACATGTAATATCACCTTAAAAAAAGAGTTACATTTAATATTGTTCCACAAAATCCATGTACATGAACGTTAGGGCTCTGATATCACTTGTTAGGGTTAGCATGACACACGAAAACTGAAGACAGAGATTTAACCAGAAAAACTCTTACAGAAAAAAAAACTACGGAAAACAATCTACTACTATAATGCTTCAACCTATATCAAACCTTACATAAGTTCATTCTGCGTCGTTTGATCCACTTGAAGAGAAAGCACATCCTGTACGTATATCATTACAATCTGTTCATATCTAAAATTGCGAATTTGGTTTTACTGTTCATCAACAAGTTAAAAAAAAGTGGCTGAGAGTGCCCCTACAGCAGGCAAGCGCCGGGCGTGCAAAAACCAGCGAGAGAAGATTGATCTCGCGCGTCCAGAAGACGGCGGCGTCGGTGGTGGACGTGCCCGCGCTGCGCCGACGACCGTGCCTAGCGGCCGTGCCCGCGCACTCGTCGAGAAGGCACCGGTTTCCGCGACCGGTCACCTCGGCTTCTCCGCGCGCCGCCAGGTTTCCGCGCCCGATGCGTGAGCGGCGGTGGCGCGGCCCCTCGGCCCCCCCCGCGCCCGATGCGCGAGCGGCGGCGACGCGGCCCCTCGGCTCCCACGCCCTTGCTCGCCGAGGAGACCACGCGGCACGGTGCGTCGCCCCGTATTCCGCGCACATCAGCAGTTGCGCCGTCGCGGCCGTTGAGCTTCTAGTCCGCCGGTTTGTCCGCAGCAAGCCCGGCCGCCATTGCGCCCTGCGCTTGTCAGTCCCTGGCGGCGACCCGCGCCCGGCATCTCCTCGTCCGACTGAAGGCGAGACGGCAGCATCAGCAGCAGCAATCTGTACCAGTGAATTAATTCCCGATGCCTCCTTTGCCTACACGGTATGGTGTATAGTTCCTGTGGTCGTCCGCTATGTCGGAAAGATTTGCAAGCAATTCTCCTTGTTACTATATTACACTCCTAGATTGCTAGCAGTGAAGTAGTAACATCGACCTCTTGCGGTTCTTGAGGACGAGAAAAGAAGCGGGCTGTTATCTTGCGTAGCAGCTAGTTATAAATAGACTAACTCGTTAACCCTGGCTGGTCAGGCGATGGGCAAATAGATATTACGGAATTGCTAAGAACCGGGCGTCTGATTTTTTCGGACACTGCAACACTTTTTTCCTACGCGTAAAACATTTTCCTTCGATAACAGTAGAAATATCGGTCGGATCGCTGTAACATTTTCTTCTTACGCGTGCAACATTTTCCTTCAATAATAATAGAAATCTGCGCTTGTCAGTCCCTGGCGGCGACCCGCGCCCGGCATCTCCTCGGCTGCTACGCGATCCGGCCGCTCCGAGTGAAGAACATCCCCGAGCCGACCTCCTTGGGCTTATGGCCGTGCGGACCAGCTGTCCAGACTCCGTATGGGCCAAGCGGCCGAATCGGCCTTGTGGCCAAGCGAATTGATGGGCCTTATGACCGTGCGGCCGTTCGGGACATGTTAGGCCAATCGGACGAGAAGGCTGGATGGGCCGTACATACGGCCCGATCGTTGTTTTTCCACAAAATTTGGAAATAGATTTATAAATTCCGAAGAATTGATAATAAATCCTAGAAAATTAAATTTTAGCTATATGGACTTATGTAAAATTTTAAAAATTAATTTTTAGCACACTTTGAAAGTTCCATAGTCTAGGTTTATTTTTATAGCATTTTTCCATGTTTAATATGTGCTGAAATTTAATTTTTTATCATTAAGTAATTCTGCAAATTGCTTAATCATTAACGAAAAATTGTGAAAGATTCTAGACAGCATTTTGGGATCTTCGTGTCTTTGTATTTATTTTTCTAACATTATTCCATAACTAATTCATGCTGGGATTTATTTTCCTGTTATTTAGTAATTTTGAAAATTGCTCGGTAATTAATAGAAAATTATGAAAAATGTTAGTAAAATTTTATATAGCATATTGAAAGTTCTATATCTCTGGATTTATTGTCTTAGCATAATTCTATATTGATATATGTTGAGGTTTATTTTTCTGTTAATGGTAATTCTAAAAATTGCTAAATAATTCAGACTAGTTTTGTATTTCTTTACGGGTTACGGCCGTTTCTTGGCGGTCTTGTAAGCAGATCTTGTTAGCTACTTCTACCAACCACTTAGAGATTATAGCTTTGTATGAAGCCTCACGTGAATGTGTTTGGCTAAGACGTGTGATTAACCATATCCAAAAGTTATATGGTCTTAACACCATCGATACCCCCACAATTATCTATGAAGATAATGCCGCTTGCGTTGCACAAATGCAAATAGGTTATGTGAAAAGCAATATCACGAAGCATACTGCTCCTAAACTTTTCTATCCTCACGAACTCCAGAAGAATTGTGAGGTAAAAATTTTGCAAACTAAGTCATGTAAAAATCTTGTAGATTTATTCACTAAGTCCTTGCCTCTATATTCCAAAGATGTGTTAATGGCATTGTAATGTGACGACTTAGAGATATACAAAGTTCAGGAGGAGTAAATTCTTGAACCATAACCCTTGTTGTGATCCTGAAGATCCTAATATAAATTCAGAATATTATAAGTTGTACTCTTTTTTCCTTAGTGAGTTTTTCTGAAGTTTTCTCACATGAAGGTTTTTAATGAGGCAACTAGTGCAACATAAAGTGCGAGTGCAATGTACTCTTTTCTCTATCTTCTTTTTCCCATTGGGTTTTTGCGTGGAGTTTTTAATGAGACATGTGCATTACGCGGTATTCGCCCAAGGGGAGTGTTATAAAATAAGAGATTTGTAATTGTTTTCGGTTGGACTCTATCTCTTATATGCGGGCGAATCCGAACTCATCTCTTGTTGTTTCTTTATATATTGGGCATCCCATTGTACAAGAATCAATCTAATAAAGCGAGAGACCCTTCCCCCCTACATTGTGTATGCTTCCTGTTCTTGTTCGTGTGAATTCGTTGGCGTGCTGCTGGTTGATCATGGATGAACGACTATATTTTACAATACTAGTGAGACTCCACCGCGTTGGCAGTTTGGCACATTTTATTTTGCGGTTCACACCTCCCCTTGTCTTGTATTTCAACACTAGTGCCCCTCCATCTATGCATCTACGCAGATGCCAGCCTATCGCAAGGATGGCATGTTGTTAGCTTGAAGTTGGTTTCATTCTCATTTTATACTTTGAAGAGCAAAGTTCCAAATTTATTAGTTTCTTTCCATGTACCTTCCATGTACCAGGGGCGGATCTAAGGGTGCTTGGTATGTCCGGTCCCCCAAAAAATTTAAAAACGCTACAAGATCACCATTTTGATAGGATAATTTTGTTGATTGAATTGATTCCGATTTTGGTGGTTTGGAATGTTTAAAATCTTAGAACTATTTGTATGGTACTTTTAGCAAATTTCAAATATATGTGTTAGATTTATGATTTACAAAATTATTCTACAAGACTATAGAATTGTAATTGTGAAGCGTACACTTCCATAAAAAGTTTTTTGGTTCCATCATGTGACCCAATCATACAACGTGTGACTCTTCTATTAAAATTATCAACTCAGTACTTTTATAGAGTGTAATGTATCTTTCTTTATTTCTAATCGACTTTAGAAATTGATGACGGGAAATGGGTTTGAACCGGTCTCCACGTCACTAGAGACAAGTTGGCTAGATTTGATTGAAAATGTGACTATGAAACATCAAGTATCAGGTATTGCACGTACATTACTTCTAGAATTCATACATTTACATGAAAATTCTGTTAATTACATCTCTTTGCGAGAAAATCCCTGATTAATAATTCCAACATAAAAATTACGCCAACCTGCAACATATGATAATTACACAAATATAAAATCTAAGGTCTTCAAAATCCTGGTATCGCTAGCGGATGCTTGCTCAGGGTACTGTGCACGCACGTAGGTGACTCAACTTCTCTCCATGTTGCATGGTCAACTCCTCCTACACGATGTGCTTGCATGCATGTGGCTCAACTTCCTCAGCACCTCCCTATTGCATGCATGCTTGGCTGCAACATAGCCCACTGTGTACTCTTCCCTACTTAATTAGTGGACAAAGTAATTAGTATTTCTAAGTGTTTTGATTTGTATTGTTGCCGCATGTACAGGTTCTGGTTGTGGACATGCATGCATGATGGTTCCCATGGACCATTATCACTCTTCTTAATTCTAGTAATTGAATTAGTAATTAATTCCTTCGTGAATGCAACTACTTGTTAATTACATGGGAGAAATGGTATAGCATGATCTGGCTGTCATGTGCCTCGTATCGTCTCCCTTCCCACTCCCACCTCGTCAAACCAAAGCAACCGCCTCCTCCCCGAATCCATCGCCCCCGAACCCAATCGGCGGTCTCCCCGATCGATTCCCCCGCCGATCTGCCGGAATCCGCCTCAAAGGCGGCGCCTTTGGCTCTCCCCCGATGTACAGCAATTTCAAGGAGCAGGCGATCGAGTACGTGAAGCAGGCGGTCCAGGAGGACAATGCCGGCAACTACGTCAAGGCGTTCCCGCTCTACATGAACGCCCTCGAGTACTTCAAGACCCACCTCAAATACGAGAAGAACCCCAAGATCAAGGAGGCCGTCGCTGCCAAGTTCACCGAGTACCTCCGCCGCGCCGAGGAGATCCGCGCCGTTCTTGATGAGGGTGGCAGTGGCCCGGGGGCCAACGGCCTCCACGCGGCCGTCGCCACGCGGCCCAAGAGCAAGGGGAAGGACGGGGATGGCGGCGGGGATGACTCAGAGCAGTCCAAGCTGAGGGCCGGGCTCAACTCGGCCATCATCACCGAGAAGCCCAACGTCAAGTGGAACGACGTCGCCGGCCTGGAGAGCGCCAAGCAGGCGCTGCAGGAGGCCGTCATATTGCCCGTCAAGTTCCCGCAGTTCTTCACGGGTGAGCGAGTGCACGAAAAGGCAGTAATTTTATTTTGTTTGCTTTCAGCAATGAGATTGTTGCAATTGTTATGGATCTTATAGGCCATATGGATCTTGATCTTGATTGAATCAGATAGGGTGAGAATGAGTTGGTTGAAGGATTAATTATTCGGTGGTGATGGTTGATATCAACTAGAGATTTAGGATAATTGATCGGAAAAAATATGCATGCTTAATAGTTATGAGTTTGTAGATAATGATAGATAGGTCGTTGAACTTAGTTCATACTCCCTCCGTTGATAAATATAAGGCGTATTTTGACTTTGCATAAGGATTAAGGTTGTACTGAAATTGAGAAAGGCATGAGAGTAAATGACTTACATATCCCTCTTAATTGTCTTAGAAGATGAGAGATAATGAATAAATGCATATGGCTGAGAGAGAATAAATAGGGGTATAAATGGAAATGCTCATTAAATTTACATGCACGCCTTATATTTTTCAACAAGACCATTCAAACTATTGGCCTTGTATTTATCAACGGAGGGAGTATTTCAGAACCCACTTTGAGAGGTTGGGTGGGTGCCCACTGTTTGTGTTGTATTGTACAAGCTTGGTGGGTGTAGGGGAGTGCAGCAAATTGCATCCTGGAAAATTTAGGATGTTTAATCTTTATCAAGAGGTTTGCTAAATGTGAAATTGCTTCGATCCTGTACCAGTAACAATAAGGAGTAAATCCACAACTTCTTTTTATGGTAGCAACGTGGATTAAAAGATGGGATCGAGGGGGATGAAAGATGCAACTATAGTGATAGATGTATTGGTTTATTGGTTAGTGTATGATCACGCTGCCAATTATGTTGCGGAGTTTGGGATAGATCAAATCTTGGACTACTGGATGTTGGTATTCAGTTGTTCGATCTAGTAAAAGTCAGTCTCAATTTCTAATGGTCTATTTGGCATTTGCCTTTTGCATCTAACCTTCATTTATGATTTGAAAATTAAACACATTTTCTAATTAGCTGCTAAGATATAATTAGCTTTGTCAACCACTATTCATAACTGTTGTATTTTCCTTGTTTATGTGATATGCAATAATCTAAAATAATCATGTGTATGAACTCATCTGAAGTCTTAGAGATTGTGTTGCTAGCTTAGCTAGTACTCCCTCTGTCCAAGATTATAGAGTGTATTTCTCGTCACATAGACCAAAGAGATATTGATAATGATTAGACTACCTCTAATTATTATCTCTAAGCACAATATTCAATTGATGCATGCAGAGAATATAAAGTAAAGTTAGATGTTTATTAGGGGTATAGAGGGAACATCAAACTAATTTTGCGTTGGAATATGAAATACACCTTATATTTTTGTACAAGACCATTCAAAATATATGTCTTATAAACTTGGACGGACAGAGTGTACACTAACGGAAAATGCTATTCAGGTAAGCGGAGGCCATGGAGGGCTTTTCTTTTCTATGGTCCACCAGGAACAGGAAAGTCTTATTTGGCCAAGGCTGTCGCAACTGAGGCTGATTCGACATTTTTCAGGTAGATAGTATGTATTTCACCTACACAGTGACAATCAAATATCCTTCACTCTTACTAATGTCAATCTTAAACATTGGCTGGTCTGCTGCCTTTTACCTTTGCGTTATTGGTTATCTGTTTAGTTGAGTGTTTGTGCCAAGTTAATAATATTCCGGCATCCTTTACTCAGTCCTATGCTACCTGTAATCATTGCAAAACTCTAATTTGTAGCCTATGATGCTTTTGCTTGAGGAGTGGCTAACAGATGACAAATCTTATTTGTTTGAAAACAGTAGATACTTATGCTTTTTGAGTTTGATGCATTAGTATCGGCTATACAAATTTTATTTACTATTTCACTCGAAAAGATTATATCGAGCTGGGAGCACGCCGTAAGAGCGAAGGATATATTCCTGCGTAAGCACATAGTATGCACCGGAATGGAGTTTTGTTTTTTTCTTACATTGTGGGGTTCTCTATTATGATGATAATACAAATGCTTGTATCTTGCTTGTTTTGTATTTTCTTGTCATTGAGTGTCATGTATTATCTCTTAGTCTCCATGACTTGAGAATCGATTCTGTCGCAATATGTGTAAAACTCTCACAATATGATGCCTTATACTTTAATATGCCAACAAGGCCTTGAGCTGTGCAGGTTTTATGTTAATTAGGGGTATCACTATAGTTTATCATGCGCAAACCACTAGTCTTTTAGGATTTTGTTACCACTAACAATTTCTCATGTTGACATTTTTCTGTGTTTGCTCTTAGTTCCACTCATTTAACTGTATAACTGTGATTGACAATCTGTATGTTGAATGCACATATCTAGATAATGAACATAATTAAATAACTTGACACACTGGTACTCCGGTAGTACCTCAACTAAGTATATGTGTCAGCTCTTGTTATGAGAGTTATTGATTGCCCCATTATTACAGTAACTTTCTAGGCTCCTAGCCTATAAGATTGTTTCAAGGCAGATGCCTTCTTCCTTACAATTGTATGTTGATGCAGGGAAGAGAGCTTTTTGCTCAAAATCAGAACTCTTTCAAAATTAGGGAAGTTGTCCGTTTCAAAACAGCATATGTACTTTCATTATCTAGCTCACCAGTAAGGGGGTTGCTACAACTGTTGTGGCATGTAATGCTGTAATTTGTACCTGACTTCTCTTCTACTTAATGCATAGCAAAGCTCCTGCCGATCGTTTCAAAAAAAAAATGTGTGTCCTAAGATAGCAGCTCTTACATAGTTATATTTGGTTTTGAGTGTCGCCTTTCATGTGTAGGGTACCCTAAATATAATCCATCTGCATCCCAATGTTTGAGGCACCTTATACTCAGTTCAGACATATCTATCTTGAGTTTCCATTTGTTACTTATCCTTTTGTAGTATTCATTGATCATTACATATTTGACAGTCTCACAGGTTTAACGATATATGGCTAATTCAAATGTAAAATTTAAAATCATTTGACACTATAGTATCACTTGTATTATCCCTGGCATATTGCAATTCTTGTGTTTTTGGTATAACTGGTATGATTTGATATCCTGCCACCATTTTGGTATTTCGAAATATGGTTGCATATTCTGTAGTACGCCTTGTCTGCATAACTTCTGTTAATCTATTATTCGCTGCTTGCATCAGTTGTCCTAGACATGATAGTCATCCCTTGATGGCATATATGGACTGTAGCCCAACCTTGAGCACTGTAGCCAAAATATTTTGGTTAGCACTTTTCACCGATGTATGGAGGGTGACCAATATGTTATGCTGCTTGAATATGGAAGGCAAGATGTTCATCACTTTAATATAATGGTTTTCTTGTTGCCAGAGTGATCTGAACTTCAGTGAGCAGAAGCAGGTGCTCATCCACTTTCTAATATGAGCAGAACTGTAGTTGTGTTTGTGCGTACAAAATGTATTTTCTTAATATTATATATGAAAAAGGCATGAATTGCTCAGATAAAAGTTTGCATTTTATTTAATTAGTTCAGCTTAGGGTTTATAACACTGGAATATGCCTAGTTCCTGGCTCCTACCGGCTTGCCGGAAACTGGCCGGTTCCTGGAGTTTTACCAGAAAACCGGAAATCGTTCAAAATTAGCCGGTTCCTGGAGTCATTCATATAATCGGTCAAAAAATTGATATAACTGGGGACAAATATGTGTTAAAACCGAACAAGATTTCATATCCCGCTCCAGAATGGTTTGATCAGAAATCGGTAGGAACTGGCTTGGTTCCCACCAGTTTTCTAAACCTTGGTTCCGATATCTACATGAAATTTAGTTTGGGGGATGATATAGCAGCCATGTTATTAGCATATTACTGGACCAAAGAATGTTATTATTTTACAGAGCTGCTTTCAACGCATATTAAAAAGGAATTTTATGAAACGTAGTCCTGTAGCAAACTAGCAATCAATGGGTTAGTTATGTATGCGTGGAACATTCAATTTTGCCAGCAATCTCGAAGTAGTAAAACAAGTTCGCTCTAAACTACCCTAATCCTATTATCTTTAACTACGACCACTAGAGCTATGTTTAGCCAGACCACATAAACAATTTGAATTCCCTGTCCACCACCCTATTCCTCCCAAAGAATTGAGTTCTGGCTCAAATGCACGGTGAGGTCAAGGTTAATAGAAAGTGATAAGTGATACATATGTAGCCACACCACACAATGCATCGAGTAAAGTGTTAACTCCTTGCACACGCATTTATGTGGTTGTACACGCCACAGCGCAGTGCATATTTACAATATTATGTAGATATGCCTGAAGAAACTAAGATTGCCATTTTCCTTGTACTTGATCAGTCCATGGATGTCATCATTGTTCACTTCCTACTATATGTTCTTTTGGAACAAGTCCACATTACAACCCTGAACTATTGGGTTGGTAGACCAACCTTGAACTCCAAAACCATTTGAATCTGACCTGGCTGCCATGTGTGCCTCCGTTGGTAAGGTTGACCATGTTGTGCTACATACTACTTAAAAAAACAATTCATGCTACCCAGATTCGAGAAAGACCAATAGCAAATTCGAGTTGCCTCTGCACGGACACGTCAAGAGCAGCACATGAGCGCCTACCTCTGTCCACATCGATTCAGCCTCCTCCTTCAACTCCCCATGCCTGCACGGGTGGGAATCAGCTCCTTGTTTGCCGTCCACCTGCAAATGCTGTTGCCACGAGCTAGGTAGGTGTTCGATTTTGGAAGAAAGAGGAAAGTGAGAACGGGTCCGCGTGAGAGAGAGGGTGGGGAGACTAAACAGGAGCCGATGTGGTCAACTTTGCCAGCGGGGATACACGTGGCGGCCAGGTCATTCCAAAACCAGGGTGGATTGGCTCAAGGGGTTCACGTGACCTGGTTTTGGTATTTCAGGGTTGATATTCGAGCTGTTTTGGAGTTCAAGGTTTTTTTTCGAACCAACCCAATAGTTCAGGGTTGTAATGTGGACTTGTTCGTTCTTTTTTACTTTATTGCTAATGCAGTTATTATCCATTATGTCATTTAACATTAATGCGGTTGCTTCACCTGCAGCATATCGTCATCAGACCTTGTTTCAAAATGGATGGGAGAAAGCGAGAAACTGGTTGCAAATCTTTTCCAAATGGCTCGTGAAAACGCTCCTTCCATTATCTTCATTGATGAAATTGATTCTTTATGTGGCCAACGTGGAGAAGGCAATGAAAGTGAAGCTTCCAGGAGAATCAAGAGTGAACTTCTTGTGCAAATGCAGGTGAGTTCTTGTAGTGTTATATTGTGAACTATTTCTTAATCTTACTCATCCCCTCCACTGCTGAATATGATGACTAGACATGCTTAGTTGGACGTGTTGTACTTAGGATGGTATGGTTCTAAAAGTTCAGACATGGATGCATATAAACTGCTGTGATATTTTATGACGGGAGAAAAATATGGTTTGGATTGTGATAGCCGGCCATTTACTGTCAGTTTCCGGAGTTATGAGTGATCCGAGTTTTTGTACTGTTTCCCACTACTGCTGTATGTTAAAATAAAGGCAAAAAAGAACATGCCATCTTTTCATTTCAGTTTTGGCCAATTTGGTGGCTCCTGAAATTCCTTACCACACTGTTTTGGCCAATAATGGACCGGTTCCTGGAGTTTTACCAGAAAACCGGAAATCGTTCAAAATTAGCCTGAGTCATTGATATAATCGGTCAAAAAATTGATAGAACTGGGGACAAATAGGTGTTAAAACCGAACAAGATTTCATATCCCGCTCCAGAATGGTTTGATCGGAAATCGGTAGGAACTCGCTTGGTTCCCACCAGTTTTCTAAGCCTTGGTTCCGATATCTACATGGAATTTAGTTTGGGGGATGATATAGCAGCAGCCATGTTATTATCATATTACTGGACCAAAGAATGTCCGAGCTAGCACTTGTAACACTGGTGCATATCTGGTTGAAACACTGAATAGTACCTGGTGTTGTACTTGTTTTAGGAATCTTGGCCAGAACTTAACATTTCTTTTGTGCTAAATAGGGGTGGAAATGAGGTTGATTGTCAGCCCAGATCAGAAATCATATTTTAAAAATGAATCCATACTGAATCCCTATATTGCTCAGATTCAAGCACAGATTAGTTGCTTGCTGGATACATGAATTTAATATTGGGTTGAATCCCAGAATCTATGCATATGTTATCACTACAGTCTGTTAATTACTCACCTACCCAATTAAGTTGCACAAGATTTATGATTAATAGTACATGATTTGGCCATAATAGTTGACCAGTGCGTTTGGTAGGGTTCAAATTCCGGCAATATTGCTTTTTATATAAAAACACCAAGCCTTTTATCCCAAACATAGTGGGGTAGGCTATGAAAGAAACCCAATCAAAATCAATAAAACCCCTAAAACTTCGATCTTGGGCTATCGTTCGGGTACGTGGATCACTCCAATTTTGACCATCTCTTTTTTTTAGAAAAATGTTAACTCTTATTCTCAGAACTGTATTCTATGGTGTGCTAAATTGTTAAAATGTTTTTCTGTGTGAAACTTACTTACCTTTTGCTTTGTTTCTTTGGTAAATGTCCAGGGTGTTGGCCATAATGATGATAAAGTTCTTATTCTTGCTGCTACGAATACGCCGTATGCTCTGGACCAGGTTTCAGAAGGCTTGCAAACTCTGTTGCACCCTTCACAGTTTTTCTCTCACTCTCTCTCGAACAGTTTGGTACTTTAACATAAATTCACTACCTCAGGCTGTCCGGCGACGCTTCGACAAACGTATCTACATTTCGCTACCTGACCTGATAGCAAGGCAACATATTTTTAAGGTGCTTAAGAAATATTTGTGCAACACTACTTGAAAATAATTGTCTTGTTCTGTTGTCCCAATCTTTAAGCCGGGAACTTTTAATTGTTCAGGTCCATCTTGGGGAGACACCACACAACTTAAATGAAAGTGATTTTGAGAGCTTGGCTCGTCGAACAGACGGGTTTTCTGGTTCGGATATTGCTGTTTGTGTAAGTAATTTCCACAATCCACACATGTGTCCGTACCATGCAATGGAATCTGATTCTTGCTTTTTTCCAACAGGTGAAGGATGTACTATTTGAACCTGTCCGCAAAACACAAGATGCCATGTTCTTCTTTAAGGGGGGTGGTGACATGTGGATGCCTTGTGGACCAAAGCAACCAGGCGCCGTACAGACCTCCATGCAGGAGCTTGCATCCAAAGGCCTTGCTGCAAAGGTAAGAATGATGCCATTTCCACTACAATACTTGTTAGAGAGGCTTCTGTTGAATTACTAAGGTATGTTGCCTGCCTGGCTGTAGATTCTTCCACCACCAATCTCAAGGATCGATTTCGATAAAGTCCTCGCAAGGCAGAGACCGACAGTCAGCAAGGAGGACCTAGAGATGCACGAGCGGTTCACAATAGAGTTCGGTGACACTACAAAAGGACTGGTCGGTGACACTACAAAAGGACTGATCGGTGACACTACAAAAGGACTGACCTTCAGGAACATATTCTTATGTTGCTACAGCTCTGAATAAATGTTGCAAGGACTTAACAACACATAGGATAAGTGTTGTTATTTCCAATGTTGCTGTATTAGGGTCTACAGCAACACAAGTTTTGTGTTGCTGTATGAAATAAAATGTGTTGCAAGCAACACATTTTTCAATCAACACCATCACATATTTTATAAGTTGCCAACATTTCTTACAAACTTTTTATATGAGTAGCAACTCATCTTTTTATAATCTACTCACATTTGTTAGCAAAAGATTTTCCATCCATACTAGTGCAAACCTCATTTATTAATGTGGAGAAATAACAAGGTGACTCAATTGAAGAAATTATTGTCACAAGGTTTTTGCATACATCATCTTTGCAAAGCGCTCCAAGTATGCAAGAGAAAAAAAAAACATAACCTACACAAAATTCTACTTACATTACAAAGCTTTACAGCTTTTAACATCCATATCTTTCCGGTTCTTCCTTGGGTCTTTCATTGATTTCATAGAGAATGAACTCCCACCTGCCAAATAGACATTGATACAATGTCTCACATTGTATGGTTCAATCATCTATGCCTTATGGTCAACAAGAATTGGAATTTCTGCAAAGATTCGCACATTCTCTGTGTCAGTTTAATATCTAGCAAGAGCTTGAAACAGAACAAAAGTTACAGCTTTTGGCATCCATATCTTACTTATTCTTCCTTGGGCCTTTCTTTGATTTGTCATAGATGATGAACTTCCACCTGCCAAACAGACTTTGATACAGTGTCTCACATTATATGGTTCAATCTTCTAAGCCTCAAGGTCAACAAGAACTGGAAGTTGTTGCAAAGATTCACACATTCACTATATCAGTTTAATTTCTAGCCGGAGCTTGAAACAGAACAAAAATTCCTACAAGTGCTGCAGGGAGTAAAGTTTTCTAACGTGTGGGCTTCAAGATAGTCCCTCAGCTGATTGATGTTGCTTAGTAGCAAGTTGTGGGAGAATTAACTATATAAAGCAGCATATATTTGTCCTTCCTTCCTTACGTTGACGAGACATTAAAATGTCACAAAAAATAAAAGTTTCTAATGTGAAAAGGCAAAAAAATAGTTGGCATACAAGTTAAAGCACCAAATCTGATTACCACAGAAGGTTGTATTAACATAGTTGGAGGAGCTCACTGATCTATTAACAGTATAACCCATCAGATTTAAATCAGATTGAAGTTTTGAGTTTCAATTCCATATATATTATTATGTTCATGTAATATGACATTCAGTAGCATTGCAGTCAACAGTTGAACTTTTCCTGATGGACGGAAAGGTAAGAACAAAACAAAAGGGCCTGCAAAATAAAGCATTGAGGAGGCTTGTTGTGGTTCTCTATTGTCATTCAAAACACGGGACAAATGAAGCCCCTAATATTAGAAATAATGAATAGAACCTTGGTTATAATTATTTCAATTAACAGAGGAATCATATTTTGCTACTCCGTCCCTTCGAGACAACAAAGAACAACTGTCTAGCGCTAACTCACCTAGCAGATCTGAAGGGGATTTTTTTTTTGGCTCCAATCAAACCTCCGGAGCCACTGGGGCTGGTAGCTGGCTGATGAGATGCCGCCGCCACTACATGGAAACCAGCTGCATCGAACTAACTTGTAGGTAGTAGAATTTGTACAGGCAAATTGTTTTGATTAGGAGCTCAAATTAGAAAAATATATACATATATACAAACATTAAAAAGGGTCTAGTACTTCGTGACATTGTGTAATTGGCATAATCAATTGCCAGTAATTAGCCCTTTGCATAATCTGAAGAAGCTTTTCAATCATCCAGTGAGCTCTTTTTTGTGATCTGAATCTGAATCAACTTGAAGAGGAAAAGGTTATGTTTGAATAAATATAAATTAGCTACTTATCTCTTCTTGACTAATTTAGAATTCAAAATGAGTTACGCAAAGGGAAAGGTGCTGTGTGATAGACTGGAAAAATAAGAAATTACAATGCCAAAATCAAACAGAAATTTAGAGTAGCAAAAAACAATTTGTTGCAACCAAGATTCATTACCTTGCAGCATCTCTATTCATTGCCCTCCTGAAATCAAATAACCTGTAGGCCGCACTAAAAAAAAGCAAAAAGAGTACTCCAATCGAAGAATCATAACATCGAACAGGTCGAGGGCATGAAAACTCACAATCGGAATACACATCTCTTTGGGAATTTCCCAGACTTCTCTACGTCAAACAAGATGTTGAAATCAGCGAGATCGTAGGATGAGTTCCCATGGGCAATGGCAAATATATTGGTTCCAATCGCCGCTGGCTCGCCGTCGCCTCTTCCTTCCTATGCAATCACTACTCGCCTCACCGCAGACCCGGATTGAGCTCGCCACCGCAGGACAGAAGATGTCATTGTCAGATCAATCTCAGAATCGCTGGATCGAGGACGCCATCGGTGGATCGAGGTCGCAAACACCAAATCGAGGTCGCTGCATGCCAGATCGAGGTCACCATGATGACGAACTGAACCACAGAGAAGGGAAAGAGAGCATCACCAATGGTGGGAGTTAGTGGGGCTGACGGTGGGTGCGAGCAGCGATGAGGAGCGCTGCTACAGTCGATGGAAATTGGAAACAGTAGCAAGCTAGTAGCGGCGTCGTCTGGTAAAGGGGAGGGAGAGAGAGAGGCGTCTATACTCCTTTATAATGCACCTAAGCATTCTTTTCTACGTCCACCTCAAATAATGCACCCTATTAGAGATGACTCAACCTTCATGCACCCAGCGAAATGTCCCTAGAAACTTGCCTCCATCAAAATTAACCTCTCAGATCTTTCCTCAACTTTACTCACCCACATCCGATGGCCATTATTTAATGTGTCTAACTCATCCCTGTGGCCCACAATAGATCTCCCCCCACCTCTAGCATCATCTCAAGGAAAAGGAAACAAATATCCTGGAATTAAAGAAAAGGAAACAAACGTTCTAGAAAAGGAAAAGACCATATATTACGTGCTGGAAAAAGGAAACCGGAAGACAGAGCACTGTACTAGTGAGAGTTGGGAGATTGATGGAGAAGGTGAGGAGAAGTTTTTCAAAGAGTTTTTTTTCCTCTTTTTCCATTTTTGTTTAATATGATGGTGGGTCCCATCGTGGAGAGGGAACGGACGGGAACTGCTACACACTAGAGTGAAAAATTAAATTTAGCACATATGTGACACGAATGATGGAATAAGTCTTGTACTTGGGTCTTTGTTTAGCTTTTAGGACAGCATCTTAACAGCTTTTAGGACAGCATCTTAACAGCTTTTAGGACAGCATCTTAGACTAGCATCTAGGTATATGATTGGCTGCCTTGGCCAGCTATAAATATGTAACCCCAACCCCTTAAGTTGGCATGGCATTGTGTGAGAAATAAACTAGAAAAAATTGCCCCAGCTCCTAGTGTCATCCTCTCTCAATGAGAGTAAGAGTTCCGCTAACTCACAATTGGTATCGAGCTTGGTTGTCCTGCAACCTAAACATCTCCTGCTCATCACCTTCCCACATCTCTCCCGATCCTCGGCCAAAGCCAAGGAACACCGATCGTTGTCGCTCATCCTCCTCTCTCTGCACAGACGAGCGGCGGTTAAATGTTCGAGGCGCCTCTTCCCACGCAATGACCCCTCACTAGCACGCCATGTCCGAAGAATGCCTCGGCCACGGTCGCCTTGAGTCGCAGACCGGCAGGAGGCCGAGGTAGCCGCGACAGAGGAACACAAGCGAGCAATGGCAGCAGACGGCGGCGAGGATGCAAGGTCAAGGCAAAAACCGGCAAGCAAGAAGCGGAGGTAGAAGCGGCGGCGGCAGATGCGCGGCGCGTCGCAGGCGCCAGAAGAGCTCGAGCTCTGCGGCGATAGCGAGAGCGCCAGCAGCTCCATTCCTCGCCAACGACGAGCTCAGTGGCGAGGAGGCGCGAGAGCGGCGCGCGATGGGCGACCACGCATCCCCATGGGCGCGGTGGCGGCGATCGAATAGACGCAGACGCGCCGATGGCGCCGGCGAAAGGCCTTGGCGCGGCAGCCAGACGGCGCGGACGCTACGGCGGTGCTCCGGCGGCGGCAAATCGGGCGACGGAGATCGCGGCCTTTACAGCGGTGCGACTCTCCTCCCGGACGGTACCATGGTCATCGCGGGATCGTGCCGTTGTCGTGACATCGGTCCCGGCGGGTGGCCTACCTCACCAAGATCAACTCACGCCGAATGGGCGCGCGTGATGAGGGTGCGGCTCAGTGCGGCATATGTGGGAGGCGATTCAAGACGGCGACGCCGACTACTACGAGGATCGACGGCGCCGATGCCCTCATTGCTGCAGCCCGCCGAGATGCGCTTCGCTTTCCCGAAGCGAAGCGCCAAGGAGGCTGACGCCATTGTCTGCGCAAGACGCGCGGCAGCGATCGCGCGCGCAAGACCACACCGCAGCACTTCGCAGGAGTGGGAGAACCCGCCTTCAAGCGGTGAGGACGTTGGCGACTTTGCTCTCCGTCTCAACACTCTGCTGCGAGAAGATGGTGCGGTTTGGCGACGACACCTACAACGAGGAGAGCCGTCGAGAAGCTCTTCCGTTGCATCCCCGAGAAGTACAAACAGATCGCTCGCTCGATAGAGTCTCTCCTGGACCTCTCCACGATGTCGGTCGAGGAGGCGATAGGTCGTCTCAAGGTCGTCGACAATGACGAGCCACGCCTCTCTCTCGGGCCGTTTACCATCGGCGGAAGCTACATCTCACTCGGGAGCGCGAGGGAGGCTGCCAGTGGCGAAGAAGAAGGGAGTCCTTCCTCGACAGGCGGCCTCGGTAGCGGCAAACCGCGCAAGGCGCGCGGAGCGCTGGCGAAGCACGAGGACGTCGCCGAGGGCGGCGCCGCAGAGGCGCCCAGGCGGCCGCCGGCAACCAGTCGACACAAGATTTACGCCGCCACAATCGCAAGGCAAGCTTGGCCATTGGGCTAGGAGTGTCGGCACCACGACGCGGTCGAGCCCGCCACGCCGCCAAAGCGGAGTAGGAGCCGCCTCGCTCGCACACGCATAAGCATCGAATCGCCTCCGCAGACATCGGCCGCGGCTCTCCTCCACCTTGATGGCCGAGCGCGCACGCCTTCCTTGGTGACGGCTCGAAATGACAAAGCGGCGGGTGGTGCCTCGACACGGTGCCGCCCATCACATGACCGCCGACGGAGTTCTTCACCGAAGCTTGACTCCAACGTCCGAGGCTCCGTCAAGTTTGGGGCGCCCGGTGGGAAATCAAGCGTCGGCTCGTCATCTTCACTGCTGAAGTCCGGTGAGCACAGTCGCTCACCGAGTCTACTACATCCGCGTTGAGGAACTCTATCATCACCGGGGCGGATGGATGAGAACGGTTCGCGTGGAGGTCGAGGCGAGTCATGAGGATTTGGGATCGCCATCGCCGCTTTCTTGCCAAGGTAACCGAGGCACCAATCGACTCTATATCCTCAACGTGCGGGTTGCACAACCCTTCGCCTTGCCGCCGTCGGGGCGACGGCGTGGCGATGGCACGAGCGCCGCATCTTCACCGAGGCCTTGAAGCGGCTCGGTGCCATGAAGATGGTACGAGGCTGCGCCGCCTCGACCACGCGGAGCGCTTCGCAACGCTCACGATTGACGGCAGCGAGGCGCTCCCTTTCTCAAAGATTCGAGCTTAGAGCCAAGGAGCGGCTCGAGCTCGTGCCGACGGGACTTGTGTGGCCGGTGACACCGCCACACCGAGGACGACGCGCTACTTCCTGCCGCTGCCGACGACCTCTCCCGCTACACGTGGGTGATGGTCCTCGGCGGCAAGAAGAGAGGCGTGAACGCCATCGGCGCGCAGCAGCAGTGCGCGCGAGGCGAGCGCGGCCGCAAGTGCACAGATCGCGCCGACAACGGCGGCGAATTCACGCGGTGAATTCGCGTCATCTTCGCGGATGAGGGTGTTCAACGCCACTACTCCGCGCCATACACCGCAGCAGAAGCGTCGTCGCCGAGCGCAACGAACGGTTGTGGGGATGGCTCGGCCCTCCTCAGCAAATGGGAATGCCACCGTTTTTGGGAGGCGGTGGTGGCGGCCGTCTACATCCTCAACCGCCGCCCACCAAGGCTCTCAACGGCAAGACGCCATACGAGGCTTGGCATGGGCGCAGTTTACGATCTCCCACCCACGGGTCTTGGTTGCCTCGCGTTTGCCAAAGAGCTTGGCCATATCGGCAAGCTCGGCGACGCGAGCACTCGGGGTGTTCATCGGCTCACGCGGAGGCTCGAAGGCTCACCGCATTCTTGACCGAGGACGCGGCGTGTGCGCCGCGCGCCGACGTAGTGTTCAACGGAAGGCGAGGATGGGCATGGGACAAGGCGGCCGACGACTCGACTCCGCGTCAACGACTTCACCGCCGAGCACGTCCACTCAAGGAAGGCGGGAGTAGGTCGCTCCTCTTCACCGAGCATGCCTACCTCGGTCCCGAGTCTCCACCGACTCAATCCCACGCACTCCAAAGACCGACGATCACACCTCGGGGCACGACCACTCCGACACCAGCTCGAGTCGAGCACAGCCCGGTGGAGTTCGTTACTCCGCCCTCCCACGACGAGGAGCGCATCGACGCGTACCACGACGGCGAGCTGTTGCGGTATCGTATGATGGAGGACCTTCTCGGAGACCAGCCGGTGCCGGGACTGGCGCCTCACGATCTGGAGGTGCAGCTGCACCTTGCGTGCGACGAAGGCGAGCCTCGGTCTTCGCGGGGTCGAAAGACACACGGCTGGCGTCTTGCGTTGCGATCGGAGATGGACGCGGTTGAGAGGAACCACACTGGGAGCTCGGCGACCTCCTCGTGGTCACCGCGCGATTACCCTTAAGTGGGTATTCAAGTGAAGAGATGAAGTCGGCGCCATCGTCAAGCACAAGGCTCGCTTGGTGGCACGCGGTTTCATGCGGCGAGGAGGAATCGACTTCGACGATGCTTTACCGCGTGCACGGATGGAATCCGTCGACTCCTCCTTCTACCGGCCGCCCGGAAGGTGGGGTGTTCATCACATGGACGTCAAGTCGGCGTTTCTTAACGGCGATTTAAAGGAGAGGTCTCGTCGCACCACCGGTCGAGATTTGCGATCCCGGCAGGAGGGAAAGGTGTTGCGCTTGCGCAAGGCCTCTATGGCTCGAGGCAGATCGAGGCGTGAAATGCCAAGTTGGATTCCACGCTCAAGGAATGGGCTTCGACAAAGCCCGCGGCGAGCCGCCGCTCATCGCGCGGCGTGGCGCGAACGCTGTTAGTAGGCGTCGTCGACGACTTGGTGATCACCGGCACCAAGGATGCGGAAGTGGCGACATTCAAGGAAGAGATGAAAGCCATCTTCCGGATGAGTGACACGGGCCTCTCGCGACACGGGATCGAGTGCACGGGAGACCGGGATCACGCTCGACAGACGACCTATGCCAAGCGCGTCATTGAGTGGGGTTGGGCTCACCGATTGCAACCCGGCTCTCACCCCGATGGAGGAGAGGCTGAAGCTGAGTTGTGACAAAGACGACGGAGGAGGGACGGCCTTCTGCGATATCGGCGTCTTGTGGGAAGCCTTCGCTACCTCACCCACACACGATCGGACCTGACATTCTCCGTCGGCTATGTTAGTCGGTTCATGCAGCGCCCGACGACGGAACACCAGCAGGCTGTGAAGAGGATCATCCGCTATGTTGCGGGGACTCTCGACCATGGTCTCTACTACCCGATGTACCCTGGGAAGGCACACCTTGTCGGGTGCAATGACAATGACCACGCCGCGACATCGACACCAAAAAAAGCACGATCGGATTCTCTTCTTCCTCGGCAAGAGCCTCGTTAGTGGCGATCGGTCAAGCGGCGAAAGGTGGCCTGTCGATTCTGGGCCGAGTACATAGCGGCCTCCACCGCTCGACTCAGCGCCTGGCTTGCTAGATCGCTTGGTGATCTCCTCGGAGATATCTTGGGCGGTCGAACTCGAGTGGATGATGAAGTCCGCTCTGCCCTCGCAAAGAACCCGTTTTCCATGAACGGAGCAAGCACATCCGGGTAAGGTATCACTTCATCCGAGGTCGCTTGGAGGAAGGAGCATCAAGGCGAGCTACATCAACACCAAAGACCAACTTGCGACACGCCACCAAGCCTCTTGGGAGGATCAAGTTCCTTGAGCTCTGCTCCAACCGGATGGTCCAATGTCTCACAAGACGACGCACAAGACTTAGGGGAGAATGATGGAATAAGTCTTGTACTTGGGTCTTTGTTGTACTTGGTCTTTGTTTAGCTTTTAGGATGACATCTTAACGACTTTTAGGACAACATCTTAGACTAGCATCTAGGTATATGCTTGGTCGCCTTGGCCGACTATAATATGTAACCCCAACCCTTAGGTTGGCATGGTATTGTGTGAGAAATAAACTAGAAAAAATTGCCCCAGCTCCTAGTGTCATCCTCTCTCAATGAGAGTAAGAGTTCCGCTACTCACAACGACAACCAAGTAGCAAATCTAGACTATAATATAGAAGGCCCTATATTCTCTAAATTAAATTCAATTTTTTATCGTGGTTTTATGTAACTTACAACTCCCGTGCAAAAATATTCAACGAAAATTATTATGTTAGCCTGGAGCGATATTCTAGTGTTAAATACTCCCTTCGTTCTTTTTTACCTCATGATGTTTTTTATTTATTACGGTCTTCGACATGCAACTTTGACCATTACTTTTTATAAGTTTACATTAATATGTACTAATAAAATTATAATATTAAGAAAGCATTTTTAACTACAAATATAATGATATAATTTTTATGTAGTCAATATAAATAGTTTTAAATCTATTGGCGGCCAAACTTGTAGCGGGTAAGTAAAAAAGAATAAAGTGAGTAGTTTTGTGCGCACTAGATTAAGATTGCTACACATGTATTCTACAACATATATTATGTGTTGCAATAGATTTTTTCATGCAACACATGATTGATGTGTTGCAAGGAACATGTTGCTATTGCTTAGTCCTGTTGTAGTGTAGTGAGGCGAAGGCGAGATCGGGATTAGGCTAGGAGAGCTGAGGTCCAAAACAGTCAAGGGACGTCGGAAGATGACTGAGGCCAGGAAGTGGTTGAAAGTCAAGAAGACAAGGAATCGGAGCATAGTGCACTGGTGATGGATATGGCGGGCAACAATATGGATTGGAACTAGGCTTAGAGAGGAGTTGAGGTCCAGAACGGTCAAGGAAGTCGATGCCGCTATGGTAAAGCGGAAAAGGACATGTGGCAGTCAAGTGACTTGGGCTCGCTTGCAAGCGAGGACGGTTTGAGGGAGTCCGGACGCGTGAGAGGGTTGGCGGCAAGTCATTGGGGCCACGTGGAATGCGACGAAACATGGGCAATGCTTCGAGGAAAAGGAAGATCGGTCATTAGGGCAAATTGGTAATTTATCCAATACCGGTTGTCGAGGCAGTTTGGAAAACTGCGGTAGTGGCCTAAGTGGTTTAGGTCAAGCTAAAGTAGGTTCTATCGCAAATTCAGGCTCGTGGAGTGGATTTGGCGTCAATATAAAGGCCGCTTTGAGAAGTGTGCTTGCGTAAGTGAAAAACCTGTTAAGAGTGTTGTGTTTCGGGTTAGCCCATGTAAGTGTGGATGGTATCCACTTGTAGTGTCCAGGTTTAGAGTTAGGGTTGCCTTCAATATGTAAGGAGATGTAGTGGGAGAAATACTTGAAGCCTTAGACTAAGACATTGGAGGTTTAGGGTTTCCACAAGATTTTGATTTTCTTGTGTGTGTGTGCTCCTTGGGAGCTTTGCCCTCAGGAAGAGAGGTTTTGTAACCATCTATCTTGGTCTGAAATAAATATCAATTTCGTGCTCAAGATTTGGTTTTTGTTTTTGATTTTCCTCCTTGATTCTTGATCTTTCTTGTTGGTTTCTTTTTCTCTTGATCTTATGTTGCCAAGGATGAGTGATTGATGAATGTACCCTCTGAAGATCATCACCCAATCATTTAGGCAAGATCTCTAATGATCATTATGAGATTTATCAAGAAATCGGGTTTTGGTTTGAGAAGGAAGGATTTGAGGTAGTTCTTGATCTTTCACGTTTAGGGCAATCTCTTTGGAGTCTTGCTTGCTGTGATAGGTGGGAGGTCATCTAAGATCATCTTGATCATTAAATCTCCATGAGCAAGTTCAAGGTGAAGTTTTAGGTTTTGACCCGGTTTTGGTCAACTTTCGGTATTTTTGAAAAAGGTCGGAACCTTGTCGTCAATCCTTGCGATTGAAGGTTGGAATATGTTCCTCACATCCTTAGGAAGGTGCATCCTCTCCATGGGCACACCAAAAGAAATTTGTGCATGCAAGAATCTCTCCCATGTGAAAATACTCTTCCTCATTGCAAGCAACATAGCCTAGAACAGAAGGACAAACACAACAAGTATTAACAATTGCTTCATAAAGCAACCAAGAAAATGTAAAATTCATCGAGTGAAGAACATGTTACCAGGAACTGTATGATGTGCAACATGTGATCTCACAAGAATCCAAGCACGTTTTAGGTTTACCTACAATATAAACATGAAGAGGGAAACGAAGGTGATCAATCAAATACCAGCAACTGTTACCATTTCTATTATGTATTCATGTATATTAGTGAAAAGACACGTCCCAACATGGAAATATTCAGCAGTTACCTAAATCATTTTATTAAATTGAGTAAAACATAATTTAAGTCAAGCACCATACTGTGCGGAACTTGAGAACTGACAGGGACTAATGGCGAAACCAAAGATGTAGAAGACGAACACTTAGCTAGGGGTGGGCACTTTTAAACCGAAACCGAAAAACCGAACCGAACCGAATTAACCGATTATTTTGGTTTTTTCGGTTTTCGGTTCGGTTTTTATTTTGGCACTATTCGGTTTTTGATTTGCTGTTCGGTTTTGTAATTTCAGAAACAGAAAAAACCGGATTGCCGAATAAAACTGATTTCTCGCTCGGTCGGTTGGATGGGCCATCCCGCCATTTCCGCGCATCGCACCCGCAGGCCTGCAGGTCGCACTGTGATTGCCTGACTTGTCTATCTCGAGTGAACGGCCACCGCAGCCAACCCTAGTTGCTCGGCCCTCGTTCCCCATTATTCCCCAAATCCAATCGCCAAGACACCAACCCTAGTTCCAAGTCTTCCCCTCGCGAACCAGCGGCGACAAGACGGCGCCCCTAGTTCCCAGTCTTCCCAAATCCAATCGCCAAGACGGCCCCGCCTGCGGACATTGGCCTGCCGCGCGGAGCTGCAGCAAGACGCGCCATTCGCCGCCACCATCGGATCCTACGTGCTCGCCTCCCTCGCGCTCCCACCGCCCAGAGGCCGCGGAGTTCCTAGGAAGAGGACGAGGACAGGGAGTTTGGTCCGACAGACACCAGGATGGCCATGATGGGGATCATCTCTCTCATGCCTTAGTTCAACTGGCTGGTGAGCCAAACTGCCGAAGCTTTCTTGTTCTTCTCCCACCTTAGATTTGATGTTTTATTCGGCCTTTTACTTTTGCGATTAGAGTTGGATCTTCACATGGCTAGACAGTGGGAAGCGGCGGCATCTGGCCTACGCGGGTCTACTTAGGTCCTTACCTTAGGTTTGTAATTGTGAATCTTGAGCTACGAATTGCTATGGAATAATATTTTGATTATATGCTCTATTGCTTTACATTAAACTTGCATTTCAAACTGGTGTAGTTTTACATTGAAAAATCTCAGATCTGTAAGCACATCAGTATGTGGCTGCGGGCTAGTTGTATTTGTTAGTATTACTATCCAGGGACAGCTAAATTCTTGCATGTGTCATTGGAACTAGTAATTGGTGAATGCATTTTGATGTCTGATGTGCTGGACACCAGGTTGCTTTGTATTCTGGGTTGCATGTAATTCGGTTAACCGATAAACCGGATTAACCGAATCGAATTTGTTCGGTTAATTCGGTTCGGTTTCTGTCTTAGTTCGGTTTCGGTTCGGTTTTCAGATCTCAAAAACCGATTTTTTTTTTCAAAAAACGAATAAACCAAACAGAAAAAACAGTATAAACCGAATGCCCAGGCCTCCACTCAGCCATGTCAATGTAAGAGTTGAATATGATGACTGTACACCTAGCGTATCCTAGAATAAAACACCAACTAGAAATGGATCATAAAACAATAATTCTCTTTGTATCCCTCAATGCACTAAGCAGAAATAATAGTTAAGGTTGGCATACTGAAAGGAGGTTCAATATACCAATACAAAGAACTTAATGAATAATATACCATAATGAGTACTCCGACAAAAGCCTAACAGCTGAGCTCCCACTTCCCATACTTCCTCCTGAAAAAACATCAGAGTTTCTTGGTGAAAATTGAGCAAAATTATTCTGATAAGATCTCTTATATACTGCACCAAAAAATGTGATATAGTGCGTAACCAAAGTTTTAAGTCAACATGATCCTAAAACTCCAAATGAACTTTTGGATGATTATAATATTATTATGTTTTCCATATCAAAAGTAACACCTGCTGTTGCACAAAATTCATTCAATCAGAACCTCGAAATAGTGATAGTATCTACGCTATGCAGTGTAAGAGAACAGTAGGACACTGAACTGGCTCTTAGAGAGAGTACAGGAATGCACTAGGTACCTTTGCAGCAACCTCCCCTAAATTTCCAGATTTTGCAAAGTGATTTTGGATAACACGATAGGAGGGATCTTTAAATCCTCTTGCTACAGCCTGCTTAAGAGGTCTGGAGTCAATGTTTTCAATACACAGGTGCCCTTTACAAAGTTCGAGTTAGGCTAAGTCAAATGTAAAACTAAATGAAAGGGATTTATATGTGTTATTTCAAAATACATTTGCATGATTCCCCAATGATGCAAGTGGGAGGAAGTATCCAGGATAAAGCGGAGTGACGAGTTCAAAGATGCTGCAATATTGTACAGATAATATCATAAGTGAATTTTGCTTCTTCCTTTGACTATGTCAACATAATTTTATAGATATGCCTTTATTGCTTTAAGAGAGTTAGTGCAGGAACCTTCCAGCACTTCCATGAAATCTGCATACATCCGCCACTTCTTTGGGTCATCGTCAAAAAGAGTTCTGAAGCGTCCACCTAGATAGTCGTTCATAAATCTTCCTGAACAATATATTCTGAAAAGATGGCTAACATAACCATACCAATGAGAAGACGCCCAAAAGCTCCTATGCCATCTTTTGATACCCATCTACAAAAGATGGTTGAAATCAGCAACAAACTAAATGGGTTGAGTTAATTACAAGCACAAAATTCACATTGTATGTTTGCATTCTGTATATGACATCTACTATGTTAATGCAATATTTGGGCAAGACTCCTGAGAATGAAAAACTCTTTCTAATTGTATAATGAAGGTAACCAAAACAGGATGGAACAGAAGAAGATAAAACTAATATCAAGATTCTTTCTCTTCCAAATAAAATAATACCAAAGTTTCTACTTTCTAATAACCCATATAATGTAGCAAAGATGATAATGACCTGATAGCAGCAGCAGAAGCAGCTGTTGAAGTTCCTGTAAAGGACCCAACACCTACAGCCTGTGTCAATCTATAATCAGCTAATCATCAATTGCGACATAAGATTATTGTTAAGAGATAATCACGGATTGCCTCAATATCCAATATCTCAACTTACCAACAGTATAATCTTTCCAAATCTCGGATTTTATTTGGCTATATATGCCAACCCCATTGTACATGTAATCTTTGAACCAAATAGTGCATTTGTCTCCCGTGGTTTTTTTCCCGCAAGGGTTTTCCACGTAAATCTTGTGTCTCCCGTTTTTGTGCGTGTGTTTTGGATCTACAAACCCTAACAAGTGGTATCAGAGCCGCAACCACGCACCTGGGACTTCGATCTTCGCCGCCGGCTTCATCTCGCGTCGGCGCCGTCCTACGCACGCGCCGGCCTCCGTCGCCCCTGTGTCCTCCGCGCCGTCCTTCGTCGTCTTCGTCGAGGCGCAGCCGTGCCTCTCGCCGTGCGCCGGCCCGTGCTAGAGCCTCGCACCCAGGGTTCCGCCGCCGCCCCTGTGTCCTCCGCGCCGTCCTTCGTCGTCTTCGTCGAGGCGCAGCCGTGCCTCTCGCCGTGCGCCGGTCCGTGCTAGAGCCTCGCACCCAGGGTTCCGCCGCCGCCGGCCTTCATCATCGCATCCAGCTCGGCGCTCTTCGGCACCGGCTGTCCTCGCGCGGCCATCAGCCTGTTTCGGCCTCGACGCACACCGGTCCGCGCCGTCTCTGCGCCCGACCCGGCCTTCCCGGCGACATCCTCGCGCCTTCTCTGTCGGTCCGAGCGGCGTCGTCGACCTCGCCGCCATCAGCGCCATCGCGCCGACCGCACCGGCCCTCGGCAGCCCAGCCTTCGCGCCGCAGCGCCTGCCCGCTCGGTCCTCGGCCAGCCAGTACCTCGTGGCCGCTCTTCGTCGGTGTCCTCGGCCAGCCAGTACCTCGTGGCCGCTCTTCGTCGGCTCTCCGGCGTCATCCTCGGCTCCATCGCGCTCTCTTGCTGTGCACTCCAGAAGTGCTCTCGTGAAGATCGCACCCCGTGAATTCAAGCAACCGAAAGGTTTTTTTTTAGTCCACTGGATCGGATTTTTGCCCGTGACTTGCTACTGTGAGGTAGCTTGCAAGTTGCGTGAAGGAGCACGTGAAGGAGGCAGAGCCGCAGAGCCGATCAGATCGGATTTCAGTTCCTTCAACTGGATTTAATCCCCTTTTTGTGCCCGTCGGCTTCAAAGCAGCAGCTTCAGTTTCAGCTTCCAGAGGCTTCACAGCTCCGGCTTCTCGTTGGCAATTTGCTACGCGCACCAAAGTGTACCAGAACGTGCAGGAAATTGCTTTGCGCGCCCAGAGCGCACCAGGAAGTTTTCTTTCATAATCTACCATATATTTTTTGATCTGCAATTTTATTCTTCACCATGCCATCCACCAAATTTGACATTGAGAAGTTTGATGGCAAGATCAGTTTTTCGATATGGCAGGTTCAAATGAAAGCTGTTCTTACACAAAGGGCGTCGAAAAAGCACTGTCAGCTAAACCGGCGACTATGACAGATGAATAATGGGAAGAACTTGACCAGAAAGCCCTATCCGCCATACAGCTCAGTTTGTCTACAGATATTCTGCGTGAAGTCATTCATGAGACTACTGCCGCAAAACTGTGGCAGAAATTGGAAGACTTGTACATGAAGAAAAGTCTTGCTAACAAATTGCGCCTCAAAGAACGTTTGTACACAATTCGCATGGCGGAAGGTACCTCTATTCAGTCTCATCTTAATGAGTTTAATTCACTTATCATTGATCTTGAGAAATTAGAGGTAAAAATTGATGATGAAGATAAGGCTATTCTGTTGGTCGTCTCTTTGCCTGCTACCTTTAAGCATTTCAAGAAAATTATGCTTTATGGCAATCATGATACCCTTAGTTTTGAGAATGTTAAATCAAATTTACTTTCTAAGGAGAAATTTGATATTGATTCTCGTTCTGAAGTTAAGGCTGAGGGGTTAATTGTTAGAGGTAGATCTCCCTATAAAGGCAATTATCATAGATCAAAGTCTAGATCTAAATCAAGAGGACGTAAAGCCAACAATTTTTGCCGTTATTGCAAGACACCTGGTCATGTTGTTGATCATTGTTACAAGTTGAAAAATAGGCGATAAAGACAAAAGGACACATTCGATAAACTCTGAGGCTAGTCTTGTTGAAAATGAATCGATGGTGAGGCTCTAATTATCACTTCCAACTTGAAGAATCAAACCGCATGGATTATTGATTCACTTGCACTTTTCATATTTGTCCATATAAAGAGTGGTTTTCTACATATAATTCATTGGTAGTGGTGAAGTTGTGATTCTTGATGAGTCTCCACTTGAAATTGTTGGCATCGGTTCTATTCAAATCAAAACCCATGATGGAATTGTTAGGACACTTTCAAATGTTCGCTATGTTCCTAGAATGAAAAGAAATCTTATTTCTTTGGGCACTATAGAATCTTTGGGTTATAAATATACCGGTGAAAATGGTGTTCTTAAGATTTCTAAAGGCAACCTTGTTGTTATGAAAGCCAATAGAATGAATAGTCTTTATTACTTGCAAGGTTCTACAGTTACAGGTTCTGCAGCTTGTTTCTACAATTGCATCAAATCCTCACATCACCAAGCTTTGGCATATGCGCTTGGGTCACATGAGTGAGAAAGGTATGCATCTTTTATGCAAGAAAGGTTTTTTACATGATATTGGCAAACTTGATTTCTGTGAACATTGTGTATTTGGCAAACAAAAGAGAGTCGCTTTTTCTGCTTTCAACTCATCGACTAAGGGAATTCTTGATTATATTCATTCTGATCTTTGGGGTCGTTCTAGATTTCCTTCTATTGGAGGTTGTGAGTACATGATTACCTTCATTGATGATTTTTCTCGCAAAGTTTGGGTTTATTTCTTGAAACATAAGAATGAAGCTTTTTCAGTTTTCAAGAGGTGGAAAGTCTTGGTTGAAAATCAAACTGGCAAGAAAATCAAGAAACTTAGAACAGACAATAGATTGGAATTTTGTAGTGGTGAGTTTGATCAATTTTGTGATAATCATGGTATTGCAAGATATTTAACTGTTCCAGGTAAACCTCGGCAGAATGGTGTGGCAGAGCGTATGAATCGCACTCTTCTGGAAAGAGCCCGTTGCATGCTTTCAAATGCGAGTTTATGGAATAAGCGTGCTTTATGGGTCGAGACTGCTTTCTCTGACCTCTTACTTGATTAATCGCTCTCCAAATTCACCATTGACTTTAAGATTCCGTAAGAGGTTTGGTCGAGTAAACCAGTTGATTATTCTAATTTGAAAATTTTTGGTTGTCCCGCTTATGCTCATGTTAGCGATGGAAAATTAGAGCCTAGAGCAAGAAAATGCATATTTGTTGGGTATGGTTCGGTGTTAAAGGATATCGTTTATGGTGTTCGATTCTCGCAAATTAGTCATTAGTCGTGATGTTACTTTTCATGAAGATGCTTTACTTTCACCTGGTAGTGACAGTGATGGTTGTTCATCCACAAATGAATCTGAAATTTCAAACTCCCGAAAGGAATGCGAATTTGATGTAGTTTTACCTACCATTGATAATGATTCTTCTAGTGGTTCTTCTTCACAACCAATTTCAAGACCTAATGGTACTTCGTCACAACCAGTTTACGCATCTCCTAGTACTAATGATCATTGTATTGCTCGAGATAGACCAAGGAGGAACACTCAATTACCGCTAGATATCGTGACACCGATAATATGGCTCGTTATGCTCTTCTTCTTGCACAAGATATTTGTGATACTTTTGAACCTTCTTCTTATTCAAGCTATCTCATGTGAAAATTCTTCTAAGTGGTTGATGACTATGAATGAAGAAATTTTGAGCCTTCATAAAACCGTACATGGATTTGGTTAAGCTTCCACAAGGTAAGAAACCTTTAAAGTGCAAATGGATTTATAAGAAGAAGGATGGTATTTACGAGTTGAACCTTCAAGATGGAAAGCCCGTTTAGTGGTAAAAGGTTTTGACCAAAGAGAAGGTATTGACTTCAATGAAGTTTTTCTCTGTTGCGCCACTCTTCCATTCGGGTTATGCTTGCTTTTGTTGCTTTATTTGACTTGGAATTAGAGCAACTTGATGTTAAACCGCCTTCTTACATGGAGATTTAGAAGAAGAGATTTTTATGACACAACTTTGAGGGTTTTGCTACTCTGAAAAGAGGATTTAGTTTGTCATTTGAAAAGTCTCTATGGTCTTAAACAAGCTCCTAGGCGGTGGTATAAAATGTTTGATTCCTTTATGATTGCACAACATATTCTCGCAAAGAATTATGATAAGCGTGTTTACTTCAAACAGTTTCCAAATGGTTCATTTATTTATTTGCTGCTCTATGTTGATGATATGCTTATTATTTCTCATGACAAGTCACTCATTAAACAGTTGAAGGCTCAACTTAGTCATGAGTTTGAGATGAAAGATCTTGGTCTAGCTAAGAAAATTTTTGGGATGGAAATTCAACGTGATCGCAAAGCTGGTACATTATTTCTATCTCAGAAAAATTACATTGAGAAGGTACTTGACAGATTTAATCTCAGTAATTGCAAACCTGTTTCTACACCTTTTGCCTCACACTTTAAGTTATCTTCAAGTCAGTGTCCTATTAATGAAGAAGACAGACTATATGTCTCGTATTCCTTACTCTAGTGTAGTTGGTAATCTCATGTATGCTATGATTTGCACCAGACCAGATTTAGCTCATTCTGTTAGCGTTGTTAGCAGATTTATGCATAATCCTGGCAAAGAGCATTGGAATGCAATTAAGTGGATTCTTCGTTATTTGAAAGGCACTTCTAACTTTGGCTTGATGTTTGATAAGAATAAAGTGAAGACAAATGATGCCCTTGGGTTTGTTGATTCTGATTATGCTGGTGATCTTGATAAAAGAAGGTCAATTTCTGGATATATCTTCTCTTTATGTGGTTCTGCAGTCAGTTGGAAGGCATCCTTACAGCCTATTGCCGCTCTTTCTACTACTGAAGCGGAATATGTTTCAGCCATTGAAGGCGTTAAGGAAGCTATTTGGTTGCAGGTCGGTTTCGAACTTGGTTTTAAACAGATACTCTTATCGCTTATTGTGATAGCCAGAGTGCTATTTATTTGACCAAGAATGATATGTATCATGCCAAGACCAAGCACATTGATATCAAGTACCACTTTATTCGTGATGTTGTCGCTGAAGGACAAATTGTTGTGGAAAAGATACATACTGATGATAATCCTGCAGACATGTTGACCAAGACACTTTCAAATACCAAGTTCAAGCATTGCCTTGACTTGGTTGGCATTCATGGTGTAATTGCCCTTCGGGGTTTTTGGAGACAATTCATTATAGATTTTGAGTCAAGGGAGGTTTGTTAGAGATAATCACGGATTGCCTCAATATCCAATATCTCAACTTACCAACAGTATAATCTTTCCAAATCTCGGATTTTATTTGGCTATATATGCCAACCCCATTGTACATGTAATCTTTGAACCAAATAGTGCATTTGTCTCCAGTGGTTTTTTCCCGCAAGGGTTTTCCACGTAAATCTTGTGTCTCCCGTTTTTGTGCGTGTGTTTTGGATCTACAAACCCTAACAATTATGATTGAAGAGTATGCTTTGGGCCCTGTTTGGGACAGTTTTGATTGTGCAGATTCTGGATTTTTCAAGAATCAGGTGGATGATAGCTTCTGATTTTGTGTACAAATCTGCTTCTGATTGTGGGGGGAACTTCTCAAGAAGCTTCTTGGAGAATCCAGAATCAGACACCCACCTGATTTTTGGAGAATTCAGAATCTGCACAATCAGAAGCTGTCCCTAGGGCCTTGGAAAACTTAAGATTATGATTGAAGTGCATAAGCATAACACAGTGATTAAACACATAATATATTGCAAACAATACGAAAACTAGGTTATGAGTTTTCTCGTAATTTTGCTCCTGAAAGCATATAGTGATCAGATTCACCATCAAAAGCTGACTGACAGAGAGCATTTCCTATCATATAAGTTATTTTGTAGCTATCCAATAATGCAATCCATAGGATCATATATCACATAAGATCGGTACCTGTAAATTATATTTTCTTCAGTTTATCAACTCATATTGTTTCAGTGACAAAATATTATTTACATTTGTAACAACTTGACTAATAAATTACGAGATACCTTCAGAAGACTTGTTGTAACCAACGTGTGACAGATCCATCCTGTCACGTTTGTTGGGAATTGCAATAACATGTATTCCAGGAAATCATCCGAAACAGACCCTAAAATATACAAACAAAGAACAAGAGTTATAGGTTTGCCAGGAGGTATATAGTTTCAGACTTCCAGTACCAGTCTGTGATGATTACCTCTTGTACATAAGAGCTAAAGGAAAGGACAAAACTTTATTCATAATCAAGCACTACATCTGACAGCAGTGGACAACATTTGTAAGGTTCTATTGTCCCAGCGTGCCCCAAATTAATAAAAGTAAATTATATGACTTTCAAACAAAAGGATTCTCTGTGTTACGATCAGAAAGACATCAATTCACAGCATTTGTGCGTTTGTAAAGCTGAACCCTTCAAACTACATAAGCAAATGGATAAATTAGTTATGAAGTACGACCACACAGGGATGCTGGCATTCACCTGCAAACCCGACTGGAAGTACAAAATCCCTAATAGCTCGGGGAATCAAAGAATTTGCATTTTCATCTTCCACTGTGTTCAACAGAGATTCATGCTTCTCCCAATGAACATGTAGTTTAGAATTGCCGTCCAATTGATACCTATTCATCACATCAATCAGAAGATGAGAAAGTTGGCACAATTGCGCAAGTTCAGGTGCATCAGAAAAATAGACGGTTATTGGGTTTCAGAAGCGAATAAACCTCTTGGCGACGCCGTCTCGGTACCTCTCCACGAACAAATGTATCGGCTTTCTGCAAGAGCACACATGCTTCCTTCAAAGAAAAAGTTTGCGGCAAGAATTCAAGAAAGGAGCGGTGAAATTTAGGGACAAACTCGGACTCGCCGCCGTCGCTGGAGACCGGCGGCAAAGCCAGGGACGAGCGTGGCCGGAGCCGTCACCATGGGGTAGCTCCGCCATGGAAGCGCCCGCCGACGGCGGTTGCGGAGAGCATGCTCCGTGTACGGACGCGGCAAGAGGGTGCTATGGACCGGCCAGTGGAAGGATAGGCACGGCTTATTCAGTTCAGCGGTTACATGGCAAGCTGTAGAAATATTCAAAAGGTCGGTCCGAGGCACCACACTATTAGTCCGATTCAAACATGATATGACTCAGCTGTAAATACTTCATGCTAACACGGTTCACTCGATCGTGTCATGTTTAGGCCGGCACCGCAGCACAGTGGGCCAGCATGACACGATTAGAGGTAGGCATAGTCCGTTTAGTTTGAAAAATAGTTGTTTTATAGCTGTTGAAGGTTTAAAAAATTTGAAAAAAATCACGAATTTTTTCCTATAAATAGGTGGCTGCCCTCCATTTCCACACTAGCAATCTTGTATTCTCTTGTGGAAATTCTTTTGCTCTTGGTCGTAATTTGGCAAAATTCAAAATAGTTTTGCCAAAAATCCGAAATTCGACTTCCAACTTTTGTCAAGCAATCAAGGTAATAAATCATATTTTGGTACTAATAGCGTAATTATTTTTTGCAGTTTGCTTTATAGAGCACGGGGATTTTCCATCTTTCTCAGTTTCTGATTTCGGTATTTCACCCAAGGAACTTTTTGCATCCTATGAATCGCAACAAGCTGCAGGAGCTGTGTCATCCTCAGGCTCTACAAGTGCTACTGCGTCGGCAAGCACCGGAGCAAAAAGAATAAGACGCAGTACATCGGGAGTCTGGGAAGATTTCAAGTAGATTTTTGAGACATCAGACGGCGTCCAGAGAAGGTATGCTGTTTGTAAATATTGTAAGCACAAATTAACTGTGAATCTTCAGGTGGTACGAGGCACTTGAAATCTTTTAAATTTGGTGAGTCAGTTGCGTTTGAAAACTATATTAGAATCGCTCATAATCCTAGGTTTTCTGCACTTTCTAGACAGACAACAACCAGATATTTGATTAAATATTATGATAATTGTCGCAATAAGCTAAAATAAAATTTTAGTACCTACACTTTTTCTGTGTTTTTGACATCTAGTATATGAAGTGGTAGAGCTAAAGATGATTACCTAGTGTAGTTGCTCATTATGTAAAAAATGAATGTCAACTACAAAAGAGAATTATAGGATTCAAATTAATTGATGTAGCAGACACTGGTGAAAATATTGTTGATTGTACTGTAAAAGTTGTGGAAGATTTTTTTTTAGTGATAAGATTTTTGCAATAACATTAGATAATGCTTCTGCAAATACTTCTTCTATGAACATTCTTACTCCGCTTTTCAATTTATATGCTAAATCTTTCTTATTACATCAGCGTTGTGCTTGCCATATTATTAATCTTATAGTTAAATCTGGTTTGAAGAGGTTAAATCAGTATTTTGAACCTTTTCGATATGCAATATCTTTCTTAAATAATTCTAATCAACGAGTAGAAGTATATAAGACTTATTGTATTGCAATGAATGTGCGTTTGCGTAAGTTTAGTTTGGATATGCCTGTTAGATGAAACTCTACTTACTTGATGCTTAAGAATCTCATACCATATGAGAGCACATTTTCTGTTTTTATTAACATGCACTGTCGTACACAGGATGGTCAACCGCTACTCACAGAGCAATATTGGTATATTGCTAAACAATTGCTATCATTTTTAGAACTTTTTTTGAATCCATTGTTGCTTTATTTAGAGTTTATTACGCAACCTCTCCTTTAATTGTGCATCATATTTTAAAAATTGCTACCCACTTAAAGAACCACGAAAATGATAATATCTTGTGTGAAGTTGTTTATGCTATGAAAACTAAATTTTGAAATATTGGCAAGAAATTCCTATGTTATATGCATTTGCATTTATTTTAGATCCTAGAGCTAAAGTTCGAGGATTCTCTAATGTTGTCTCACTTCTAAGTGATACGGTAGGTACTGACTATTCTAGTTATTTTTTAAATATCCGTACTAACTTATCTCAAGTTTATGATAAGTATGATCGGAAGTTTACTGGAGTTTGCATGCAGCGACCTCCACCAGCACCTACAACAGGTAAGAAGAAAACTGCGTAGGGAAAGATATGGGGTGCATGTTGCTCTTCCTCAAAGAGTTCAACTACAACAACGACAAGTTCGGACACATCAAGTGATGGGGAGCTAGCTGTCTATCTCAATAGTGACACTGTCAACTACCAAGAGCAGCAAGAGGAGGACTTCAATATTTTGCAATAGTGGCACGAGCATAAGATAACATATCCGATGCTTTCCATATTTGTACGGGATGTGTTAACAATCCCTGTCTTCACGGTTTCTTCGGAGTCTGCTTTCAGTTTATCCAGAAGAATAATCGAGGAGAGAAGAATAAATCTGACAAGTGAGATGGAGAAAATACTTCTAACTGTGAAAATTGGGAAAAAGTTGATTAACGAGCTCAACATACTGCAAAAAATGCTGAGCTGGTGGAGACGTTCAGAAATCTTTATCTAGATAATGAGGAAGAATAATTGTAATATTCACTTTTTTCCTGTATCACTGAGCTATAAGGTGTACTCTTTTTTTCCAAGGTTTTCTCATGTTGAGTTTTTACTTGGCAAAGTTTTTAATGAGACAGACAAACATCAATAAAACTCATTATTTAATTCAAATTATTTGTCTCGTTTTAGAATTTATCTAATATTTTAGCTTTTTCTTAATTTATATATATTTTAAAAAGTTTTTCTGCATTCTTCGAGTTTTTATAATTATTCTAAATTATTCTGCATTTTTTCTATACTTTTTTTATTATCTATTTTTTTGGATTCTTTTGGCGCTAACGAGCCGGCATCCACGCGAACCGTGCTTGGACCAGCTCCTCAACTCGTGGGTTGGCATGACACAACCCATTTATTACTCGGGCTGAAACGGGTTGTACAGTTTTTAATTTGCCCAGACCCATTTGGGCATCTATACCCCTTTATAATGCACCTAAGCATTCTTTTCTACGTCCACCCCAAATAATGCACCCTACTAGAGATGACTCAACCTTCATGCACTCAGCGAAACGTTCCCAAAAACTTGCCTCCATCAAAATTAACCTCTCAGATCTTTCCTCAGCTTTACTCACCCACATCCGATGGTCATTGTTTAATGTGTCTAACTCATCCCTGTGGCCCACAACAGATCCCCCCACCTCCAGCATCATCTCAAGGAAAAGGAAACAAATATCCTGAAATTAAGGAAAAGGAAACAAACATTCTAGAAAAGAAAAAGACTATATATTACGTGCTGGGAAAAGAAAACCGGAAGATAAGGCACTATACTAGTGACCAGCAAGTTGCAACACAAAGGTAGAGGCTATAATTTTTTTTTTGAACAAGAGTACTCATCCTGAGAAGGGAGCGTTCTTCAGTTGGGTAGAGGTGCACTGCCGTCGTGCGTCCACTGTCCATTCTGCGCGCGTTCTACTGCGAGTTGACACATATATTCACTGAAAAATAAAAACGTGTATACAGTATACACACTTGGTACATTAAGTGGAACAACGAGTTTCTACGTTCGAAGGTTGTGAAGCCTTCGATTAATTCTTTAATATGTATAGAGAACTTGTACATATGTATAATATGTGTGGATTGTATACTTAAATAAAGCTCTCGTTTCGCTAAGAAGCAGAAATACAATCGTGAATAATACACGACATCAAAAAGTCTGGCACCTGGTTCAAGATACAACCAGGCAGTTAGCTATCTACCGTTCTACCTTGTGCCACCAAGGCACACAAAATCTTTCTAGTATCAGGTAATATGTAATATCACCTTAAAAAAAGGGTAACATGTAATATTGTGCCATAAAATCCATGTACCTGAATAAATTTGGATACATCCAAAAAAATAAATCGGGATACTGGAGACAACAACTGGGTTTATCATTTTCTATACAAGGGCTACAATCTTTGTGCTACAAGTGTTGTCCGTATTTGAATACATGTTTTACAATACAACAATGTAATAGCTAGTTCATTACTTGAACATACGAGTAGCACCTTATCACAAAGTATATGCTAATTTCTAGAACGAAATTTTTTTGGGAGGATTTCTGTTGTCAGTTGCAAACAGAAACTCCAAGTAAAGCTACGATCCTCAGCACCTGTGTAAGAAATTTTATTTTATACATATCTCCGGAAAAAAAAACTTAGATAGGTTTGTATGCACAACGTGACGTCATGACTTGTACTCTCTGACCAATAGTATAAAGAAATCTAATCTGGATTTGTTGAAGCTTGGAGTTGCAGATGAGAACGTACGGGACGAAGGAAGAAAACGTGAGTTTTTTGTGCATCTCAATCCCAATATTCTAAGACTTAACCAGGCAGCTCAAAGAATGTGGCTAATGCCTAGACAATTGGTCTAACTTGCATCGCCTCTTAATGATCCTAAGTTTTATAGTCCTGGTATCTTCCAAACCTATTACAACATTATGCGTGTGCGTAAGAAGTTCTTTTTAGGGGTAGAATAAGGTATATATTCTCGATATCCTACACACAGATCATATCTACAAGAAAGAAAACAGCATATGGAGCAATACTAGGACTTACCAAACTCCAAAATCGGAAGCCTGGCCATACAGATTTTATAGGTTGAAGCGCTAGAGGAATCACTTATGTATAACCAAATGAGTTGGCGATGGCTATGTAAGAACAGGACTGGATAACAAGTTCGGCCAAATTGTATATGAGACACAGACTCAGAGGAAACATGCATGTCTGAATTTATAGCAGAGCTTTTTGGAAGTATGGTGTAGTAGGACAGATATTTTACTGCATTTCTACAGGCTACAGTGTGTTCAGGAAATATGAATATGTATTTGATGACGGATAGATTTATAGGGTCAATTGCTTCTTTGAATGCTGCTGAAAATCTCAAGATGGTGGTGATATTCTTGAAAGCCAGCTTGGACTCAAAGCAGTGTAGTATTAATGTTAAAGTGGTGCTCACATGCTCATCACAGCTAGTGTAAAAGAGTCAGTGATATCCATGGTTGGTGTGTAAAAAAAAAAAAATCGAAATCAATGGTATAGCTATTTTTTCCTAATTGTTTGAATTGTGTGATATCCCGTTATGGAGTCCTCAGGGTGACTTGAAAATGCTTTTAAGGATACCTCTCTGCTGATCTATACTTCCAAGTTCAGTAAAACTTGAGTTTATCGTATTTACTAGTTGGCTACTAAATACAGTATCTGACGCAGCAGTGCATGGTTTGAAGCACAAGAGATTAGCACTAATTGCAACGCAAGACATAATTCGAATAGCAAACGCATCTATGTTTCTAGGATCTTTATAAAAATGCAATGAAAGAACAGATACTACATGCCTCATCTCTCAAAGGAAAAAAGAAAAGGAAAGAAAGAAAGAAAGATGGCAGCTACTCGGTGGCGAAGCACCTGCAACACCGTGGATGACTCTCAGTTTTTCCAACTGTAGTTGAATCCTGCCTCTGGCACCACACGAAGCAGGCTGCCGAAGAAGGCTAAGGAGCTCCTCCTCCGACTCAGCGATGCCAGCTTTCTTGTAACATCGATCTAGCACATCAAAGAGCATGCCCTGTTCTCAAGTCTCAACAATGTCAGTCGCGAAAGCTTCCAGCCTATCTGTGCTCCCCTGCTTCCAAACCTCGATAAAACGGAGTCTTCAAAAGGAAAGGAAAGATAGTCAATCAAAAGATACCGCGAAATATCTCCAGTGTTGCCTCGATAATGCAAGGGTGATAGTTATACACAATGTGCATGCAAAAGATGAACGTACCCAATACAACATTGACGTTATAACCACGTTCCTGATGCCTGCCCATGTTTACGAAATACGAACGAGTCATCACCACTGGCTAGTTCGATTTCTCTACACTGAAACGTACTAACGACCTCGACCCAACCATGCAGAGGGCGCGCCTCCGCAAAACGCACGCGTGCGTCAAGCTGGGGTGGTACGAGCCCGCGAGGGACGTCGCCGTCGAGGCGGGCACTGCCCTGGCGCCCGGCGACGCGCGGTTCGCTAAGCTGATGAAGGAGATCGACGAGAAGGCGCCGAAGCCGCAGATCATGCCTAAGGAAAGAGAAGCCAGCGCCGCCGCCATGCCAGCTGGTATATAAGCCCAAGTATCGGCACGACTACTACAACGGCGCAACAGAGGTGGTGATCACCGTGTTCGCTAAGGGCGGGCCTTCCGAGAACGTCGCCGTGGAGTTCGGCGAGCAGATGCTGAGCCTCCTTTCCGTCGAGATACCCGGAGAGGCGCCGTACCACCTGCAGGCCCCGCCTCTTCGGCAAGATCGTTCTTGACAAGTGCAGGTTCAGCGTCCTGTCGAAAAAGATTGAGGTGCGTCTCGCAAAGGCGGGACCGATGACGTGGACATCGCTGGAGTACACCGGCAAGCCTATGCTTGCCACGGCACAGAAGGCCAATAACTCTGCTGCTGCTTCTGAAAGGCCGCCATATCTCGTCCAAAGCCAGGAAGGACTGGGACAAGATGGAGGCCCAGGTGAAGAAGGAAGAGGAGGAGGAGAAGCTGGACGGCGACGCCGCGGCCAACAAGGTCATTCAAGATATCTATGGCAACGCCGACGAGGACATGAGGCGGGCGATGATGAAGTCGTTCGTCGAGTCCAACGGCACTAGCTAGTTAGATGGTTAAATTTCTAGAGTGGAGTGCCATCGCTGCCGGCTGCCGGTGGTCTGCTTGGGCCGGGCTGCTGGGAGGTGACGGCCGGGCCGGCAATCGCGAGTTCGCACGGCCGACAGCACGCTCTACGGCACGGTTGCTTGCGATTTTCGCCGTTCGTCCACACGGTTTATGTACGTACGTAGCAGTAGCTCACGCCCGCAAGGACGACCGACTCGTCCATGGGACGCCCCCCAAAACACAAAGGATCGATACTAGTGAGACCCCACCGCATTGGCAGTTTGGCACGTTTTATTTTGCGGTTCACACCTCCCCTTGTCTTGTATTTCAACACTAGTGCTCCTCCATCTATGCATCTACGCAGATGCCAGCTTAGCGCAAGGATGGCATGTTGTTAGCTTGAAATTGGTTTCATACTCATTTTATACTTCCAAGAGCAAACTTCCAAATTTATTAGTTTCTCTCCATATACCAGGGACGGATCTAAGGGTGCTTGGTATGCCCCCCCGCATCTCCAGAAGTTTGAAAAACACTACAAGATCACCTTTTTGGTAGGATAATTTTGTTGATTGAATTGATTCCGATTTTGGTGGTTTGGAATTTTTAAAATCTTAGAACTATTTGTATGGTACTTTTAGCAAATTTCAAATATATGTATTGGATTTATGATTTTACAAAATCATTGTACAAGACTATAGAATTGTACGTATGTGTGAAGCGTGCACCTCCATAAATTTTTTTCTAGTTCCACCATGTGACCCAATCATACATCCTGTGACTCTTCTATTAGAATTATCAACTCAATACTTTTATAGAGTGTAATGTATCTTTCTTTCTAATCGACTTTAGAAATGACCTTACAAAACTGGCTTTACAACCAAATAAATGGAATCTTAAATTATTTCCTTCTATTTCTTTATAGAGTGACCTTTTTCTTTTACATAATGCTAAACAACAGTCAACTAAGATTTTTGAGTATTTTAGTCGGGCTTCTCATTGTTTTAATGGCACCCTTGAATCACCCTCCTCTGGACCTCCATTGCATGTCCCATTGCTCCTCATTGGATTAATTTTTTTCTTTACCCTTTGTCTTCGACGTTAGATGCGGTGGTCGTGGCAGCAGCAATGAGTAAATGTGATGGAGATGTGAAGGGAGGAGAACATGAGGAGTGGTAGCATGAGAGGATGTGAGAGATGCACATGGCAGTTGACGGAGGCTCGACAAAGCCTCATGAATGCTGGAAAGATTATGCAACGACACACATCACATGCGCATGAGCGAGTGTTGGCGTCAAAAACTTGATGTAGGGTTTCTGACAGCAGCACACCGGACGAACACCGGGTTCGTGAGCGTGCGGTCGATTTGACACAGGCCGACAAGGTAAAAATATAAAATTCACACAAAGCCGATCGTGAAGATCAATCGGCTTAGATCCAATCGACTTGAAGCCGATCAAGATCAAAGTAACAGATAAGTCTAACTAGCCGATTAAGGCTAATTAGAGGATAAAGACGGATCGATTCAAGAAGGCGATGCGCAACAAAATCGTAACAAATCGAACACGGGTGTAATTGGCGAAGATCAATAATCGGCGATCGCAACTCTATCGATCAAAATCGATTACAAAGGCTAAATTACAAGATCTACTCCTAGTCGACGTGAAAAGATGAAAAAGTAAAGTGGTTGTTTGTATGTATTGGCCTTCTCTGCGGTTTGCTTGACCCTTCTTTTATACCCATCGACCAATCGTATCCTTTACAACACGTTTCAAGTTACGATTCGTATTGGCCTTATCTCGGACGGTTGTTTTCTTAAAAGATCTTGCTTTGTTACCAATTACTTTCAAATCTTTCCAATCCTGTCAGTTAATTAGTATTTTGACTTTATTGCCGATTTTGACCAAGTTTGCCAAATTTTGGTGCAAACATATGCCCCCATTTTGAGAAATGACTTGTCATTTGTCAAAAATTTCACTTATCGGCTTTTCAATCGGCTAACCGTTGAACTTCACTCAATAACCGCTACTTTTATTTGCGCCGTAATTCTCGACATGCGAGTAGTGCGTTTTAATCGCCGCGCTTTTGAGATTCATTTCCGCCGCTTCAAATTTTCACCACGCTATAAAATGCGCCCCACCTTGGTCATTCTTCACGCGACAAGCTCTTGAATCATCTCGCAATCGGCTTAAGCTTACCGTTTGAAGTACTCTGAGGCAACCCTTTAGCTCATCAATCTTCCTTCATCGGCTACAATGGACCCTAGCGGTACTTATTAGATTCCGCACAAGAATGACCAATATTTTACGGGTCCTTTGGGAAATCTAGGCGTCCATACCAGTAACAAACCAAGAAGTCCCTCGATTACCTCTGTAAATTCTTTGGTCACAACATAGAGGGTGGAATAAGAGTTTCGTGGCTTGGCCAAACCGACTCTAAAAGGATGGAGAAATTGGTTTATCGGGTAGCACCCAAAAGAGGATTGAATGGGAAAGAATGGGCATAGTGAGTGTATTTCACTTTCCTTAGCCGACCACAAGCCAATGAGCCCTTAGTGGCCACAACTGTTATTTTTGGTCTGATTGCTTTAATGCTTTTTATTCCAAGACTGGTCCCATCGCCCAACTCTTTTAGATGTTGCTCAAGCGTGTTGTCTTGGCGGATGGAGATCAAGTATCGACTTTTAGTGGAAAACCAAAATATAAACTCATTCGATCTAAAGGAGAGGGTTGGGCCAAATATATTGGAAATAACAACAAGGTCAATGGCCTAGTATCGGACGAAGAACATGTAGCTTTCCAACCTTTGGCTAGACCGTTTTACATTACATGGAGCATCTCTCGGACCAACTCAAGTATATCAAGTGATAGCGAAACGACTTGTTGAGGGTCGTCGGTGGCTTTAGGAAAAATCTTTTGGGTCTTTGTGTACCAAATGCTTTATATAATAAGGAGTCGGCTTTATACGGGTTTTGGAAAATTTATTTGTCGGTAATGTAGGTGGCCCAATGTGGTTCGTGCAAATATGGTCATCTTGTTTATTCAAATAGTTCTTTTAATTTGGATTCAACCGATGATACTCCTTTTCCAAGGGAAGATATACTTGAAGGAGCACCTATTCAATTTAGAGAATGCCGATCCTTTGGTGAAAGATTTATGATGTGCTCGAGAAATGAGACAAGGGCCTTTCCGACAATTTGTAGAAGGTTTACATCATTCTTCTTGCAATTGAACACCAAGGTTTCAAGCGACAAGATTTCTTTAACTATATACCGCAATTGATTTTCTTTGGCCTTCTTTTCTCCATCCGAAGCCGATGACTCTCGATGCCTCGGAGACTACGGACTTGTATAGAATTTTTATTTCTCCATGCATTTTCCATGTCGGCCTTCATACTCGAATCGGACCTTCCACCTTCATACGAATTTTACCACCCTTCAAGATATGCAAGGCAGCTCGGCTTTGGCCAGGTGATACCAAGTCTTCCACTTCTAGATCGGCTTCAACCAAGAGCCAGGGTCCGCAATGCCATATCAGCGAGGCTAGTTTTGGAGTTAGCCGACGAACTTCAACTGCACAGTGTCTCCCTCACTTCCATCTGAATGCTCGCATGTGGGGTTTCACGACATGGTGGTCGGCTATCGCAGATTGTTTGTATATGGAGAAGACTCCTTCGACTATCGTCAAAGAATTTTTCCAAATTTGCCAGAGACATCCTTAGTATCTAACAACGAATCTAGCAGTGAAGCTAGCTCGTCGGGTTATACTAACTCAAGCTTAGTAGATAAGGTATCGGCTTTGAATAATCTTGCCTCATACATCGGTCTTATTCGAGATGCATTTTTGTAATCATACTTTTCTTGCTATATATTTGCAGGCTAAGGATGTCGGCAAGAAGCTTGCTTTCTAGCCAATCAGAGAATAAGCGAGGCAAGAGAGCTCATCAATCGATCGGCCTTACGGGCTATACCTCGCACTCTAGGGTGCATAGTCCATCCTTGTCGGATATCGAGAAAAACAACCAAGTAGCGTAAATACAATCACCTACCATTTCTTCTTCTTCCTTGAACTAACCTTTATCAGATTTATATTTTTAGAAAAGAAAAGGCAAAGTATACCAAGGCTCCAATGAAGAAGGGACCCAAGCCTCTGAGAACAAAGTGGCGAGAGTTCGCCTCATGCATCGGCTATTGGAGAAGTAAGCTACGACACCTTGTATGATAACTTGTGTATTCTATTTGCATTGGCTTATCCTTCATTTATTTTCTTTAGCCAACGCAATCCGCCTAAGTCGCGAAGATCCTTGCCGATCTTCCGAATATTTCAATCGCACCGACTCCTACACCAAAGCCGACTCATCCTCGCCTCAACAGCGATTTGCGGAATTGTCGATCCGACAAACTTACTTGGATTTTCATTGGCCGATCTTGACGACCGGAGATCATGGCTCACGATGATTATGATGCGTAGATCGAAAAATTCTTCAAGTGTCGGAAAAGGCATCGGTGCCGTCATACGCCTGTGCATGAAAGAGTGTCTTGACAAGCTCTTCAAGCTTGTGATGCAACCGCATCGGAGATCTGGCCGACAATCGGTAGATAAGGGATGCTGGCTGCCGTTGAAGCCGATCTCCTCCCAAGCAATGCAAGCTCTTACGGATGTATGTCACTTAGATGATAGAAGAATCGAAGTGGAGGAGGCAGAGAATCGGATCAAGCGTCGTGAAGCCCAAGAGGCCGATCGGAAACTTTTGGAAGAATTGGTTGCCGATGCCAAGGCCAAAAAGCGCAAATTTGACATTGGTGTTCAACGTCTCAAATCAACGAAAGAAGTTCTTTCTAAATTGGAAAAAACAAAGAAACTCCTCCAGGAAGAATTGGTCAAGCTTGAAAAACAAATCGGAGAAGGCCAACAAACCTTGGAGGCCACTGCATCGGAGCTGAAGGAAGAAAAACTTGGCATTGCGGTGGCTATTGAAAATGTAACCAAGCAATCGGCCAAGGTAAAAATAGTGCCTGGGAATGCCAAAGACGATGAACGTCTTCTGGATGAAATCCAAGGGATCATTGCAAAGGCAGCTGGTGCTTTGTCGGCTTTGGGCGCGACCCTTCCAGGATCTGGCATCCGATATTAAGTTGTAAAACTTTATTGTTCTGTCTTTGAAAAACTTGTCCTGAATGTTTCGTCCTGAATATTTTTGTAATCTGTTTTAATCATAATCGGCTGTTTAACCGATTTTATTTTGCTTATATTTTGAGTTTGCAATCCTTTCAGCCGATCAACAGCATCGTGTTAATCTTGGCTCTGAACAAGATTTTAGTCGGCTAGGCTCCGATCCAAACGCTAGGATAGTATTTCTTTAGATATTTCCCATTAATTGCTTTAGGCAAGACATGCCCTTCTAGCGTTTCCAGTAAGTACGAGTTTCCACCGACTAGCCGATTAATTTTATATGGCCCTTCCCACGTAGGCGACCATTTTCCAAATCGGTTATCTTTAGAACCAACAGGTAGTATAGTTTTCCATATTAAATCGGCTTGATCGAAAGATTTAGGCATTACCTTTTTATTGTACGCCTTCGCTACTCTGATCTTGTTCTTCTTAAGCCGATCAAGTGTAGACAAACGTAACTCTGCTAACTCATCCAGGTTGTCGACCACTAAATCATTGTAATCTTGAGCCGACAAACCATTTTGTCTGGCTATTCGTATCGACTCAATATTGATCTCTACGGGCAGAACGGCTTCTTGTCCATACACCAATTGGTAAGTGTCGGCGTTTCGAGCGCCGGCAAGTAAATTTGTAAGTCTAAGGGGCTGCGCGTTCCCGCTCCCTGAATGGTTAGACCCTGGAGTCCAAGATGTATACTGGTTCGGGCCGAAGGTCCCTACTCCAGTTCGTGCGTTGGTATTGTATTCACTGGGGTGCGGATGACTGCACCGAGTTTTTTTACAAGCGAGAGGTGGAGCCTCAACACTAGAATGATCTAAACTTAGCTCTCGAAGGAGAAGAAAAGAAGAAGAGGAAGAAGAGGAAAAGCTCTCCTGTAGCTCTTACTCCTTTTGCCTGTTAGGAGGTTCCCGCCTCCTTTTATTGATCTGAAGGCGAGTTACATCGAGAATTGGCGAAGTGCCAGCGAGCTACTTCTAGGGGCTTCGATCTTGCCCGCCGTCGCCAATCGTTCCGCCGATCGTCGCTTGCTCGCCGACCGGTCGCCCTGCTTGAGCCTATCTTTGGGTCGGTGGTCTAGCTGGTCGAGTGGTTAGGTAATCCTCCGGAAGTGGCGTGGCTCTCTCGTGATCCATGTGGGTGCCGACGCGTAGTCGCGTGTGACGTTAGAGTTGCCTCGGGAGAGCGTGTCCTTGCACCGTGGGTGGTGGTGATGGGACGGGGGCGTGGCTTCAGCAGCTATCAAACTGTCTTGGGAAGGACCACCGCCTCGCTCGATCTAAATGACCGTTCGTGGGGCACGTGGCCTTAGGTTGACACGGGACTCGATCGCGCAGACGCGGCTCGAAGTCGGAGTCGCGGGATCGAATCCCGCCGCGGGTCGGGAACCTCGCTGAAGTCGGTCGGGGATCCGCCCCGCCGCGGGGTCGGGAACCTCTTGAGTCGAGTCGGGACCGGTCGGAATGGTCTCCTGAATGGTCTCGTAGGCATTTGGGTAGCAGTAGGGGGACGGCTGTTTAGGCGGGCCGTATTCGAGGCCGCCTTGCTTGCCGCTGGGCTTTGCTTGTTGCAATTGGGCCGTTGGTGCACCTGTTTTATGAGTATTCGCCAAGAGCCTCGAACCTCCAATCGAGTTCGGCGGACTCGGTGGGGGTTGAGCTTGATCGATCCGTTCAACTAGGTGGGCCAACGGGCCTACCGATTTTGCCGGGCGTGCCCCAACGCATCCGACGTCCGCCCGGATTACGTTCTGAGGTATGCGAACCGGGAGCCTCTTAATTGCTTTGTTAGCGCGCGCACGCGCTAGGTGTGTTTTTGCTCGTTCGTCTTCTTGACCGCCGGGTTCGGTGGTGGGCGCCGTTTTCTCTGGCAAGCATTTATTCTGAGTCGTTTGATCTTCCTTGAATGGGTATATAAGGGCGCCACGGGTTGCTCGAGCGCGACTCTTAGACGAGACTCCTTTCCTTCTTGAAATGTGTTCAAGACACCCTTTAGTCTTCGCCGGTGATGACATCGTGGTGGAAGAGGAAGACCCTTTGAACGAGCTTTGGGTTGAATATGATCAGCGATAGCGAACTCCCAAAGAGAGAAGAAGTAGCTCGCGACGTTGTTTGCCGCTTGACGCGCTACTTCAGCGATCCGAGGCTTGGAGTGGCAAGGGGCCCTCCTAGAGGCAATGGCGCGAGGGCGCGATAAGCGTGCGCCGCGTCGATGTCGCCGAGCAGCGGCGCGCATGCCATTCCGCTGGCCGTGGCCTTTGACGACTGTGCAAGGGCCTACCAAGAGTCATCTCCAATGACCTCGGTCCACCGACCCCAAGTGCATCCGTCGGCGAGCAAGGGCCTCACCGTCGGCGTTGTTGTAGGGAGTTTTAGGAGTGCAGGTGTAGATAGAGAGTCTTGCGTGTGCCTCATGTAAAGTGGTGTAAAGTTTTTGAGCCTGCCGGCTTTTTAATGAAATCCCCTTTTTTTTTCTCTATGAATGACTTCGTGAAGGAGTTAGCTTCGCTTGTTTCTGCTTTGATCAACTCGGCGCTAGAAAGTTCGGCGATCGGTTTCCGAGTGGTCGGACGTGCGAACTCGCGGTTTGTTCCTCAAGAAATCTTCCTTTGCGCTGCGTTTGGTAGCAGTAGCTAGTCGGTGCCTTGGTCGGCAAGGATGGCGGGTGCCTTCGGAAGTTTTAGTGCCCGAGTGCCTTGGTCGGCAAGGACGACCGGATGCCTCCGCGAGGTTCCGGTGTCCGAGTGCTCGTTTAACGTCAAAGCCGGCCGCTTTAGTCGGCAAGGCGGCCGGATGCCTCCGCGAGGTTCCGATGTCCGAAGTGCCTTGGTCGGCAAGGACGACCGGATGCCTCCGCGAGGTTCCGGTGTCCGGAGTGCTCGTTAACGTCGTGGCCGGACGCCGCCTTAGTCGGCAAGGACGGCCGGATGCCTCCGCGAGGTTCCGGTGTCCGAGTGCTCGTTAACGTCGTAGCCGGACGCCGCTTAGTCGGCAGGGACGGCCGGATGCCTCCGCGAGGTTCCGGTGTCCGAGTGCCTTGGTCGGCAAGGACGATCGGATGCCTCCGCGAGGTTCCGGTGTCCGAAGTGCCTTGGTCGGCAAGGACGGCCGGATGCCTCCGCGAGGTTCCGGTGTCCGAAAGTGCTCGCTTAACGTCGTGGCCGGACGCCGCTTTAGTCGGCAAGGACGGCCGGATGCCTCCGCGAGGTTCCGGTGTCCGAGTGCTCGCTTAACGTCGTAGCCGGACGCGGGTATCCATCCCGAGTCCCCGTCCGCGAGGAAAGCTGCGAGAGGAGTAGCTGCCGTCTATCCACAAGTTTACCCCATCCGCAGTGTGGGACTGGAGGGGTGAGCGACGCGTTTACTGCGTTGGTTTGAACGCCGTGCTCTTGGAGCTAGTAACGGTAGTCCGAGTGGGTCTGGGAGGTCCTTAGGGGGACCCTTCCGAGCGGACGGTCCCGAGTAGGGTGTCTGGCCTGCGCGTGGGCGACCCATAAGAAACCTTTCTTTACTCAATCCAGTATGGACCACGGGTCGTCGGTAGACCCAGAGCACACCGGTCGTCGCCATCGATGAGCTCCGGAGAGTGTGAAGTATGGTCTCGGACGCAGTAGAGGTGGTGGTCGTCGGCCGACCCAACCGGGGACCCACCGTGGGGCTCACCTCGTGCTTGCCCCTCGCTCAAGTTTATTTGGGCGCCCTACGCCCATCCGGTGGGTTAGGCCTTTTGAACCCACGACTTTAATTTGCCCTGGCGCAAGCCACAAAGCTTTGCCATCTTGGGACCGCGGCGGCCGATGGGCCTCTCGCGCGTCCGGAACAACCGTCCGGCCAAAGCGGAGACCAAGAGGTAACGGGACACGCTGTTGGGGGCGGCTTTATGGCTCGCAACTTTGACGCGACAGATTAAATCGGAGTGGAATTGGAAATCGGGAGTTACGGTGCGGCGTGGCGATGCGAGGCGGGCCGCGCGATTCGTTCGAGGCGTCCGTTCGGTCGGCGTCGCTTCGCCTCTTATAAGTACGTTGTTGGGGTGCCTCGGGTAGCCACGCTTTCTTCGCCTTCTTCGTCTCCGTCCTAAAGCAAGAAAAACGCCAGAGAGCCGAGAAGGAAACCTCGGCCCTCTTCTTCTCACCTTTAAGCCGCTTCCCGCGAAGATGTCGTGGACGGAGTGCTCCGCACAGAGAGTCGCCTTCGGCCTAGTGAAGAAGGGCTTCCTCCGTGGCAGGCACCTCTGGTGGAGAGTCCGACCGGGCCGTTATCCCGGCCAGCAGAGCGACGAGGTTGTGGTCCCCGCCTCGCGTTTTTGCGGCCGGCTGCGCTCCACCCTTTCGTCGAGGGCTTCTTTTCCATTACAAGGTGGAGGTGCACCACCTCAACCCTAACGGGTCCTTCACATCGCCATTTTCATTACCCCGCGCGAGGCCTTCTTAGGATTGAGCCGCATTGGTATTGTGACGCACTTCTTCCAGCGAGGCTTTGGAAAGACAGTAGTCGACGCGACGGCGCCCATGGGCGGCTGGCCTCCGGCCTTGAGCGGGCCGGAGCTCAGTACTGGACATCAAGCTGCCGTCCTCTAACAAGGGATGGCGCTCCGAATGGATCTATGTCCGGAACGTTGAAAACAGCGCCCCAGGCTTTTCTGGCGAGCTCCCTGTCGCAGTGGAGCAATGGACCTGGGGCGCCGAGAAGAGGGAAAAGAACAAGGTGGCCCTGATCGTGGAGGAGATCAGGGCTCGAGAGAAACGGGCCGCCCGGGATGTTGTCGTGCACGCCTTCATGAGGATGCGCGTGCAGCCCCTCGCGCTCAGGCCGCACCCCATGTTCCAGTATGAGGGGCCGTCCGACCGGGCAAGGATGGAGGTGGCCGAGTTGGCCGCGTCCGAGGTGGAGGCCCGGGTGGCGGCAGTTATCGGAGGAAGCGCCACGGTGGCCGCGGGCGGCCACCCGGGGCCTTTCTCGTCGGCTCATTCCCCAAATCTGGTGAGTTTGTGGGATTTTTCTTTCTGCTTCTTTCTTCTTCGCTCTTAGTGTCCGACCTGATCGGTCGTTTTTGTATCCTCTAGGGGCTCGCAGGCATGTCCTCCCGGGCACCGCTCCCGGGGGAGAAAGAAGCGAGGGCGGCCTCTCGGGCGAAGACCGCCGAGGCCGATTCCCGCAAAAGGCAGAAGGAGGAGAGGAGGAAGAAGAAGCGAAAGGAGCGCGCGGCAAGGCACGCGCGCGAGCGAGGTGTCGGAGTCCACCGCGGTGGGGCGACTTCTGCGATAGTGGGAGAGCTTCCCGACTACAAGGCGCATTCCTTCCCGACCCTCCGGTGAGTGGTGGCTCGAGAGTTGGCCCGACAATGAGCCCGCGCCGATCCCTCAGCGAAGGGCGTCTGCGGCCGCAGCTTGTCGACGCGCTCGACCGTGGTAACCGGGAAGCGGCGGTAGACCGCCCCTTGGTGGGGTCGACGAAGAGAGCGCTGCGCGCGCGACTCGCCTCGCCGATAAGTATTTCTTCCCTTCTGCTGGAACATTTTTGTAGCGGCCGCTCGGCGACTTTTAAATATCGTGGCGTCGCGGCGCCTACACGGCGTGGCGGTGGGGCGTCTGCGACCACTTCTCAAGTGGCGGTCACGGCGACTCCGATGGTACCGATCGGTCGGCGCCTATGGAGCACGCGATCAGTGACGCGCCCTCCTTTGAGGAGGAGAGATCGAGGCGTGAAGAGCTCCGCCGCCCGCCGACGCCGCGCCGGCCGCGAGGGTCTTCCTGGGAGGGGACGGCGACGCCACCGCCATTGCGCCCGATCGAAGAAGCTGGCGGACGCGGCCGGCGGGGCGGCGCCGATGCTGAGGCGTCAGACCGCCCCAAGGGCTCCCGAGGCCAACTCATCGCCCAGCCATGGCGCTCGTCGGGCGCCGCCCTCCGAGCGCGACGGCGTAAGGTCTGCTGCCGGATGTGGCCCAGGCCGGGATCCATGGACCCGGTGAGGAGCGAGTGGGCTGCCCTTGCAGCAGCGCCACGGTTGCGGAGGAGGAGATAGGGTCGATCCATAAAGTCCGACCCTAGCCTTAGAGTCTTCAAACAGGCGCCGGAGGTGATGGTCGGGGATTCAACCCGTAAGTTTGGTAAGGTGAGCGAAGGAGTCGTGCTGTAACTCTCGATATGCTACGCGGTTGTGAAATGTCTGTGTTGTGCGGATTTGCGGGCCCGTTCGAGCGCCAGCCGCCTCCTTCGTCGCTCGGATGCTCGGCAAATGGCCGCAGTGGAAAAAGTGGTCATTGCGGCTTGAGTTTCGTCTTGCCCAAGAGGCTTTGAACATTGGGCGGACGGAGGCGAAAAACTCCGCCTAGGGTGGAGGAGGCCTCAAAGGCCCTTCTGACGAGCGCCTTAGCCGAGGCCTTGAGGGCAAGGGTGGTGGAGCTTGAATCCTCCTGGCGAGGTCACCGAGGCCAAGGACGCCGCCAAATCACCGAGGGGTGGCATGCGTGAGCGACCCATCTGCGGTCGGGCGGGATCGGGCCCGGAGGACGCCGAACAAGCCCGGTCCGACCAGAGATGACCGGAAGGAGCTACTTCCCGAGGGCGTCCTACGAGTCTCGGAGGGGAAGTCGGCACTGATCGACTCTGCGGTAGTAAGTATCTCAACTCCTCCATTGATTTCTTTGGTTGGGGTAACCTGCAGAGACTCATCCGAGACGCCAAAACTTCGCAGAGGTGCGAGAAAAACGAGGCGTCGCCATGGAGGCTCGGAATCGCGGCGGAGACCGCGACGTGGCGATCGCGCCGTGGACAAGGCTCTGCGGCCGAGGTCTCCGAGGATGGTAGGGCGAGATGGGCGCCGAATCGAAGCCCTTCGGAGGCCGGCCAGAGGTCTCGCGCCAAGTCTTGGGCACGGGCAGCCCGAGCGCACTTGCCTCGCTACCGCCCGAGTCCGGGGCTTGTGGAGGCGGCCAGATTGCGGGCGCAGCTGGGAGCTTCGTCGCGCGACTAGTCAACACCGTCTCGCACTATGACGGTGTCGACCTCGTAGTGGTGAGTAGTCGATCGCGAGGAACCGGACCGACGACGAGGTCGGCGTGTTCGAGCTCGAGTCGAGCCGCATGCTCGAGATCGCCACCACGTCCCGCCCGAGGTCGCCTTCAAGATGCGAGTCCTCCTCCTCCGTGCGGTCGGCCACCGGGAAGAAGAGGAAGAAAGAAGTTAGCCCCCTTTTTTTTTTTTTTTTGCAAAGATCATTGTAAACGATCGTAAGTAATTGTAAGCTCGGTTTGCCTCTTTGCTCTCCTTTGCGTTTGGGTTTGACCGACCATAGCCTCAAGGACCACGGGTCGCTTATCGTGGGTCGGGTTAATTTGAGAGGGCGAAGAGGATAGGAGTCTTGTTTATCTTGGTGGTTACGCCGCACTCATGGGGTTTCGGTGTTCCGATCGGCCAAGGGTTTTTCCACTCGGGCACTTCCTTCTTCCGCAAAGTGCTACTTAGCAACCATAGCCGCCGGGCGTAGGTAAGTGGCGCTTTCGGGTCGAGAGGGTTACTGCTCGGGATAGACTCTGTGACTAGTCGGTCACCGACCCACATGAGTACGTGAGTTAGCCGAGTTCGTGTGGGAAGATTGTTCCCAATCGACGTAAGGTCATCCCACTCGGTGCTTCCTTCTTCCGCGGAGTGCTCTTTGGGCAACCATAGCCGGTGGCGTGGCCGTAGCACTCGGGTCGAGAGGGTTACCGCTTCGGGATAGACCTCGTGGTCGGTGGGTCACCGACCGCACAGACACCATCCGGAGCGGCACGACGGGCGCCGAGGCGACCAGAGTCGTCACGTGGCGACCAGTGCTCGGTTGGGAGAAAGGTAAAGACTTATACCAGGAAAAAGAAAAGAGCTTAGGGATAGAATCGCCTTAACTTTTCAATGTTCCGGGCATTAGGGAGGATCGACCATCGGCGTCCTTAGTCGAAGGTGCGGTCGGAGAACTTCCACGACGGTGAAAGGACCCTCGGCGTCGGCTTGTGCTTATCTTTGGTTATCCGGACCGACGCAGAACCAAGTCGCCCGTGACCAATCGATCCTCGAACTTGGCGGTGTGGTAGCGGCGCGAGGCTTGTTGATATCCGGCCGACCGCAGGCGGCCACGCCGCGCGCCTCGTCGAAATGGGTCGATGGCGTCTTGTTGCGGGCGAGCCCCGAGCCTCATCGAAGGCTTGCAATCTCGGGAGCCGTATTCGGTCGATGGGCAAAACGGCTTCACCGAACACCATAAAGAAGGGTGTGAACCCGGCCGCCGGTCGGCGTGGTCCGCAGACTCGAGAGAGCGGAGGCGGCTCGGCTACCAAATACTGCGAAATGCTTGAGCCGATCGAAGATCCGCGGCTTGAGTCCTTGAAGGATCATGCCGTTAGTGCGCTCGACACGCCGTTAGTCGCGGATGGGCTCTGGCGCCCAATCGACACGGATGTTGAAGTCGCCACGAGAACTCGAAATTCCTTCCGTGAACTGTGTTCGTTGCCGGTGATGATGGAGTTTGGGACTCCAAACCTAAAAGCGATGTCGCGGAAGAAGATGGCGCTTATGCCGACGTGGCGCTCACGGCCGGCTTGGCCTCTATCCACTTGGTGAACTTATCTGCCGCGACGGCGGTGGGTGAAGCCGGGCGCTTTCTGAAAGGCAGGACCAAATCGAGTCCCAGACGGCAAAAGGCCACGTGATGGGGATCGTCAGTAAAGCTTGGGCCGCGGATCGTCTGAGCAAAGAAAGCGGCATCCTTCGCGGTCGTCACGATATGCTCGGCGTCGACACGGCGGTTGGCGATAGAAACCTTGTCGAAAGGCCTTTCCCACAAGAGATCGGGGTCTTTGCGTGGTGACCGCAGACTCATTGTGTATGTCGTCCAAAGAATTGCTTTCCTTGGTCGGTCAAGATACATTTTGGAGGACCGGAGGAACTCCTTTGTAGAGGTCTGGGCCGATCGGACGAAAGATTTTGCCGCGCCAGCGGCGGCGCCGCCTCGGTCGGGTCGGGGAAGTGACCCGTCACAAGCGGTCGATGTAGGGCCTCCTCGGTCGGACTCAAGTGCTAGCACACCGCGGCGATCCGGCCAAGTCTACGCCGACCGCTGCGTCGGTCGGGTGACCGTCTTTGGATTGGTCGGTGGCCCCACCGCCGAGTCGGTAGACAATGGGCGAGGAGGTCGGAGCGAAGATCCCGGGCGGGACGGGCTCTCTTTGGAGGCAAGATTGGCGGTGATCGGCCTCGCCATTGTAGCATCGGTAGCTATGGTGAAGCTCGAAACCCTTGAACCGCTCCTCGGCCGCGTACTTCTCGACAAGACGCGCCATGCGGGCGTCTCGGGGCTCCGCGGCCTTCATGACTTGGTCGACGACAAGCTTGGAGTCCCGTGGACGTAGCCGGCGAGCACCGAGGTCGGCGGCGATCCGGAGACCGTTGGCGAGCCTCGTGCTCGGCAATGTTGTTGGTCGCGTCGAAGAGCAACCTAATGGCGATTGAAGCTGTTCCGAGCGGGAGATGATGGCGACTCCGCGCCGCGCCATTCTTGGTGTAAGACCCGTCGAAGTACATTGTCCATGCTCGGGGTCTTCGACCGTGGTGGTGCACAGGCTTGTCCACTCGGCGAAGTCGGCGAGCTGCGACTTGATCGCCGTCAGGGGCGTATATTATGCCATGGCCGCTAAGCTCGGCGCCCATTTGGCTATCCTTCACGAGGCATCGCGATTGTGGATGATCTCGCCTAGTGGGGCGTGGTCACCACGGTGATGGCGTCTTGATCGAAGTAGTGAGCGAGTTTCCTCTTTGCGATGAGCACCGCGTGAGTAACTACACGCACTTTTGGGTACCGAGTCTTGGACTCGGAAAGTACCTCATCGATGAAGTAGACCGCCGTTGTACCTTGAGCTCACGGCCTTCTTCCGCCGCTCCACCACGAGGGCCGCTACCGACGACTTGAGTAGTGGCGGCGATGTAGAGGAGTAGCGGTTCACCAGTGCCGGGCGACCAGATCGGAGGCGAGGACAGAAGGCCTTCAAGGGTGAGGCCTCCACGAGCCTCGGTGTCAAGCTGAAGCGGTCGGATTTCTTGAGCGGCCAGTAGAAGCGGCATTCGCGTTCACGAGGCGAGACACGAACGGCTCAAAGCCGCCGGGCATCCGTCCACCTCTGGACCCCTTTGAGGTTCTTGACCGGGCCCATCCTTGCGATCGCGAGATCTTCTCTGATTGGCCTCGATGCCTCGCTCGAGAGGCGATGAAGCCTAAGAGCTTTCCTTTGGGGACCCGAAGACGCACTTCTGGGTTGAGCTTTATGCGAAACCGTCGAAGGTTCGCGAAAGTCTCTTCTAGGTCGGCGATAAGGTCGTCGACCTTCACGGTCTTTACGACAATATCGTCGACATCGCCTCAACGTTGCGCCGATCCGGTCATTGAAGCACGTTTGCATACATCGTGGTATGTAGCGCCCGCGTTCTTGCCGGAAGGGCATTGTGACATAGCGAGCGAGCCGAACGGAGTGATGAAGGAAGTCGCGGTGGGTCGGACTCCTTTAGCGCAATCGGTGGTAGCCCGAGTAGGCATCCGTAAAGGAAAGAGACTCGCACCCGGTGGAGTCGATGACTTGGTCGATCGCGAGTAAGGAATGGGTCCTTAGGGCATGCTTTGTTGAGACTCGTATAGTCAACACACATTCTCCATTGCCCGTTCTTCTTTTTACAAGTCTGAGGTTGGCTAGCCACTCGGGTGGCGCACCTCTTTATGAACCCCGCCGCCAAGAGTTTGGCGATCTCCTCCCTATAACCCCGCGCCTTTCCTCGTCGAGCGGCGCGGCGTTGGGCGGCCGCTTTGAGCACAGTCGGACGCTCAAGGAGTGCTCGGCGACCTCCTTTGGAATGCCCGCATGTCGGAGGACCTCCATGCGAAGACATCTTTGTTAGTGCGGAGGAAGTCGACGAGCGCTTTCCTATTTGGCGGGAGCGTGGCTCGACCAAGACGGTCTTGGTCGGATCACGAGGATCGACCGTGACCTCCTTCGTGTCCTCGGCGGATTTGAAGGATCCCGCCGATTTCTTGGATTCGGGGGCGGACTCGGCGGCTTCCTCCCGAGCTTGTTGAGTTCCGCAGAGGCAACGACCGCCGAGGCGAGCTTCGCACCGCCGCCGCTTCGCGATTGAAGGCAGCCGGAAAGACGATGCCGCGATAATGACTCCATGCGGTCGGGCATCTTGACTTGAGGTAGGCGTGGCGGGGATCGCCATGAACTTGGCGTAGCATGGCCTCCCGGATGGCGTGGTAGGCGCCGGGAAATCCACGACCTCGAAGGTGAGGGTCTCGGTGCGGAAGTTTCGCTCCCGAAGGTGACGGCGGTCGACTGCCCGAGCGGATGGGCTTGTTGGCGGGATGCGCCATGGAAAGGTGCCTTGCTTGGCCGGAGGCTTGGCGCGGGACCCCATGGCGTCGAACGTCTCAACGTAGAGGATGTTAAGGCCGCGCCCCGTCCCATCGGCACCTTCGTGAGGCGCCGTTCGACGACGGGTGACCACCACCGGTACCTCCCGGTGTGGGGCGCGATCGGGTGATCGGTCGATCAAAGGTGATCGGAACTCAGACCACCAAGATATTGGGGACGCCCGTAGCGACGGTGTGGACCTCGCGAAGCGAGCTTGAGTCGGCGCTTGTCGGCGTAGCAAGCCGGTCCTCCGAAGATCATGAGGCGGCCGTCGGGCTCGGGAACTCGTCGTCGCCTTCTTCTCCGCCGTTCGCGGGGCGCGGCGAGCTTCTTTCCTTTAGCTTCGCGGCGTGGTGGGGCGCTAGAGATAGCGCCTCGAGACTTGCAGATCCGGTACTTGTGCAGACGGAGAACCCATGGTTCGGGCATGGGCCGCCCATCAATTTCTCGAAGTGGTGAGACGGCGGTCGGCGCCGCCGCTGCATGGCGAGCGATCGGCCGTGGCGACCACTGGTCTCACGGATCTGCTTCCGTCGCCGCCGTTTGTCGAGCGGTCGGAAGAGACCGTTTGGACGCCGGGCTCTGCTGGCCTTTCCTCCCGAAAATAGCCCCTACGGCCTCCTCGCCGGGCGTGGTTGAGTGGCGATGTCGAGGAGCTCCTTGGTGATCTGGGCTTGGCGGCCCGGCTTGTGCACCAAGGCCTTGCGGGAGAGTGCCAGATGAAGGCTCCCACGACATCGGCGTCGGAGATGTCGGGAGCTCGTTACCTTGGCGGAAAACCTCCGGATGTAGTCCCGAGAGTCTCCCGGCCGCCGCTTGCGCCTTCAGTCCCAGGAGTTACGTGGCGCTTATAAGTGCCACGAAGTTACCGACGAAGAGATTCTTCAAGTCGGCCAGCCTCGCAGTTTTGGGCGGTACTCGAGCCGAGCTCGGCCGAGTCCGCGAGTAGATGGGGAGGTCTTGGATGATGAAGAGATCATCTGTCGCTCCCGGCCCGCACGCGGCCGGTAATTTCGAGCGGACACACGGGTTGGTGGCCGGTGTACTTAGCAATGTTGGTAGGCGCCGGAATCGGCGGGAAATCCGCTGGCGGATCCTTGGCAAAAAGCCCGTGGTCCGGACCATCGGGGCTCGGCCGCGATAGTGGCGCCACCATCCGCAACACGTGAGTGGCGGCGTCCTCGCCATCTTTCTTGGCGCCTCGAGGTGGCGCGGATGTCGTAAACATTACCGAGGCGCCGCGCCCGGGCGTGCGTGAACTGGGTGGTTCATGGTGGGGTGCGGTCTTGGCCGCACCTACCGGCTCCGTGCGGCGCAGGCCCGGCCCTGGCGGAAATAGCGCCGGTGTGGTAGGAGCCGGAGGCTGCATGTCTTTACGACGGCGCGGCGCTCCACCACCCGAAGGTTACGGTAGGTAGCTCGGCCTCCGGGTTTGCGGGCTCGGAAGGCCTCGGGCGGCGATTGCGCCGCAGCCCACGCTTTGGCTTGCGTGAGGAAAAAGCGGGGCGCGGATTACGCCCCAACTTGTGGTGCTCTTGGCGCTGCGCGTCGCGTCGCCAAAGACTGCGCGCTCGGGCTCGTCTGCTCGCCTGTGTTGGCTCGGGCGGTCGAGCTTCGACCTTCGCTCCTCCACTCTCGCGTTGGTTGGAGCTCGGTAGCAGTGAGCTGGCGCGTTCAGGCTGGGCGCTTCGCTGTATTCCCCTCCACATGCCTCGGTCGCCCGGATGGGGACCGTCAGAGCCGCGGTGGCTACGGCCGTCAGCCAGTGCCCGCCACGTTGCACTCGCGAGTCACTTCGGGCGGGATACCCCGTGTCGGGCTGAGCCGTGGTGGAAGAGTCTTCCAAAGAACTCGTGGACGGAGGTTGGCATGTAGCCACCATAGCTACAAGTCGTGGCGGCGGGAGGTGACGGGATCTCTGCGGGCGGAGGGGCTTTCGCCAAAGGAGGTATAAGCGCTCCTCGTTCCGGCTTTGGGGCCGCGGGCGCCAAGCCGGAGTGGGGCACGGTTACCGGAGATGGTGTCGGGCTCCCATAGCGCCGCCCTCCGTGGCGCAGGATGAGCGTGAGCTCTCCTCCGAGGTGACGGTGAAGGCGAGGAGCCGGCGGATCGCTCCCGAACACGCCATGCCGTCGTTGGAGAAGAATGCCATCAAGGAGACGAATGGGAATCCGGAGATCTTTGCTGAAGACGCGAAGCCCCTACTGGCGCGCCAACCAACCGGCGTTTGGCCGGCAAGTAAATTTGTAAGTCTAAGGCTGCGCGTTCGCTCCTGAATGGTTAGACCACAGGTCAAGATGTATCTTGGTTGGGCCAAGGTCTCTACTCGATTAAATGCGTTGGTATTGTATTCATCAAAAGCGGATGATCGCACCGAGTTTTTTACAAGCGAGAGGTGGAGCCTCAACACTAGAATGATCTAAACTTAGCTCTCAGAAGGAGAAGAAAAAGAAGAAGAGGAAGAAGAGGAAAAAAGCTCTCCTGTAGCTCTTACTCCTTTTGCCCTGTTAGGAGGTTCTGCCTCCTTTTATTCAAGATCTGAAGGCGGGTTACATCGAGAATTGGCGAAGTGCGGCGAGCTACTTCTAGGGCTTGATCTTGCCCCGCCGTCGCCAATCGTTCACGATGGTCGCTTGCTCGTAGACCGTCGCCGCCGAGCCTAGCCTATCTTTGGGTCGGTGGTCTAGCTGGTCGAGTGGTTAGGTAATCCTCCGGGAAGTGGCGTGGCGCTCTCGTGATCCATGTGGGTGCCGGCGTAGTCGCGTGTGACGTTAGTTGCCTCGGGAGAGCGTGTCCTTGCACCGTGGGTGGTGGGCGATGGGACGGGGGCGTGGCTTCAGCAGCCTATCAAATCGTTTTGGGAAGGACCACCCCTCGCTCGATCCTTGAATGACCGTTCGTGGGGCACGTGGCCTTAGGTTGACACGGGACTCCGTCGCGCGACCTGCGCGCTTTGAAGTCGGAGTCGCGGGATCCCGCCCCATCGCGGGGTCGGGAACCCGCCGAAGTCGGTCGGGGATCCGTCCCCGCCGCGGGGTCGGGAACCTCTTTGAGTCGGAGTCGGGACCGGTCGGGAATGGTCTCCCGAATGGTCTCAGTAGGCATTTGGGTAGCAGTAGGGACGGCTGTTTAGGCCGGGCCGTGTCGAGGCCGCCTGCTTGCTGCTCTGGGCTTTGCTTGTTGCAATTGGGCCGTTGGTGCACCCCTGTTTTATGAGTATTCGTCAGTAAGGTGAAAGTTTTGTCGCTCCGTGATAAGATAATCGATAAGCCCAAAGTGACTCCGATAGAGTCGAATGCCAATTCCTTGGCTTCTCATCAATTTTTCGTTTGATCAATTTGATTAGCGTTTTATTAGACGACTCGGCTTGTCCATTAGCCTGAGCATAGTATGGCGAAGAGTTTAACAATTTGATCCCTAAACTCGTCGCGTAACTCTGAAACTCATTTGACATGAATACCGTACCTTGGTCGGTCGTGATTGTTTGCGGTATTCCAAACCGATGGACGATATGTTCATTCACAAAACTAATCGCTTCAACACTGGTCACCTTTTTAAGTGGTATAGCCTCGACCCACTTTGAGAAATAATCGGTTGCGGCCAAAATAAACTTATGGCCTTTGCTCGAGGCAGGAAATATTTGGCCGATTATATCTATTCCCCAACCTCTGAACGGCCAAGGTTTGATAATTGGATGCAAAGCCGATGCTGGTGCTAGTTGTACGTTGCCAAACTTTTGACATGTCTGACATCCTTTGTAATATTTGAAGCAATCCTCTAGCATTGTCGGCCAAAAATAACCTGTCCGCCTAAACATCCATTTCATTTTATGTGCCGATTGATGAGAACCACAAATGCCTTCATGCACTTCACCCATCGCCACTCGGGCTTCTTCAGCCTCGAGACATCTTAACAACAAGCCCTCCATAGTCCGATAATACAGTATATCGTCCATAACAACATACTTCAATGCTTGTTGTCGTATCCTTCGTTCCGTCGGCTTAGATGGGTCGACGAGATAATCTTTAATCTGCGTTCTCCAGTCGGCAATATCCGTGCACATTATTGCTTTATCTACCAGTTCAGTTTCTTGACTTCGGCCAACATCTTTATACCCTGATGCTTGTTGGGCCAAAGCATTAGCTCTATCGTTCAATTCTCGAGGAACATGACCGATAGAAAATGATGTAAAAGAGCTGATAATTTCTAAGCACTGTTCTAAGTAATTCACTAACACTTCATCTCGACATTGGTATTCCCCTTTTATTTGTTGTACTATTAATAGTGAATCACCATATGCCTCAATAGCACTCACTCCAATATTTTCCAACAACTGTAAGCCTTTGAGTAATGCTTCAGTACTCGGCACGGTTGTTTGAGCATCGCTATTTAGCCTAATGCAAATTCAAAGCTATGTCCTCTAGGTGAAGTGAGTACAATACCGATACCATATCCTTCCTCGCATACCGATCCATCAAAGAACAATTGCCATGGTGCGACCAAGACTAAATTTGTCGTCGTGTCATGTCCTGTTATAAAATCGGCTAGGACTTGTCCTTTGACCGCTTTAGCGATTCATATGATAAGTCGAACTCGACCAAGGTGTAAGCCCATTTGCCAAGTCGACCTCGCAAAATTGGGTGATAATATATATTTTATAACATCGGTTTTACAGATGACTTTACAAGCCGATGCCGATTATGTAGTGCCTTAGCTTTGTGCATGAGAAGTATAATGATAAACATAATTTTTCGACAAAAGGATACGACTTCTGCGTCTAGCAACCGTCTTAAATAAAAGATAACCTTCTCTTTACCATGTACCTCTTGCGCCAAAACACCTCAATAGTATCTTCTTCACCGTAGACATATAATCAAGGAATACCTTTTTCGGTGCGGCCAGATGGAGGGTTGGATAAATACCTTTTACTTCGTCAAAAGTTTACACGATCGGCTCCCATATAAATTCCTCGTTTTCTTTCAACTTCAAAGAATGGGGTAAAAGCATGGATCCTACCGAGAGGTTCGAGATGAACCGACGGAGGTAGTTAATTTTGCCGATCAATTTTGTAATTCGTTTTACATGTTGGTGGCTTAGTATTGGCTATGGCTTTGACCCTTGTTTGGTGACTTCGATTCCCCTTTCGTGTACCATAAAGCCTAAAACATCCCTGTCGACACACCAACGCACACTTGTAAGGATTCATCTTCAAACCGTGCGCTCTTATGTTTTTGAACACCCTCTCCAAGTCGGCGGATGTTGGAAATCTTCGCAGATTTTACCACTACATCATCTATATAAATTTCAACGATGTGGCCAATTAAATCGTGGAAGATCGATTCATTGCTCATTGGTAGGTTGCTCCAGCGTTTTCAAGCGAAAGTCATTACATCCACTCGAATAACCCTATTGCACCGGACATCGAAGGTCAGTCTTTGGTATATCGGCTTCGCCATGAGTATCTGGTTATACCCGGCATTACCATCCAGAAAGCTTATGATCTTGTTTCCTGATGCAGCATCGATAAGCATATCGGCTATTGGCATAGGGTATTCGTCTTTTGGCGTCGCCTTGTTCAAATCTCTAAAGTCGATACATACTCGAAGTTTTCCATTTTTCTTCATTACTGGAACGATGTTGGAAACCCATTCAGCGTATCGGCAAGGCCTGATAAACTTTGCTTGCAACAATCGTTCTATCTCTTCTTTATGACTTGGTACAAGGCTGGATTAAAACGCTCGATATCATTTTAACGGCCGATAGCCCGATTTTATAGGTAGCCGATGTTCCACCAGTTGACGGCTTAATCCGGGCATTTCATGATACTCCCAAGCGAAACAATCTTTATAATTTCTAAGTATTTTTATTAGCTCTTCTTTGTATTTCACATCTAAATTTGTACTGACAAAAGTTGGTCTTTTCCTATCACCGTTACCTATATCGACTTCTTCAAGCAAATCGGTAGACGTGAACCCTTGCCCCAACTTTTCTATTTCTTCAAAGTCTTCTATGGCTTCGTAGCTATCCGTTGTTTGCCGATAGCTTTGCATTTTGTCCTGTAGCGCCTTCAATGTTTTTCTTGTCCCCATCGGCGCAACACTTCGTTTGCCCGATCAAAGGTGTCAGGCTTGACACTGATCGGCATAAGTCCAGATTTGCTTACGCATATGAAATCGCAGTCGTCCAGCGCCTTACCCGATATACAGCCAGCTTCTTCGTGTTGCCAATTCGCGCCGGAGCTAGCCATGGCGATGTGCGATGATGTATCGGTACATAACGACCTCGACTTCTTCTCCGCTCCATTGAACGAGCGCTTGATGCATGGTCGATGGGATACGCAGCTTGCATGAATCCAATCCGTCCGAGCAAAGACATCAATTTCCTTTGGCGTCAATTACAAAGAACGCCGCCGGCAAGGTCTTGCTACCGACAGTCAGCTCTGTGACCATGACACCTTTTGCTTCTGTAGGGTCGCCTGTGAAGTCATTCAGAACCATGTTAGTTTTGATTAAGTCTTCGTCCGACTTACCCGCTTTTTACATGTTGTGTATGGCATTAGATTCACTGTGGCGCCTCGTCTACCAAAGATCCTTGATATTGGCTTGCCATTTATATATCCTTTCGTGCAGAGGTTTCAGATGCGGTGATCGTCTTTGGGTTTCTCAAAGATGGCGCTCTGCACTCGAACATAACCGAGCAATCGCCTCTTTGGTGATTCGATTCGACTTTGAACTCGTAAGCAATGTGAACACCATGTTGACATCCATGGAGGTGTGTCATCCGAATCATGGGAGAATCCAAGTCGTCACCGATTCAAATCTTCTTGACTTGCTCTTTTCTTCTCCACTCTTTCTTGGCGCATCTCATTGGACGAAGTACATTAAACACTTCGTCTCTCTCTTTCTCGATCGGCTTCACGAATTTCTTGTGTCCTTAGCCTCAAGCCGCCGTCGTCGTTGTGATTTGCTCAGCTCGATGGGCACCACCGGGTTTAGGTTCCACCGGCTTCGATTCGCCACCAAGTCTCCTTGATCGAATCGGTCTTGTGTGTTTTGGCTTGACTTTGTTCTTGATTCGGTTTAGATAATCTTTCATGGACCGCCTTCGTGACTTTTGTTTTGCTCTCTAATCGACCCAGATAGCCTATGTCCGCCGATTCGTTGGCTAATCGTCTCGAGGATAATGTTCCATCGGGCGGTATACGGTGATGGCAACGCTACCCTCCTCTCCCAAAGAAATTGCCAAAATGGACACTTTCTATGTGCCCTCCACGTTCTCATGCGGTACAAATTATCCGACCGGCGGGTATGATGCGATGGTCGGTGTTCATCCTTTCATACTTCTCCATTAATTGTGAGAACGTTGGACCAAACCTTTTCGCGGGCCGTCTAGATGGAGATTTCTCTGCTTTGTACCATTTACCCACCTGGGGATTCCCCTTGGGTTTGATGGTCCTTGAATTTTTTCCTTCTCGATCGGCTTCTATTTGTAAGGAACCGATGGTAATTTTCAGTGTCTGGCCGCCGTCCGAGCTTGATTGTATGTCGACTTGTCGATCTTTTTTCTGCTCGTCTTGCATCGGCTCTTTTCCTTTAGCCGAGCAATGTACCATATTGATAGGAAACGGATCAACATCTACCTGCATGGTTGGCTCATCGGCAAACTTCAACCGACTATCTTCAATAGCAGACTGGATCTGTTGACGGAAGATATTGCAGTCATTAGTGTTATGTGAATAAGAATGATGCCACTTGCAATACCTGCGTTTTTTGATCTCATCGGGCGACGGTATCACATGTCCCTCCGGCAATCGTATTATCTTTTCTTGCAGAAGTAAATCAAAAATACGATCACACTTGGAAACATCGAAAGAGTATTTGACCTCCGATTTGTTCCTAGTCGGCTTAAGCCAAGAACAGACTAAGGATTTCTTGGATCCTTTTACCCATTCGGCTATGTTTATTTCTGCTTCCTCGTTTTCCGACGAATCACTAGGACAATATTCATCCATATTGACCTTAACCTTATCCTTTTCCTTGTTGTTACTATTTTTAAATCTACCATTAAACACCTTATTGTCAGTGAATCGGCTTTCTTGAGCCGATACGCGATGCAATAAGTGGCTAAGGTCGATGAATTCACCTTACCGAATTTCTCCCTAAGAGGAGGATCAAACCTTGAAATGCTAAATCGGCGAGTTGATTGTCGTGTAACGTAACGCTAAAACACCGATTCTGATTTCTCTAAACCTTTGATGTAATCTATTGCGATTCTCCAAACTTTTGACTTACGTAACTCGATCCAAATTCTTAACTCTAAACTGCCCGAAAAGAAGTATTCATGGAATCGGCTTTCCAAATCGTTCCATAAATGGACCGAATTCGGAGGCAAACAAGTGAACCAAGTAAATGTTGCCCCAGATAAAGATAACGAAAATAACCTAATTTTTAACCCGTCGGACTGGGTCGCTTCATCGCATTGTGCGATAAAGCGTCCAACATGCTCCAGGGTAGTGATAGAATCATCCCCAGAGAATTTGGCAAAGTCCGGGACTCTGAAATTATGAGGGTAAGGCATGCGATCTATGTAATCGGGGTACGGCTTTCTATAGCCGATCACTTTTCCTTTTGGTTGTATGCCAAACTGATCCCTCAAAACAGTACAGATCTGATCGGTCCAATTGGCATTATCGGCCACTAGCACAGCAGGCCCTTGATAATGTTGATCATAATCTGCATCCTGCCCCCCGAGTGCAAGCTCGGGTTGCCAATTATGCCGTGCCGTCGGCATTCGATTATACTGATCGTGCCGATTATGCCTAATTTGTGGTTCCGGCACCGGGATAAATGGTTCTGAGTACGTTACTACCCTGTGTGGACCCGGGTTTCTAAGCAGGGTAGGCTCTTGGGGATATCTCTCGAGCCAATCTACCGTGAAACCGATTGGGAAAAGCGTAAAAGGAGCCGACGGTGGTAGATTGATGGATGGATCTACTTAGCGGCGTCGGTATAAGGCGTGGTAACGGCTCACCCCACTGACCGGATCCCTAGGCAATATGACCGTAGGTTGTGTGGGCATCATCGTGGGAGGTGAGGTCATAGCCGATGGTTTAGGATCGGCTGGTGTGCTCTGCGTGTTTTGTGATACTGAAAAAACAGGATAATTTGGCAGAGCTTGTAGTGGGTCATGCAGGCTTCCTGACGAGGCTAACTCCTGGACAATAGATTTAACGCTATTTGCTATCATCGGCTTAAGAGTCGTTACCAGAGCCGATGATTGGTTTATTAAAGCATGGTGCATAGATTGGTTAATCATAGCCGATAATTCGGCCGAGCGGTAGATATCGACTTCACCGTTTCTGCACTGTGTCTCCTGTGGTATTGACCGCTTCAGGCGGATTTTTGTGTAACACCACGTCTAGTCTTTTGGTAGCAATTTAGCATTATCTCTTCTAACGCGGCTTTCCGATCTTCAATCTCTTGACGTTGTTCTGCGGTTAAATCGTCCATTGTTGGGACGATTATAGCTTCTGTGTTGAGATCAGACGGCGGAATCGACTTCCCTGACGTGGACATTGTCCCACCGGCGTGCAAGAGTGTGTTGGCGTCAAAAACTTGATGTAGGGTTTCGACAAAGAAGACACCTGATTTAACACCGGTTCGAGCGTGCGGTCGATTTGACACAGGCCGACAAGGTAAAAATATAAAATTCACACAAAGCCGATCGTGAAGATCAATCGCTTAGATCCAATCACCTTGAAGCCGATCAAGATCAAAGTAACAGGATAAGTCTAACTAGCCGATTAAGGCTAATTAGAGGATAAAGGCGATCGATTACAAGAAGGCGACGCGCAACAAAATCGTAACAAATCGAACACGGGTGTGATTGACGAAGATCAATAATCGGCGATGCGCAACTCTATTGATCAAAATCGATTACAAAGGCTAAATTACAAGATCTACTCCTAGTCGACAGGAAAAGATGAAAAAGTAAAGCTGGTTGTTTGTATGTATTGGCCTTCTCTGCAGTTTGCTTCGACCCTTCTTTTATACCCATCGGCCAATCGTATCCTTTTACAACACGTTTCAAGTTCTGATTCGTATTGGCCTTATCTCGGACGGTTGTTTTCTTAAAAGATCTTGCTGTTACCAATTACTTTCAAATCTTTCCAATCCTGTCCGTTAATTCCGTATTTTTGACTTTATTGCCGATTTTGACCAAGTTTGCTAAATTTTGGTGCAAACAGCGAGCGTGAGGTGTTTGTGCTTGAGCTTTGTAGCAGTGGCACATTTAGGGTTGGGGAGAAGAAATCGAAGACATTCATTATTTTATTTATTTATACTAATATCCAATCAAATTTAAGTGAAGTGATAAATAGTGAATTCGGATACGGTCAAACAAGACACCCAATGTGAATTCAAGCAAACCTCCCTTACTTCGATTCTAACGCGTCAATTAAGAAAGGACCTCCTGTTAAAAGAAATACCTGAGGAAGGACCTAAATACAAATAAAGCGACAAACTATTTTTCTCTCCTAATTAAGTAACTCACGAAAAAAAAATACAAGAAAAGAAAACACGCTTCTCCCTTGTGCTGTTTTCCTTTTCTCCGTCTTCGTTCCCCTCCCCTCGCCTCGTATCGTCTCCCTTCCCACCTCGTCAAACCATAGCAACCGCCTCCTCCCCGAATCCATCGCCCCCGAACCCAATCGGCGGTCTCCCCGATCGATTCCCCCGCCGATCTGCCGGAATCCGCCGCAAAGGCGGCGCCTTTAGTTCTCCCCCGATGTACAGCAATTTCAAGGAGCAGGCGATCGAGTACGTGAAGCAGGCGGTCCAGGAGGACAATGCCGGCAACTATGTTAAGGCGTTCCCGCTCTACATGAACGCCCTCGAGTACTTCAAGACCCACCTCAAATACGAGAAGAACCCCAAGATCAAGGAGGCCATCACTGCCAAGTTTACCGAGTACCTCCGCCGCGCCGAGGAGATCCGCGCCGTTCTTGATGAGGGTGGCGGCGGCCCGGGGGCCAACGGCGGCGATGCGGCCGTCGCCACGCGGCCCAAGAGCAAGGGGAAGGACGGGGACGGCGGCGGGGATGACTCAGAGCAGTCCAAGCTGAGGGCCGGGCTCAACTCGGCCATCATCACCGAGAAGCCCAACGTGAAGTGGAACGACGTCGCCGGCCTGGAGAGCGCCAAGCAGGCGCTGCAGGAGGCCGTCATATTGCCCGTCAAGTTCCCGCAGTTCTTCACGGGTGAGCGAGTGCACGAAAAGGCAGTAATTTTATTTTGTTTGCTTTCAGGAATGAGATTGTTGTAATTGGTATGGATCTTATAGGCCATATGGATCTTGATCTTGACTGAATCAGATAGGGTGAGAATGAGTTGGTTGAAGTATTAATTATTCGGTAGTGATGGTTGATGTCAACTAGAGATTTAGGATAATTAATTGGAAAAAATATGCATGCTTAATGGTTATGAGTTTGTAGATAATGATAGATAGGTCGTTGAACTTAGTTCATATTTCAGAACCCACTTTTAGAGGTTGGGTGGGTGCCCACTGTTTGTGTTGTATTGTACAAGCTTGGTGGGTGTAGGGGAGTCCAGCAAATTGCATCCTGGAAAATTTAGGATGTTTAATCTTTATCAAGAGGTTTGCTAAATGTGAAATTACTTCGATCCTGTACCAGTTAACAATAAGGAGTAAAGCCACAACTTCTTCTTATGGTAGCAATGTGGATTAAAAGATGGGATTGAGGGGGATGAAAGATGCAACTATAGTAATAGATGTATTGGTTTATTGGTTAGTGTATGATCACGCTGCCAATTATGTTGCGGAGTTTGTGATAGATCAAATCTTGGACTACTGGGTGTTGATATTCAGTTGTTCGATCTGGTAAAAGTCAGTCTCAATTCCTAATGGTCTATTTGGCATTTGCCTTGTGCATCTAACCTTCATTTATGTGATTTGAAAATTAAACACATTTTCTAATTAGCTGCTAAGATATAATTAGCTTTGTCAACCACTATTCATAACTGTTGTATTTTCCTTGTTTATGTGATATGCAATAATCTGAAATAATCATGTGTATGAACTCATCTGAAGTCTTAGAGATTTGTGTTGCTAGCTTAGCTAGTACTCCCTCTGTCCAAGATTATACGGTGTATTTCTTGTCACATAGACCAAGGAGATATTGATAATGACTATTGACTAGACTACCCCTAATTATTATCTCTAAGCATAATATTCAATGGATGCATGTAGATAATATAAAGTAAAGTTGGATGTTTATTAGGGGTATAGACGGAACATCACACTAATTTTGCGTTGGAATATGAAATACGCCCTATATTTTTGCACAAGACCATTCAAAATATATGCCTTATAAACTTGGACGGAGGGAGTATGCACTAATGGAAAATGCTGTTCTTCAGGTAAGCGGAGGCCATGGAGGGCTTTTCTTTTGTATGGTCCACCAGGAACAGGAAAGTCTTATTTGGCCAAGGCTGTCGCAACTGAGGCTGATTCGACATTTTTCAGGTAGCTATTATATATTTCACCTACACAGTGACAATCAAATATCTTTCACTCTTACTAATGTCAATCTTAAACATTGGCTGGTTCGCTGCCTTTTACGTTTGCGTTATTGGTTATCTGTTTAGTTGAGTGTTTGTGCCAAATTAATAATATTCCTGCATCCTTTACTCAGTCCTATGCTACCTGTAATCATTGCAAAACTCTAATTTGTAGCATATGATGCTTTTGCTTGAGTAGTGGCTAACAGATAACAAATCTTATTTGTTTGAAAACAGTAGATACTTACGCTTTTTGGGTTTGATGCATTAGTATCGGCTATACAAATTTTATTCACTGTTTCACTCGAAAAGATTATATTGAGTGAGCTGGGAGCACGTCGTATTGTGACCGTTGTAGTTCAACCTGGTTGTGTTATATATTCCTGCCTAAGCACATAGTATGCACCGGAATGGAGTTTTGTTTTTTCTTACATTGGGGGTTCTCTTTTATGATGATAATACAAATGCTTGTTTTGTATTTTCTTGTCATTGAGTGTCATGTATTATCTCTTAGTCTCCATGACTTGAGAATCGATTCTGTCGCAATATGTGTAAAACTCTCACAATATGATATGTCTTATACTTTAATATGCCAACAAGGCCTTGAGCTCTGCAGGTTTTATTTTAGGGGTATCACTATAGTTTATCATGCGCAAACCACTAGTCTTTTAGGATTTTGTTACCACTAACAATATCTCGTGTTGACATTTTTCTGTGTTTGCTCTTAGTTCCACTCATTTAACTGTGATTGACAATCTGTATGTTGAATGCTCATGTCTGGATAATGAACATAATTAAATAACTTGACACACTGGTACTCCGGTAGTACCTCAACTAAGTATATGTGTCAGCTCTTGTTATGAGAGTTATCGATTGTCCCATTCTTACAGTAACATTCTAGGCTCCTAGCCTATAAGATTGTTTCAAGGCAGATGCCTTCTTCCTGAAAATTGTTTGTTGATGCAGGGAAGAGAGCTTTTTGCTCAAAAACAGAACTCTTTTTCAAAACTAGGGAAGTTGTCCGTTTGAAGGTGTGTCCTAAGATAGCAGCTCTTACATAGTTATATTTGGTTTTGAGTGTCGCCTTTCACGTGTAGGGTACCCAATGTTCGAGGCACCTTACTCAGCTCAGACATATCTATCTTGAGTTTCCATTTGTTACTTATCCTTTTGGAGTATTCATTGATTATTACATATTTGACAGTCTCACAGGTTTAACAATATATGGCTAATTCAAATGTAAAATTTAAAATCATTTGACACTATAGTATCACTTGTATTATCCCTGGCATATTGCAATGCTTGTGTTTTTGGTATAACTGGTATTATTTGATATGCTGCCACCATTTTGGTATTTCGAAATATGGTTGCATATTCTGTAGTATGCCTTGCCTGGATAACTTCTGTTCATCTATTATTCGCTGCTAGCATCAGTTGTCCTAGACATGATAGTCATCCCTTGATGGCATGTATGGACTGTAGCCCAACCTTGAGCACTGTAGCCAAAATATTTTGGTTAGCACTTTTCACCGATTTATGGTGGGTGACCAATATGTTATGCTGCTTGAATATGGAAGGCAAGAATTTCATCACTTAATATAATGATCTTCTGATTGCCAGTGTGATCTGAACTTCAGTGAGCAGAAGCAGGTGCTCATCCACTTTCTAATATGAGCAGAACTGTGGTTGTGCGTACAAAATGTATTTTCTTAATATTATATATCAAGAAAAAGGCATGAATTGCTCAGATAAAAGTTTGCATTTTATTTAATTGGTTCAGATCGGGGTTTATAACACTGGAATATGCCTAGTTCCTGGCTCCCACTGGCTTGCCGGAAACTGGCCGGTTTCTGGAGTTTAGCCAGAAAACCGGAAATCGTTTAAAATTAGCCTGAGTCATTCATATAATCGGTCAAAAAATTGATATAACTGGGGACAAATAGGTGTTAAAACCGAACAAGATTTCATATCCCGCTCCAGAATGGTTTGATCGGAAATTGGCAGGAACTGGCTTGGTTCTCACCAGTTTTCTAAACCTTGGTTCCAATATCTACATGGAATTTAGTTTGGGGGATGTATAGCAGCCATGTTATTAGCATATTACTGGACCAAAGAATGTTATTATTTTACAGAGCTGCTTTCAACGCATATTAAAAAGGAATTTTATGATACGTAGTCCTGTAGCAAACTAGCAATCAATGGGTTAGTTATGTATGCGTGGAACATTCAATTTTGCCAGCAATCTCGAAGTAGTAAAACAAGTTCGCTCTAAACTACCCTAATCCTATTATCTTTGAGTTCTAACTTCCTAACTACTACCACTAGAGCTATGTTTAGCCAGACCACATAAACAATTTGAATTCACTGTCCACCACCCTATTCCTCCCAAAGAATTGAGTTCTGGCTCAACTGCACAGTGAGGTCATGGTTAATAGAAAGTAATAAGTGATACATATGTAGCCACACCACACAATGCATCGAGTAAAGTGATAACTCCTTGCGCATGCATTTATGTGGCTGCACACGCCACAGCGCAGTGCATATTTACAATATTATGTAGATGTGTCTGAAGAAACTAGGATTGCAATTTTCCTTGTACTTGATCACTCCATGGATGTCATCAATGTTCACTTCCTACTATATTTTCTTTTGGAACAAGTCCACATTACAACCCTGAATTATTGGGTTGGTCCGTAAAACAACCTTGAACTCCAAAACCATTTGAATCTCAACCCTGAACTACCAAAACTGGGTCACGTGACCCCCTCGAGCCAACCCTCCCTGGTTTTGGGATGATCTGGCTGCCATGTGTGCCTCCGTTGGTAAAATTGACCATGTTGTGCTACATACTACTTAAAAAACAATTCATGCTACCCAGATTCGAGAAAGACCAATAGCAAATTCGAGTTGCCTCTGCACGGACACGTCAAGAGCAGCACATGAGCGCCTACCTCTGTCCACATCGATTCAGCCTCCTCCTTCAACTCCCCATGCCTGCACGGGTGGGAATCAGCTCCTGGGTTGCCGTCCACCTGCAAATGCTGTTGCCACGAGCTAGGGCTTTTGCTAGGTAGGTGTTCGATTTTGGAAGAAAGGGGAAAGTGAGAACGGGTCCGTGTGAGTGAGAGAGGTGGAGACTTAACAGGATCCGATGTGGTCAACTTTGCCAACGGGGACACACGTGGCGGCCTGGTCATTCCAAAACCAGGGTGGATTGGCTCAAGGGGGTCACGTGACCTGGTTTTGGTATTTCAGGGTTGAGATTCAAACTGTTTTGGAGTTCAAGTTTTTTTTTTCCGAACCAACCCAATAGTTCAGGGTTGTAATGTGGACTTGTTTGTTCTTTTTTACTGCATTATCAATGCAGTTATCCATTATGTCATTTAACATTAATGTGGTTGCTTCACCTGCAGCATATCTTCATCAGACCTTGTTTCAAAATGGATGGGAGAAAGCGAGAAACTGGTTGCAAATCTTTTCCAAATGGCTCGTGAAAACGCTCCTTCCATTATCTTCATTGATGAAATTGATTCTTTATGTGGCCAACGTGGAGAAGGCAATGAAAGTGAAGCTTCTAGGAGAATCAAGACTGAACTTCTTGTGCAAATGCAGGTGAGTTCTTGTAGTGTTATATTGTGAACTATTTCTTAATCTTACTCATCCCCTCCACTGCTGAATATGATGACTAGACATGCTTAGTTGGATGTGTTCTACTTAGGATGGTATGGTTCTAAAAGTTCAGACATGGATGCATATAAACTGCTGTGATATTTTATGACAGGAGAAAAATATGGTTTGGATTGTGGTAGCTGGCCGTTTACTGTCAGTTTCCTGAGTTACGACTGATCCGAATTTTTGTACTGTTTCCCACTACTGCTGTATGTTAAAATAAAGGCAAAAAAGAACATGTCATCTTTTCATTTCAGTTTTGGTCAATTTGGTGGCTCCTGAGATTCCTTACCACACTGTTTTGGCCAATAATGGACGAACTAGCACTTGTAACACTGGTGCATATCTGGTCGAAACACTGAATAGTACCTGGTGTTGTACTTGTTTTAGGAATCTTGGCCAGAACTTAACATTTCTTTTGTGCTAAATAGGGGTGGAAATGAGGTTGATTGTGTCAGCCCAGATCAGAAATCATATTTTAAAAATGAATCCATACTGACTCTCTATATTGCTCAGATTCAAACACAGATTAGTTGCTTGCTGGATACATGAATTTAATATTGGGTTGAATCCCAGAATCTATGGATATGTTATCACTACAGTCTGTTAATTACTACAGTCTGTTAATTACTCACCTACCCAATGAAGTTGCACAAGATTTATGATTAATAGTACATGATTTGGCCATAATAGTTGACCAGTGCGTTTGGTAGGGTTCAAATTTCTGCAAGATTGCTTTTTATATAAAAAAAAACAACAACAACAACCAAGCCTTATGTCCCAAACATGTTGGGTTAGACTAGGAAAGAAACCCAATCAAAATCAATAAAACCCTTAAACCTTCGATCTTGGGCTATCGTTCGGGTACGTGGATCACTCCAATTTTGACCATCTCTTTTTTTAGAAAAATGTTTATTCTTATTCTTAGAACTGTATTCTATGGTGTGCTAAATTGCTAAAATGCCTTTCTGTGTCAAACTTACCTTTTGCTTTGTTTCTTTGGTAATTGTCCAGGGTGTTGGCCATAATGATGATAAAGTTCTTATTCTTGCTGCTACGAATACGCCGTATGCTCTGGACCAGGTTTCAGAAGGCTTGCAAACTCTGTTGCACCCTTCACAGTTTTTCTCTCACTATCTCTTGAACAGTTTGGTCCTTTAACATAAATTCATTACCTCAGGCTGTCCGGCGACGCTTCGACAAACGTATCTACATTCCGCTACCTGACCTGAAAGCAAGGCAGCATATGTTTAAGGTGCTTAAGAAATATTTGTGCAACGCTACTTCAAAATAATTGTCATGTTCTGTTGTCCCAATCTTTAAGCTGGGAACTTTTAATTGTTCAGGTCCATCTTGGGGATACACCACACAACTTAAATGAAAGTGATTTTGAGGGCTTGGCTCGTCGAACAGACGGGTTTTCTGGTTCGGATATTGCTGTTTGTGTAAGTAATTTCCACAATCCACACATGTGTCCGTACCATGCAATGGAATCTGATTCTTGCTTTTTTTCTACAGGTGAAGGATGTACTATTTGAACCTGTCCGCAAAACACAAGATGCCATGTTCTTCTTTAAGGGGGGTGGTGACATGTGGATGCCTTGTGGACCAAAGCAACCAGGCGCCGTACAGACCACCATGCAGGAGCTTGCATCCAAAGGCCTTGCTGCAAAGGTAAGAATGATGCCATTTCCACTACAATACTTGTTAGAGAGGCTTCTGTTGAATTACTAAGGTGTTTGTTAGAGAGGCTTCTGTTGAATTACTAAGGTGTGTTGCCTGGCTGTAGATTCTTCCACCACCAATCTCAAGGACCGATTTCGAGAAAGTCCTCGCAAGGCAGAGACCGACAGTCAGCAAGAAGGACCTAGAGGTGCACGAGCGGTTCACAAAAGAGTTCGGAGAGGAGGGTTGATACACCGCGAATACTCATGCACAGCTGCACCACAGAAATGTATATTGTTTATGACTTTGATTGTTCTGTTTGGAAGTTGGATTCACAGATTTGTACACTAGGTAGCCTAACTATGATTAATTACAGAGGCTTTATTATGTTGGGCTATCCTTGTGACTCTGTTGTCAACTTGCTTCATTTTTACAATTAATGTCTTATACTTGGAATTTTCCACAAGTGTATTGTGGAATAACATTTCTTAACGTGTAGGCCTTGTGTGGTGCAGCTTGTACAGTTGTTTCCCCCCTCTGGTATCTGATTTCTCCTGAATTTTTTTGGTTTCATTTTGCATAGAAATTCAGCATCTAAAATTCTTTTAACTCTTGTAGATGAGTAGATCCCTTAGTGTCATGTAAGTTTGGAACTGGGCTACGGGCAATAAAGTTTTTACATGAAAAGTCTCTTTGTTCAAAATAATAAGCAGTAGTTGTGAATGATCTAAGCATCTTCTTTGCCTTATCTGCACGCTATCATCAGGTGGCGGTTGAGATATATGGGTATTGTTTGTTTTAACATTCTTGTATTGAAACTGGTATACGGTTAACTATGTTGTCTGGACAGTAGATTAACGACGCATATACGGTCATCTGTGCTGCCGATAGTACCAGGAGTAATGCTAAGATGTGTCCAGGGTTCTCTCCATGTTGACATAAATAACCAACCGACAATACTCAGGGATTAATTACACAGCTTCCTGTCGAGTAACTTTGCATTATAGTTGTTTTTTCCTCTGTACGCTGACGCAATATTTAGCGATGATAATTTTGGATGTAGCTGCAGATCGAAAACTGATTTGGTTTCGAAGGCTTAATAGCTCTTCCTGGCAGCTACTGCCAGCAGTACCGATTCTGGTTGGTTTGTAGTATCGATACCCGTGATTCCGCAGTAGATACAGAGATAAGCATGTGATGTCCGCAGTCGACCATGATGCATGCCAGCGATTAGAAACATTGATTCAGCGGGCAGTGCTAGGCTAGCTCGTCTTGTGCAAGGACCGGGGGTTCTTGCAATGCTTTACGCATCACCAGTCGCCGTGCCACTAGTACGTACGCTACCACACTACCCCTCGTCACATCTTCAGAAATTCAGAAAATGGCCAGGCCAACGCCGTGCATGGAATTGAATGCTGCTCGCGTCGCATGCGATCGAAAGTATCCAAGTTGAGATCGATCCGTGTACATTCCTGGATCGTCGATATGTCGTGTTAGCCTCCCATTGGCGCGCAGACGCCAATTATTGCGTCGATCACCCCCTACCTGTTGGCCGTCACTTGTGACGTACCAGCAAGAACTATAGTATGGTAGCGCCTAGCTAGTACGTTCCCTGACGGCTCGTACTACTGCAGAAGGACACTAAGACGTACACACACAGACACAGAGAGCTGGTCGTCTCACATCACGCGATCCAGGAACGGGCCAAGCTTTGTCGTTGTTGACTTCGTCAAAAAAGCACAAGCTAGCCGGTCGAGGTCGAGGAGATATGGCCGGGTTAGGTTACGCTAGCTAAGTGCATGCGTACATGTGTATGCGCGTGTGCGTGCGTGCGGTCAATCAATTAGTCCGTGCTTGAATATGCCATGAGGAAGCTTATATGCATGCCGCGGGGTTGTCGACGGCTTGACAGGCTGATCGAACCCTAGCTATAGTAGATCGACATGTCCAATTGTCCATGTATATCCCCCCCCCCAACCCCCCACCCCCACCCACACACACAGAGACACAATTTGTCCAGTATATATGCATTCTTAATCCCCAGAAAAAAGAAAACGAAAAAAGTTCATTCATGCATACATGTGTACAGGCAGAAAAGTCGGGAAATATCCTTTTCACCGGAGTTATTTAAATCCAATTCATCTTACATAAATTTAGCCGGTCAATTGAACTTGGAGCTCCTTTCCGAACTTTCATCTTTGGCAGCTGGTTTTAAAACCTGACAAGTGGAGTCTTCTACCGTGGAAAATATCACAACTTATAACTAGCTCCTTATTTTTTGTTCAAGTGTGCCAATTTGATAACGTGCCAAAAAGTTTCAGCCGCCGATGACACAACGCAAATTGGTGTATACTAGCAATACGCTAAGAACTCACCAACATGGACAAAAAATACATGACACATGCATGATCATATCTTTCCAACAAGGAAGTAGCTAGCAATCAACCTCAAAATTTGTGCCCTTTTTCATCGCTGAAAATACCACTAGTGTTACTAACGTAACTAAAAGTCCATGACTGCATGAACTACATGTGCGTGAGACAAACAAGTTAATTCCAAAACGCAAATTAACAATTAATTCCCTGTCAAAGCAACACCATCTCCCCCTCTGAATGGATCCCGTGTACTTGGAACAATACGGCGTCTGCAGCGTGCACGCATGCACTTTTGAAACCGCCAATGCATAAGCAGCGGCACAGTGCAAGCTGTAGCTGGGATTTATCTCTGACAAGGCAGTAAGGCATGCATGCACATATAAACTTGCCATAAAAAAGAGAGTAAAATTGCACAATGTTTATCTATCCATGCATCCATGACGCCATCGACAGAATTGACATGCCTGTACACGAATCGATGACGTGGATTGATTACACACCCATAAAGCAGATTCTTTGAATCTTGTTGTTTAACATATGATCACCAGAAGCATACACATACTAGTATCTGCAAGTGGCAAGCTCCATTCCTTGAACCATCTTAAAAGTGAGTAGGGACAAGAGCAAACGGTAGTAGCCCTCAGAACAAGTTGCAAGGCTCAAGAGGACATGAGGCTGGGAATGGAATATGGAAACTTGAGCATGTTGGTCACTTGGCAACTTGTTGGCACGGTATGAAACTGTGTGCCATGTCTCAACGGCCAGGCCAAACCAGGGCAAGGGGTTTTCCCTGGCAAAGGCACAAGTTGCTCTGATCCCCTAAAGGCTTGTGTTGATCCACTTTGAATGCCTCTCGAGCAATGCATCCACCCAATCTAATTCAAATTTCTGTTGGGTTTTTGAGGTCATGCCCAAGTCACATTGCATACTGTGTACCGGAGTTAAGCGATAATGGACGAGAGAATCTGATCGTAGTTAGTGTGCTAGCTTGATGCTTGTCTTAGTCGTAACTAAGAAGTGTCGTGTACAGTTCTATATAGTGATTAAATAAACTGATTATCTTGTTGACGAATCCTACCTCAAAGAAGGGAGGACTGAATTTTGAGCTAAGTTGAGTATAATTGATGATATAATAAGGGAAAAGTAAATGAAATACATATAAAACCCAAATGTGCAACCATATGAACGAGTCTTCACAGGGAAGAATTTTTTTTTGGGTACGTGTATATTGATCACAAAATTGTTTGCCATGCCGGTTGATAAGACCTCACAAAAAATGTGTACGAAATGCTAGTTTTGATCTAATGGCGTAATTAAGTGGAAAACAAGATTTGGATACAAACTAAATGCAGAAACATAGGCAAGAAGTAAATTTGGATTTCTATGTCTATTTATCTTCCAAGTCAAATAATCTTCGCGTGTAGTCACGCTCCTTGCGTTTGATGAATTCGATGTTTGATTGATCGAGTAGCTGTCTATTCCTAATACATGACAGGGAAAATATATGGCTTTTCCTTTTTCTTTTTGATAAAGCTGAATTCGTTTCGTAGATGATGAAGTATTTTTTTATTAATGCTGGGGGGTTAGAACACATATATATTACTGTTGAGAACCTGTAAAGGTTCAGGACAGACCCTTTTTTTCAGATGAAATAATGGAAACTTAAATTGCAACCATTTCTCCAATGATCAGTAATTTGTTGGTATATGTACACATGCCAATATATATTCCTATGAATTCAAGACTTCAATTCTTCATGTGGGCATGCACACATACGCGTGAGCATTGACCATCAAGAAATATATTGACTGAAAGTACTCACGGCGTTCGCGTGCGAGGCTTCCTTTGCAAAAGAGACCAGGGGAAGAAGAAAGAAATAGGGCGACAAAACAACGGAAGAAGAAGAATTTTTTTCTTTCTTTCTTTCTCGCATACGAATTCTCTCAGCGTTGCTAAGCTATATCTAGCAGGAGTACTAAAAGAAGAAACGACGTATTGGCCTAAATTAAGGCAGTTGTCGTACGCTGGGAAATAAATACGAATTAGCTCTGACCGTACAGAAGGGAGAAGGCCACCTATATATATGCACTGGCCGCACACACTTGTGTGCAGCTGAGTCCTAGTCGTATACGCTCGTCCGGTACATATGAAAAGGACAAGCAGCTGCACGCGGCCCACCTAACGCTGCACGTACGTACGACGCAATTCTACATGACCCGAGTCATATGCTGAGGTTCGAGCCTGTATATTCAGAATCTCAAAGCGAATATATATAGTACCGTTTGATTTCATCAACTTACCCGCTAATTCACTCGTGATTAGTAACGCTACATGCTATACTTTGAACTGTGTCATGTGCATGTCTTGATTATTTTCTCGTACAGGTATTATGTTTCATGATTTTTTTTTAGGGTATGGTTCATGAGTTTTTATGGCTGTTGGGGCCCGATGAGTTCCAAGTGGGCTAGATCTGGGTTCGATCCTCAGGCTGTGTCAGGGTGATTAAATCACCCTTTCTAAACGAAAAGATTTATGGCAGCTAGTACATGCATGGATGTCTTCTTGCCGGTGCTATTGTTGGTATGGTTAGCTAACAACGTTAGCCAGTGGTTTCTACTTTCTACAATGGCACAATGTCTCTTAACTTCACACACTGCCACGCGAATTATATACTCAAGGGAACGCTCTGAGCTGGTCTCCAAGAATCTTCTAGACGCTGGGATTTTTCAAAGTCTTACGAGTCAGGACTGCCGTAACAATATATTGCAGATTAAGATTACGATGCCTAAACTAACCGCGCGCATGTGCACTATGTGCACGGTAAACTAATGCGAGAAGCAGCCTTTCTTCTCCCTCTAAATGGAAATGAAGCGAAATTAAGAAATGTTTGCATACTAGCTCGATCGAAAACCAGGCAACCTGGTTAATCCCACAAGCAAGTAATGTGTTGATGCGACCTGAACATTATACAGCCACTCTGCAAGAACAATAAGAAATTAAGCAGCTTTACTGAATTGCAATATTCAATATCTTCAATACAATCAACCTAGGTAGCCATTCGTGCTCATGCAAGTTGGCTGCTGTCGTACATATTGCTTAGCTCGCTAGCAAGGAGCTAGCTAGTGGACGTAAAATATTATTATTGTTAATTAGCTGATTACAACAAGTGATAGATGGACAGTAATTGCAGAGTGGAGTTTTTATTTGAGAGTAACTGTAGAGTTGTAACAGCCCAAAATTCAATAAAATAAGAAATACAATATCAAGAATATTCATATGATTTATTGTTATGTTTTCTGATTTTTCTGGATTAAAGAAACTCTTTTTGGCTTTTTCCTATTAAAAGAAATCCAAATGATCTATATAGTAAAATGGTAAAAGGTAAAAACCTAATGTCAGTAAAATTCATAAAAATCTCAGAAAAATCCTAGATACACCCAGGATCCTGTTTGTGCCACTTGCACTGAACTGGATCAATAAAATAAATTAAAAGACAAAAGTAATCATGAGGAGATAAATAAAAATCTGAACCCATAAGATTTCTTCAGAATCTATCTTACCTTAACTAGGATTAAAATTTTAACCATGCTGACATATTAACCTTACCCATCCCTGGTAAAAGTATCAAGAATTTATCTCTAAATTTGGTAATTTTAGAAATTCAAAAACAGACTATCAGAAAAGCTGGAAATTACAATGTCAGAATTATTAGAAATAAAATATCAAATATAAAAATCTTAAAATTTTACCCAAGGTGAATAATACTACACAAAATACTCAAACAAAGTTTTATAAAATAATAAACTGATCTTGACCCTCAATTAAATAAAAATCAAAATCAGTAAAAATCTATAACAGTGCATTGTCAGATTTTTAATAATATTTTTACTCATCTCTTTTGTCTGAACATTTTACCAGACCCTTGTATTTTCCTTGCCGGCCTCTGTAAAATTTTTCATAAAATCTGAAGCTTATCTTTTAACCCAAACTTCGGATTTACCCCAAATCTGTCGAGAGTATTCCTGAGATTTACCCTAGCTCACTGACTTGTGGGCCCAAGGCGCCAGCTGTCCTCCCAACCGACCTCTATCTCTCTCGCTGACAGCTTGGCCCCACCTGTTAGTCGTTCTTCTTCGTGCTTCTTCTGCTCTCTCTCGCGCGAAGCCAGCCGAGCCAGCGCCGCCTCTCTGGCTTGTCGTTTCCCCGCCGCAACTTGCCGCCCAAGGTTGCTAGCATGTCGTCCCTGCCATGCCGCACCTGCCTCGGTCAGTGTGCTATCTCTCGCGCCAAAACTCGGCTGAGAAAGCTCACCGAACCGCCGCATATCCCCCCGTTCAAACCCTGCTCCAACCGACTTTGCCATCTATTTAAGTGTCGCAAAACCATCTCTGGCACTTGCGCACACTCCTGGAACCCGCACGACCTCATCAAACCACCTCATCGCCGCTAGCCTCCACCTTCTTCCCCAACTCCGGCCAAACTCCCGAAAAAGGGGAAAACGCTCAAACTCGCTCTTCTCCGCACCATTCCTTGAACCGCTTCGCCTGAAGCAACCTCGCCACACCTAGACTTGGTCCGCAACCTCAATTGGTGGTCTTCTTACCCGACGAGCCTGTGCGCCGAGCTCCTTCCGTCGCCACCGCAGTCGCACGGTGATAACACCTCCCCGATGCCTAATCCTTTGAATGAAAGCCAAAGATGGGATCCCTATGACTCACTGATGCTCTCTGCGGTGATCTTTCACCTCGGGAAGCCGTAGTTTTGCCGTTACGCCGCCGGCCGTGTCCGCCGCAGCCCCCCCCTCACGGTGGCAGGCCAACTCCGGCCACCTTCGGCCGAAGTGACACCGTCCCTAGATGCGCGCAAGCACGCTGAGCGTGAAAGTGGAACCCATTCCACTTCTCTGGCAGTGCTTCACCGCCGGCGAGCTTCGCAACCGTGCCCTCTGCTCGGTGTCACTGACAACCGGGTCCACAGGCCAGTCGCACGTGCTGTGTCAAGCCACTGCCACGCGGGCCCTGGTCGTCAGCCGCACGCTCACTGCCGAGCGGGCTCCACATGTCGATCTCAAGGGCCAGCAGCCAAGATCGACAACGGCGTGGTCTCACGTCGGCCGCGCACGCGCACGCTGCGACGTCTAGTCATCCAACCGGGCCCGCCCGTCGATTTCCTCCCGGCAAGCGAGAGAAAGGAAAGCGGGTTTTCAAAGTGAAAACGTACTTTCCGTTTTTAGCAAATTTTCTAATTTTCAGAATTATCAAAACCGAACACATTCAAACTTGAATATCTTTTGAACTAACTGTCCAAATTTTATGAAATAAATTTCTAAATTCATCTAAAATCATGTATATTAAGAATATGGAAAAATATTATAGAATGGACTCTGTTTGAATTTCAGATTCAAATTTAAAGAAAGAATTTGGAATATGCCAAGTATAGAATTGTTACAATTTAGTTCCAAATTAAATGAAACAAATTTTGTTAGACTCCATGCTCTGTTATGAACCTGATTATGCAAAAATATTTAGGGTGTACCATGGAAAATAATTAAAACACTGCAAATGGTGAATAAGAAAGTCAATATTAATATGAATAAATTAATCATTTAAAATGTGAAAAAGAAATAAAGTAATCCATGTGACCATCCCTGATTTATGAAATTGTTTTATTTGAATTTTTCCATCTGATTTCTTTTTGGCCCTATTGAAATTTATTTGTTATGTTATTATTATACGACATGTAGAACCCGATGAATTCGGAGTAGTCGACGATGAACAAGAATTCGACTACGCAGATAATCAACAAGGCAAGCACCCCTTTGATCATATTGATCCCAGTTTTATAAATGTTTTCATTAAATGTTTTATTGCATACGTTATTTTTATTAAAGTCTGCTATTTCGTGGGTAATTGTAGTTGTACCTTTAGTTTTATAGAACTTCCTTGATAAGTATGAAAATTGTGAACCTTGATAACCCTAGAATAACTTAGACAGTACTTGATGTCAATTTGGGTTACACATAGTGTTATGCTTAGCCATGCTTAAAGGAACATAAAACCTCGACATGATTAAAAATGTTGGATATGACATTCAATGGGTATTACCTTTCTTATGATTGGTATTTTGATCAAAAATGAAAATAAAACTATGGTTTTGATGCGGGCAATTATTGGCAATAGCCGGGTGTACAAGGGGCTTGTACGTAGTGTAGGGTGGAGACTATTGCCCGTATCGGATTAAGGACCGAACTACGTGTTCGTTAAACCCAAGAATTACCGTACAACCACAAGTGCTGGTATGGGACAGTCCTAACCTATTAAGTTGCTTAAAACTAGCTTTGCACATTGATAGGCTGAGGTAGTACGAGCTTCTTCAGTGACTGGTTGCTCGGAGGGGCGCTCACACCGAGGTGTTGGGAGTCACGTTTGCTGATACAACGGTGAATGCCATACTATGGATATGCTTAATCATTATTGTGCAGTGATTGTGCAAACATTTACACTATAGTACGGGTTTAACATCACCGGGCTGGTGCAAAGTTAGGGTTAAACAATGTAACGGTTATGTTATGATCTCCTTGCCGACACACCAAAGGAAGTGTGTCACTGGCCTGGCAAAAGGGGTTGATCATTACTTGTGGGTAAAGCTGTACAAGTCTGCAGAGTGTCAAACTTTTCGAAAAGCCGTTCCCGCGGTTATGAGAATCTTGGTGCGCCAGCACTAGTTAGCTGTTTTTATTTTCATAAAACTGGATTCTACCATGTGATGGTAGAAGTTGGTTCTTGAAAGTGGTCATGATACTCAGGTACTCGAAATTTGTTTATGCTTATATTCTATTACCTTCAGTATTAAATTGTTTTTACTTAAATTTCGTTTTGCAATCTACTATTCTGTATTTACATTTCAAATTAGCTTTATGCAAAGTAACCATGAGCCTTTCCTTGAATTGGCCTGCATGTATATTAGGTTTTGCAAAAGTCTTGCGAGTACATAAGTACTCAACTTGCCTATGTTGATGTTTCTAGGTGAAGAAACAGATTTCTCCGACGATACATATTATGACGCAGGATTTGGGGATATGAATGATGAATTTTACTAGGGTTCTCCTTGTCAGTTGCCTGTGGGGAGATTGGGTTAAAGGCATACTACAAGAAAAATGTCTCCACTGATATGTTTTCACTTTTGTTATTGTAAGAATATTATTATGTACTTGCTTCTGCTGTAATAATAAAGTCTGTGTATGACTGTGATATCAATTTGTAATTGTACGTGCTAGCCAGTGATCATGGGACTAGTACAGAAAGCACATGTACCCATTATTGATATTTATTTATCAAAATGGGGGCCTTACAAGAGTGGAAATCACGTTTCTAAATTTTGAATCTATTTGAAAATATGTTTAGCTAACTAATAATCTGAACCTAGCTAGCTAGGGGAAAAAAGTACAAACACTTCAAGCAGGTGAGGTAAATTTACACCTTAAGGCTCGCTAGGTGGGAATAATCAACTCCAAACTATACTAATTAACTCCAAACTATTCTAAGTCGATCGTTAGATGTTTCGGGATCAGTGACAGATGAACATGGTACTGCTAGTAGTACGTAATATATGTAGACGAAGATGCTCAAACAGAAAAAGAAAAGGCATTTCAGTTGTTTAGAAGTGGTAAACTTTTCCCGGCTTATAGTAAAATAAAAATGATTTTGTGTGTCTGTGGATGACAGCTTCAGGCGACGAATGGGCAGGTAGCCAAGCAATGGTAACGATCGAGCTTTGTCATCTTGACTGGCTCAATGTAAATTACTGATCAACTAATATAAGCAACTGGCAAGCAAGATGTATAGGAGTACATGCTATTAACTAGTTATACCCCGATCAAGTAGCTCGATCGGTCGAGAATTATTGTGGCACTAGCTTTGGACCACCATAACACGCCTCTATGTATAGTACTCTTATCATTTTCAACTCTCTTAAAACATACTATATGTCTTTGTAGATAAAAATTAAATTTACTACTAATTGTTTGCGGTCGGCAGCAGGGTTTTAAATATCGACGAAAATCGTGATTTTCTACGTATCAAGCTGGTTCGATAAACTAGTAAAATAAAAAAAAATCAAAAAAATTTATGCGATGTAAACCGCTCGATTATTGGTGAAAATGATTCGATTATCAGTGAAAATCGCTCAAAAATCGGTTGTCAGAAAATTTCGCTTGAATGGTCGTTTTTTGATTTTTTTTTTCATTCGAAAAGTTTGATTTCGAAACCCTTCAGGTTTTGACGATTTTTGACCGATTTTCGATGAAAATTTGTCCAAACTAGGACTCGATTTTCAACCTCGATTCAGTTTTGTAAACCCTGGTCGACCGTTTGAACAAGCATTTTCTTATATATTTTTTATAAAAAACGTTTTTCTTATTCCATATATACAAGATTCATATTGGTTGTGTAGCTTGTGTGGGTTCCGGAATGACAATCATGACCCGTCCATTTCTGCAACGCTTATGATCTTATCATATTGTCTCCATTATAACTCATATATATTGTCTGTTGGGAATTTAGGATACCCTCGATGTTAACATATCTTGAAATAATATGCGCATTAATTAATTGGACACATATCTGCTGTATCTAAGTCTGTCCACTCAATTCATCGGCTAATCTGTTAGCGCCACTGATGATATCTTCAAACTATAGTGGAGATGATACATCTATTCATCGAAATTCAAGTACACAGAAATGAAGCAAATGTGTATAATGGTATATATTATTTTGCGCCCATCTAAAATTGAGGTTGAAAGACTATGTGGAGGTCTATCATTGTTGGTGATGAGTTTTTGACTATGTTTGAGTATGTTGTGCTCGAATTTGAGTTTATTTTGAATTCTATTTTGAATTTGAAGCAATTTGAGATGCTGTCAGGTCAAGGGCGGCACTACCGACCATGTAGGAGCGGTATTGCCGGCCAGGCGGCACTACCGGTCTGAGATGGGCGGTAGTGCCGGCCCTGCGGAGCTACCAGCCTTGGGAGCGGTAGTCTTTTTGCAGAGAGATGTTTTCTCTAGGATTAGACACAGACGACATTACTGACCATTTGGGAGCGGTAGTACGGGGGGTGCGGTACTACCGGTCTCTAGTGACGGTAGTTATTTTTCAGAGAGGGTTCTCTCGAGGCTAATCAGTGCAAGCGGCACTACCTGCCAATCAGGAGCGATAGTGCCGGGGTGCGATACTACCGGCCCTAGGTGGTGATAGTGCCAACTTTTCAGCAAGATGTGAATTAAATTTTGTTGATTTAATTGCATTTATTGTGAATAGTGCTATGTGATGGTTTGCTTGTTTGTGTTGGTTGAAGGACTCCGGGGCTAGATCATAGTGTGGCGAAGGCGAGACCGGGACTAGGCTAGGATAGCTGAGGTAAAAAAATGGTCAAGGGACGTCGAAAGATGACTGAGGCTAGGAAGTGGTTGCAAGCCGAGAAGACAAGGAACCGAAGCATGATGCACTGGTGATGGACATGACGGGTAACATTGTGGACCAGAACTAGACTCAGGGAGGAGTTGAGGTCTATAACGGTCAAGAAAGCCGATGCTGCCATGGTAAGCGGAAAAGGACATAGGCGATCAACTGACTTGGGCCCGCTTGCAAGCAAGGACAGTCCGGGGGAGTTCGAACGTGCGAGAGGCTTGGAGGCAAGTCATTAGGGCCACGTGGAAAGCGACGAAGCATGGGCGATACTTCGAAGAGAAGGAAGACCGGTCATTGCGGCAAATTGGTAATTTATCCAATACTGACGGCTGAGGCGGTTTGAAAAACTGTGGCGGTAGTCTAAGTAGTTTAGGTCATGTCAAAGTGGGTTTTGACGCAAATTCGGGCTCGTGGAGTAGATTTGGCGTCAATGTAATGGCCGCTTTGAGAAGCGTGCTTGTCTGAGTGAAAAAACCCGTTAAGAGTGTTGGGTTTCGAGTTAGCCCATGTAAATGTGGATGATATCCACTTGTAGTATCCAAGTTTAGGGTTATAGTTACCTTCACTATACAAGGAGATGTAGTGGGAGGAGATACTTGAAGCTTTTGAATAAGACATTACGAGGTTTAGGGTTTTCACGAGATTTTGGTTTTCTTGTGTCTGTGAGTATTCCTTGGGAGCTTTGCCCTCAGGAGGAGAGGTTTTGTAATCGTCCATCTTGGTCTGAAATAAAGATAAATTTCGTACTCAAGATTTGGCTTTTGTTCTTGACCTTCCTCCTTGATTCTTGATCTTTCTTATTGGTTTCTTTTTCTCTTGATCTTGTGTTGCTAAGGATGATTGATTGATGAATGTATCATCTGGGATCATCACCCAATCATCTAGGCAAGATCTCTCATGATGATCAAGAGATTTCTTAATAAACCGGTTTTTGGCTTGAGAATGAAGGATTTGAGGTAGATTTTGATCTTGCACGTTTCGGGGCAATCTTTTTGGAGTTCTTGCTTTCTGTGATATGTGGGAGGTCATCTAAAATTATCTTGATCATTAAATCCCTACGAGCAGGCTTATGGTAAAGTTTTGAGTTTTGACCCGATTTTGGTGCAACCTTCGGTATTTTTAAAAAAGGTTAGAACTTTGACTTTAATACTTATATTGAAGGTTGAAATAGATTCCTCACATCCTTAGAAAGATGCATACAAGATTTCACAGGGTTTGGATCAGCAGATCAAAAGTTGTATGAAATTTTGATCTCGAACTCGTGCCGACTTCACTGTTCATATCCCTGGGTTTACTGTAGCATGGCACACCGCTACAGTACCCCGGACAGTACTGGGGTTACTGTTTATCCCGACACTACTGGCCTCTGTAATGTGGTAGTGCTGCTCATTAGCTGATTTTTCAAAAGATTTCCTTCTTCCGCTCTTCTGATATTTTGGAAGGCTTTGAATGAAAAATTATTGTGTGATCATTCGTCCCCTCTAATCATCGTTTTATCATTCTGAGTTATACATTGTAATCGGTATAATCTCAAATTAATTTACTCCTGGGACTAACGCACTCGTAGACTCATGGTTATGCGCGTCACGAGAGGAAATAAAAATCCGGAGAGGGCTAATTAATGCACTTGTAGACTCGTAGTTATCTTCGCTGGGATGGAATGAACTGACCAAGGTTTAAACTTTATGATCCACTTGGATTCGAGGGATGAGTATGACGAAAAGGTTCATACGTGGAGGACAAATTGACTACTTTTGTTGAAGAGTTTTTATTTCATTCTGGACTTTCAGAACTAATTAAGAAAATATCGAAGCAAGGGGCTGGGGGGAAGACAATGCTTCGATATTTTCAGAAATGCACTACCAAATTGCTATATATACCATTTTCGATTTTTTCCCTAGATATATAGTAGGATTTATATTGAAAAGTATAACTGAAGAGTGTATTATACTGTAGCTCCTAGCTAGGTTAGTACTCATGGTTGACAACATGAGAAATACTTTGTCCTCAAACTTAAGCGCTAATCCATTATAAAAAATGAAAGTATAAATAAAAGTAAAACGTTATCTTTTGGTTATAGTTTCTGTTAGAGAATTATAGAATTACATGATCTTAATAAAACCTATTGATTGAAATAAAAATGTGTTATGCAAAACTAAAGCATACATACACACACACACACATATATATATATATATATATATATATATATATATATATATATATATATATACACGTATATATATATAGGAAAATGGTTCCATACTCCTGGGTGTACGTACTCCCACTCTAAGTATACCATTTAAATGATGTTGTTATACCTCTTTATCCTTTTGAACATACTCTAATACTGATTATAAGATACTCCTAAGTGAGTTCTATGAAAAATTTCATCAAACTCCACCTTTTATAGTATAATTTGTGTATGCACTCCTTTTACATATGGAATAGTGTATATAGTAAAAATAAAGGGCTTCGATGAAATTTTTCCAACTATATCGCATTGGAGTATCTTATAATTATGATTGAAGTATAATGAAAGTGATAAAGAAGTATAACATATTCGTTTAAATGGTATATTAAAGGTGGGAGTATGTACACCTGGGAGTATAGAAAAGGCTTCCTATATATATATATATACACGTATATATATATACGTATATATACGTGTATATATATATATATATACACGTATATATATATATATATATATACACACCTCTTGCATACTAGATGCAAATAAACATACTAAAAAAATAATAACAAACGAGGGGAAAAGGGAAGAACTTCCCGCTGTTTTGTTTCTACCTTAGGCATAATAAGGTTGTGCCATGGACTTCATAATATATATCCATGAGAAGAACCCATAGAGTTTTCCTCCGCAGGCGTCTCCCCCTCTTAACTCATAAGCATTTTACAGTATGGTCCCCAAGATACTTTTCTACAGTGATACGCTCTTTACAAATAAAACAAATCGCATCGAAATATCGAAATGACCAGATTATGTCATAACTCAAATCTAAAAAAAAAGAACATATATAAGAAAATACATATAGACACCAAAATAACATTTCAGTTCGCATTCGAAGCAGCACATGTATTGTAGCTTCTCATTTTGAAAATACTGTAGATCGGAAGCATAATATGATTTTCCGCAAAGAAATTGTTTGACAATAAAAGCTAGCAAAATCTGACAATTAAGGAAAAGTAACAACATATGATACAAGAAATCAATCAAGATATGAAGAAAAAAAATGCTAAGGATTGTATTCAGGATTATAAACTTTGATACGGATCAATGCACTCCTTTTGGGTATATGAGCTATTTATCCAACAAAAATGAAGTTGGAACAACTGGAGGGAAGAGGATGATATATAGTTAGTTCAATCATAGCCAATAATGGAGATTCAAACAAAATGAATGCCCAAATTATCGCTCAACCGAAAAATAGCAATAACCAGTTAGCCTGCAGGCGGCGTCAGGTGAATCAATCAATTATAGTAGAAAAACTGCAGCAAAGACTAGCAAGCAATTCAAGTATTTGCTGTGTAAGCTCTCTATCCCCAAATTGTTCCTTATATGCAAATTTAGTTTAGCAACTATTTTTCTTTGCTTGCTTGCATGATGGATTATGCATGTCAATACTGCACTCAGCGCATGTAACATCAGCTAACAATGATTAATAGGTGTAGCAATACCAATCTTGCCAATATTAAGTCATGAACAATCTAACATCAGAACAAAAAACACATCTTTGATCTAGTAGAATCGAGCTTATTGCTATACTAGATGATAGTACAAACATGCATGATCGATCTTAGGATTATTATGCATGGTCTCTAGAATTCCTAAGGGTGTACATACATACAACTCATTTTGCAGTCTGACTTAACTGAGTTCTATGCAGAAACGAGGAACAAACTCTAATTCACACGAACAAACAAATGAAGAACAAAAAGGGGAGATTAATACTATGTATACATGTGATGGAGTGATGCTATAACACGAAGGCACCTAGGGTAGGAGGAGCTCCCGCGCATTGCCTCTTGAAGAACTCCTGCCCTTGATCGAGCGCCATCTCCACCGCTCGCCCTCTCTTCTGGCACCCGTCTCCGGCGATGTCGACGCCGAACAGCCTGACGACACGGTATTCCTTTGGCTTCTCCCCCGGCGGGGCGTCGCCGCCGTCACTGCAGGTCATCTTGTTCTTCTTGCAGTCGATGAATAGCTGCTTGTCCGGGCCATACGCCGAGCGCGAGAACACTATGGTGTCGCCGGCTTGGAGGCCCTTCTCCCGGACGAAGCGGCTCCAGCCCTTGGTGAGCACGTAGCTCTGGCTGCTGTTCCAGTACGAGTACCGGAACCGCCACACCTTCCCCTCGCCGTCCTCGAAGTTGAGGAGCACGCCCTTGCCGGTGTCTGCATCGGGAGCGCGCTTCAGAGGGAAGTGCTTCTCCGCGTGCTGCTTCGGCACGACGAGGCGGTTGAGCTTGCCGACGTCGCTCGGCGTCACGGCCTTCTCGAAAAGCGGCGCCCGTGCCCACGACGGCGTCGGCTGCGCGCGTGTGCCCATGCCGCGACCGCGGCGCAGGCCCTGACGGAGCTCGTCGGAGTAGGTGTGCTTCCGGAGCATGTCAACGATCTCAGCCTTGGAGTGCGCTGCCAGGAAGGTGAGCTCCGCGGCGGACGCCGCCGCCACCGGGAAGTTAGTCGCCGCGTCGCGGCCTCGGTAGCGGAGAGCTGCCACGTCGTAGGCCCGCGCGGCGGCCTCCTCGTCGGGGAACGTGCCGAGCCACACGCGCGCGTGGCGTTCGTAGATCTGCGCGCCCCAGCGCCCGTTCGGTTGCGGCACAACGCCCTTGTACCTCGACGACGACTGCTGCGCCGTCGATGCCGGCCGCGAGGTCACGACATCATCAGCCGGCGAGACGTCTGCGACCAGGAGGGTCGGCGCTGTCGGCTGCAGCTGCTCGGCGCCGGACTCCGTTGTGGCCGTGGACGCTCCAGAGAAGTGAGAGGAGTACTCCGCCGTGGAGCTCAGGCTTTCCACCCCCATGGTGAGGTGAGCCACAGCTCCTTGTCTTCTAGCTTTGCTTCAGCTTCTTGGCGTGTGTGCTTGTGCTTGTGTGCGCTCCTGTGTGATACTAGCAAGCCAAGCTAGGTAGTACAATGGAATTATGGACGTGTTATGTGTGTCAAGTCTCAACTGGTAGTGGAGGCATGATACTGTTCTAGGGCTCGCCAAGATCGATCTATGACGTGGCGGTTGCGTTGCTGTGTGGGGAGCGCGTTGGTGTATATATATACATCTGTGGTGTTTCTAGTTCGGATGCATATGTAGCTGTGTACATATGTGTGTGGATATGGATATCTTTGAGGCTAATTTAATTTGTGTTTTTCTTATGTAAAGTTATTTTTTTTAGTGAATGTTTCATGTTTGCACCCGCCCAAAGCTCTATATTATATGCAGTTTCTTGGCACGTGTGGGTTAAGCTAGCCACTAGCTTCTATTTTATCAATTTGTGATGATGATGTATGGGTTGTGATGCAATGTACTTGTTGCATAGACTGCATGCTAGCTATCCATAATCCGTTGGAATGAGTAAAAATAACTACCGGACATGCATGAAGAATATCTTCTTGGTATATATTTTATGTTATCGCTAATTTGTTTGTATTCATGAATAAACGCAAAATATTCTTTCCCTCTCCTGTTTCTTTTTCTTCTTTCTTTGTTTATTTCTTTCTTGGACTTTTATTTTTATCTTTCTGATCTAGAAGCGGCATGCTTTCACACCAGTACAAGATTGAGGAAACAAATAGTGTTGACTTTCCTTCCGAACTAGTAATTTTCATAGAGGTTCTCCGGGATAATTTAACACTTTCAAAATTACAAATTTGATTATGTATTTAATGTGGTAGCATAGCTTTATATATGGTTATTATTCTTGTAATAGCCCATCTTCCTATTATCAACATTCAGCACTAATAGATAATACATTTCCCCCCTGCTTAAACTTTATAATGTAATATGATTATTTAGGTCATTAATTAGGCTAAGCCCTCTTTCGTCCGGAAAAAAAAATGTGAAATGACTTGCACGGTGAAACACAGTGGAGGGACACTATATATATGAAACAAAAGTACCATCTCTTAGAAATCAGTAGTTAGATTTTTATCGAAGAAATCAATAGCGTTATATTTTAATTTTATTCATATTTGACCTCGAAGACAACAGCTTAACTAGAAAATCTTCGTTGAGAGTGCACAATTTATACGTACAATTTTGTTGTTTTATATAATAATTTCGTACATCATAAATTTAACACATATATTTGAAATTTACTAAAAGTACAATACAAATAGTTCTAAGGTCTTAAAAATCTCAAATTACTAAAATTAGAATCAATTCAATCAACAAATTTAGTCCAGTGAAGAGATGATCTTATAGCATTTTTCAAACTTTTAGAGGCCTCTACTTGAAGATACACTAAGAGTGTGCATAAGCGTTGGTCCATGTACATTTTCTTCTCTTTTTGTGAGGACAACGTAATACCTGTCGTGCCATGATCCAGCCCCATCTTTAATTCCGTATTCAAAGGAATTATCGGCCTTACTAACACTACTACATAACACCCTTTTCTTGCGAGTCTATCACTGCCGGTTCGACTAGAACCGACAGCGATAACACTATCATTGCCGGTTCATAAACCAGACTGGCACAAATGCTCGACCTCTTAAGAACCGACAGTGATAATGGAGGAAGCATCACTACCGGTTTGGAATCCAAACCAGCAATGATAATAGTATCACTGCCGGTTCAGAATCCAAACCGGCAGTGATAATATTTTTGAAAAATCATAACTTTTTCATACGGAGTCGGATAGAGACAAAATTTATATGAAAATTATAGCTCTCGATGAGATCTACAATTTTGTAGTTGACAACTTTTTATTTGAAGTCATTTAGATATCCAAATAATCGTTGAAACTTTCAGATACAAAGGGATAAAAAGGAAACTATATCTTATAGTAGTTGAGAAGTGTATGGGTGATGAGATGGTAAGAGGGGAAATCACGTGAGCAGCAGGTCACAGGTTTGAATCCTAGCAACCGCGCATGCGTAAATACAGGGTGATCTAGGTGCAAATAATTTTTTTTTACCTAGTGATTCGGACTATCATTGCTGGTTCCAATATCCGACAATGATGCCAGTTTGGAACCGGCTTCCAATATCCAGCAATGATGCCAGTTTGGAACCAGCAGTGATCACGATTTCTGTAATAGCTTGACTGCATTTTTTTAAAGAAAAAATTGTAGCATTCGCTTTATCTGCATTATTTGGATAACGCGTGAAGTTAATAAGGAGCTTAACAGCTAATTACATTAACATAAACACAGAGAATTATATATCATCCCATTTGACGTGCACGTGTACGAATAGAAGTCAAGGTCGGTGTTGTCATTGAGGAATAGGTATGTGACGTCATCCTTTCATTTTTCTACTTGAATTCGATTGGCTGCTGAGTACAAAAATTGATGGGCCGAGATGTAAAAAATTCTGCTGGGGTAACAAGAGCAAATAAAACACGATGAGAGCTAGTTGGTAGCCTCCGATTAATCTAGCTATTTAAAATTTTAAAGAAATATGTTGGGCTTTTATATTGTCATTATGATTCAAAACGAAAGGGAAAAGCTTAAAATCTCGTTGTTATATAAAGGATTCGACGAATATGAATAAGGTGGAGGCATAGGTCAATTGAGTAATTGGGTGGGTGAGAGGGAAGAATATTCTTAGAAAGAGAGATTATGGGTGTACCAAGCATTTAGGCATATGGGCTTTCTTTCATTATCATAGATACACATACAATAGGAAACTTCGTAGGAAATCGGAGGATGCAAAATTCTATAGTTACATATATAACAAACAACATAATTCAATTCTATAGGTTGTACTAATTAATTTCATGATGTTTGATTTGAGCTATTGAATCTTGATTAGATGGATGTCAATGCTAGCTTCACAACTAGTTATTTGTAGGACGTTTATACTACTCAGAAGGCGGGGTTGACGTTGGTTGGATAGTAGAGCCAAATGCAATGGATCCAAGCTAGAATAAATTGCTATGCCAAGCTAATTAGTAACTCGAATTAGGTTTCTCTAACATTAGCATCAAATTTTATGCACAACAAAAAATATTATAAAAAAGACCTTCTGAAAGAGTAGGCTTGATTGCATGATATACAAAAGATATACACACATGTCACATCACAATTTTTTTCTATTATTTTTATCTCAACCAAAATCACAACAAAAACAACAATAGCGATGATAACGTGTAATAAATATGTAGCAAAAAAAAAATTTAAGACAAAATCTAGAAAAATGGCAAATTATCTTTCAAATGCATATGATTTGTAGTATTCTACCTAGGCAGTGATTGTATGTAGTTTTGAACGGTTGTTTAACTTTGAAAATGATCAATTGAAGTCAATAGTAGTCACCATTAATTGTTCTAACTAACTAGTCTTTTGATCAGATTGATTTACATCTTAGTCATTCAATCGAGAATGTATATATATGATTGTTTGATATACTTTATTAGAACTGACGATGACCGTTCATACTTCTGTAGAACGGAAACTTCCGGGCGGTTGGATTGTTGCCTTCTCTGGGCTGTCGGGTGTGTGTGCGCCTAACATTTGATAGCGCCTCGGTACAAGATGGTCAAGTGGGAGGGGCTGGTGGTGGATTCAGTCACTAGCTATCTCGTAGTTGGTTGACATGAGGTGACAGGCCAGAGATCGATTCCAGAGCGAAGGCTAAGTGCAGCTCCCCTGTAAAGGCCGGCGTCCCTCCGGCCCCATCTCTCCCTGCTGCCTCGCTCGCTTTTGTCGTTCATCCCGCAACTCGTCTTTTCCCCCCTCTTCTTGCCTCCCTCCTGCTATTTTTTGATGCTTATCGCCTAGCTGCTGCGTGTGCCGTTCACCTAGCTAGTGGCCGTGGTGTCCCGTCCCGTTTCGATCCATGCTTTCTTGGAAGCTATGGCTTCCATTCCATGCGATATTAAGTAGATCGGTCATGTATATATCCTTCTTTTGCTTCCGAGAGTTTAATTGTAACTTGGTGGACAAAAATACGATGGAAATTTACCTTACATTTGATTCCATCTTTTTATATTCTTCGATTTAAACTGTCTATTTTGTAAAGATACGATTAACTTATACAATTGTCACAAAGGAAATCGTATATAACCCTATATTTGATTCGATCATATCTTTATGTGTTGTTCAACGGGCTGGTACTGTGCATTTTGCGAAGAGATAACTTGTGCAATTCTCACAACCTTTTTTATTTTATTTTATGGAAGTTCGATGCATGCTCGTCTCCAAAACAAAAATTATGTCATGGTATCTTGTATGAGAGGTACATTGAACAGTATCAATATATAGGTTAATACATATCGGTGGATAACCATGAAGTGCTCCCTCCGTTCACACAAACAAGTTGCAAAAACCACGGCCGCTGGCTATCATATGGTCCAGCAGGAAGAAAACTCGTTGAGGCAATGAATTGATAGCATACAAGCTGGGGACGGTCCCCATTTATTTTGTCGCTACCTCTGGAGCAAGTGACAGTCTTAAAGCGAAAATTAAATGCCTTTTTTTTTTCGTAGACGACGTCGACGCCGCTTGCAACTTGTCTTATTGCAAATAACAAAAACAAGTCGGTCGTTTCTCTGCTTTCTTCTTCTTCTTCTTCTTCTTCTTTTCTCTCTCTTTCGAGTGCAAGTCGGCAGTTTCAGTTACATGTTCACGCATGTTATAATCGGCTGAATTTTGACGGTGCTAGAACCAGAGTAGTAGATTGTATCTCACAAGTCACAAGTGCCTTATGCTTTGACACTGTATATTACACAACCATGCATCTTTAATGTCTCCGTTTGATATATTACTATTTGCGCTTTTCTACTGTTTCCTCTCAAAAATAAAAGATGGATGTGCATAGTTCTATATATGATATATTGATTCGTTCGTGAGGGGCTTCTGAGAAAACATATGTACTTGTTTACTTCTCTAGACTTCTTGTCTTTAATTTAGTGGTTCAATTTACCCGTTTATATTCAGTACAACCAGCCTGATTTTAAGAATAATTGCATGGCAAGATTTGCAGTATACTTGCTATATAACTTTAATTAGTGATTAATTGTTAAAAATATAGTTGTATTTCTTATAAAACTGTAACATCATTATAATATGTCTCTACCGAAATACGCGAAGTAGATATTTGTCTTTTTCTATGAATTAACGAAAGGATTTCTTTACTTTTTTTAATAAAAAAATTATTATGAAAATTTCTAGCCCTTAGCGAAGAGGCTACCTTTAATATTACTTATTTATATTTATGTAGATATGGTCCTTGAATTTTCGGTGAGCAGACTCAACCTCTGTAACCAATCCTAATAAATGGACTAGCTAGATAGCTAGCTTCAAAATTATATAACATCGTGTTTAATGCTTGGGTATTTTTTTTCGAGTGGAGTAGTGGTCCAGACCTGAACAAAAGAGATAGTCTCATCCGGACACAGGAATGCATTCTGTTTTCTTGCATATGCCTGGTCCATTCAGATCCTCGCATGGATATATAGATGGGCTTCTAGATCGATCTCCACTATTTCCTGCATGTGCAGAAATATATTTTAATTATTCGAGGGTTCTCTCAAACCAAAATAAAATACTCTCTATAATTCTAGCTATGAGGAGAATTGAACTGACCGGGTAACTTCCATTATTTTCCAGATACATGCATATGCCTTCCCTTTCTTCTCTCGATTGGATTAACAACGTATTTGCACAATGCATGGGAATATGGGATTGGGATCGATGTATGAACAGTATGATAGTAGTTGCTTTTGCTCCTGTCAAAATACCCGTGCTGGACGTGACGCTTGTTCAAGTCAAAGTCTTGCCAGCCTTTCCGTTTTATATTAGTATTTCCAGAACTTTCTACCATGCATGCATGCAGCCAATTAACGGCGGCTAATGATTCATAACGTTTTTTGCATGCTATGAAATGTGTTGCTTTCCATTTTCGAGGGGATATGCATGCAATATATGTATGTTATGTATCGAGATCGGCCCAAGTCACTATTGGGGGGAAATATATATATATGTGGCCTAACATTAGGTAGGACCGTAGGAGTAATACAAAATGTGGAACATTAACCTGTGTTAGCTGTGGGACCGATTAACTAATTAATCCTTCTCTCTTTCGCCATTCCGTTGGTACATATATGAAGAAGTTTGTCAAAATTTAAGGATTCCAAATTGAAGGAATTAAATGACCTAGCTAAGGGGGATCCATTCACATCGGTGCATGCATGTTTAAGTTTGTCGTTTATACTTTTATCAGAATTTGATTAGATGACCCCAATTGATTAGCCTTGCGGTGTCGTCATGAAAGATTATGTACGTGTGCTGATGCTGATCGATCAGCGCATCCTAGAGAGCCAGCCATATATGCTAATTTATTTTCGAGGAAACATTGCCATTTCTACTTGTGGGGGAAAGCAGGTTGCAGGTGCAGACAGAAGTTGTCAGAGAGAGTCAGCATCTCAAGTACTGAAGTCCAAAGTAAACGACAAGAAACCTTAGTTAGCTGATAAAGGGCTCGATCGATCGACGGCCAGCAGGCGCTCGTACAAAGCAGTAAAATTGCTCACTGCAAAGTTCGGACAACACGTGGAGTACTTCATCTGACTCAACAGGCTACCGGACACGCCATGCATGTCTGCCATCGGAAGCACTAACTTTGAAGCGTATATGGGCCGGGGCTACCAATGTAAATGAGTCACCCAATGAGAAAATCAGGCCCAGTACTAGAGCAACTTAATTACTTATTACTTTCATCCTATCCTCTCTCTCTCTTTACTTTCATCCTCTCAAACTAGTCCCGAGAGTTCGGCCACGCTTTTTCGGACCAGCCTCAGCTAGCATTGCACTGCCTAGGCACAACATGTGGCGGGCCAAACCGACATGACATGTGGTGGGCTGGGTTGGTATGGCACAAATAACGAAGCTAGGTTAGGCCGAGCCTAAGAATCGAGCACGTCGGGCGGCACAGCACAGCCCGCTCCAATGGCTCGTGCTTAGGCCAGTACAACTCGAGAATCTCGAAGCACTTGGCGTAAACTGTGGCACACGACAGACAGCACTAAGGCAGTGATGCATAGTGGTAGTTGGCACCTCACCTTGACATTGTTATCGTGGTCACCGTTGCCATGGCCATTGAGAAGAGGGGAGGAAGACTGCTACCGTGGTTTGTCGGTGACTGGCCATGCCAACTCGCCACCCTAAAATCCTCACCGCGCCGGCCTCTACTCGGATCTGGGAGAAGGGAATGGGACAAACGGATAGCCGCCACCATCGTGGTAAGCGCACAGTCGCCACCATCCCCCTCACAGCCATCGCCGCTCATATCTGGGAGAGAGGGAGACAGGAAGGCTACTCGCCGCTATTGTGGAGACCACTGCTATGTACAGCATCGCCACTTGTAGCCTCCAGTCATCCCTCCCTCCGATTCCACCGCATTGGCAATCGGTGATCGCCGCCCCAAATCGATCCACGAATGGCTCTAGGGCGCGCCCATGCATTTGCAGATTTGGGCAACGCCGCTTAAGGCCCGAGGTACCGTCAACAAAGGAGGGAGAGGTCGAGAGGGGAAGACCACAACTGCACCACCCATACAACAACATCAAGCCACCATCCACCTCAGATTGTCAACCACTGTGCTCACATCTGGCCATTCGAGCCATGGTCGTCGCAGGCAGGAGAGGGAGAGATAGCAAGAGGAAGGGTGAGGGTGTGAGATGGTGAGAGTGAGTAGGAGAGAGGCGATAGAGGGTGGGGTAGGTAGGGGAGGATGCGAGCTGCACCGCCTACGGGACTATGCGAGAGGGAGAGGGGGAGACTTCAGCATGACTTCACGAGAAGGAGTGGGAGAGACGTGGTGTGAATTCGCAAGAGGGAGAAGGAGAGGGAGAGATACCCATGTGACTTCACGAGAAGGAGAGGGAGAGATACGGTGCGACTTTGCGGAAGGGAGCTAGGGACTTGCATGCAGGGCACACAAACATAGCAATGGTGCTCACGACAACAGTCGATGAGGCATGCAACGCAACAGTCGTCTATCCATGCTTTTGCAGTGACAAGATGGAGGAAATGAAGAGGGTAGACTACTAGAGGAGTTGTGTGTGTCTATCCATGGAGAATTGATCATTTGCCTCATTTTAGTTGGTGCAATTGATCATTTACCCTGTTTATCTCACTGACTTGTGGCCCTAGGGCCCACATGTCAGTGAGACATCACGGGGCAAATGATCAATGACACAAGTAAGTGAGGGAAAATCATTAATTATTCCTTTATAGTGACATGACGGAGCACAGAAAGTGGGCAGGCTGGCACATGAGTGGTGACTAGTGGGTGATGAGTGAGAGAGGAAGTAAAATTAGGCAATAGGCAAATAGAAATGGGTAGATGCAACATTCTTATTCTCTATGGCTATAAAGTCTCCTCCTCCCCTCATTTCTTCACCACACAACTCAAGCAATAAATTCCCTACTCTCTCTAGCTCTCTATCGCTCAATATGTCGGTATGTTCAGCAAAAAGAAGTAGAGGAATCCAGCAAGGGGGCAAGGCGCAAGCAAGCACACCCCACAACCCTCCTGGTTCTCCTCTCGGGTGCGATGATGCTTACATCAATCCTTATCAACTCTCTCCGGGCATGGGAGACTATAGTTTGGATGACTGTTATATAGACGGTATGGTGGGCTATGAGTATGTCGCCTTCACGAACTTCTTAGCCCAGTCCTAGAGTCACATGATGTGATTAGAGAATCATCTTTGCACCATTCATCGGAGAAAGAGTGGAGTGCTAGAAGCACATGGCCAGGAAGATCAACATTGTAAGCGACCAAAAATAGGTAACTGAAGTTCGTAATTATCGCAAAAATGAATTGACCGTAGATTCGGGTGGACGGACGAGGCATGTGAATCGGCACTACAAAGCGTGCCAACAAAAGTTGGGACAAACCCAAGGACAAGGTGTGCAGACAAAGCTAAACATTTTGGTTTAAACTACTGTAAGTACGTGGATGTACCCCCAAGTAGCACGCGATGAAATAGCATGATTTATAGTTTCAGAAGATCTACCTATTATGATGGACGAGAGCCATAATTTTGAAAAAAATGATCCAACACGGCTTTTGCTCACGGTACCAACATGTGAGAAGAACCACCAAATATGATATTATAGCGATGTACAATATAGAGCTAGATACACTGAAAGAAAAATTCCTAAAAATTAGCTTTTCTTTTGCTTAACTTTTGATATTTGTATTTCCTGTCATCAAAGAACTTGCTACCTTAGTGTTGTTGCCTATTACTTAGATGAATAGTATAACCTAAACAAGAGAGTCATAAGGTTTAGGTTAATGGATGACGCACACACAGAGAGGCCATTACCGAACTTATACTTGAGGTAATTTGCGATTTTAAGATAGATAATTCTTTATATCACACTTGATAATGCTTTAGCGAATACGACGGCCATGCAGTTTATTAGCTGTCGGGACCCAGATTTACAAATCTGAAACCCTCTGTGTATACTGCACTAGTCCAGGATCACGCTAGTGCACACAGTGGAAACATAGATGAAATACCATTCCATACAACGAATTAATTAAGAAGAAGCAAATTATTATTAAATAAAGCAAACGACCTTATGGTCAATGTTTACACCATTATGCCTTAAGGGCTTAAGAAATAAATACTATTGCAGCGGAAAAGATAAATTGAACCATTCGACATGCCACAGGCAATCGTCTGGGGAACGCCTTCCTAATCCACGTAGTCTTCATAGATTTCCTCCTCATGATATTCATTATCTCCTTCAAGAATCGATCAACAAGGGCATAAAGCCGTGAGTACAAAGGTACTCAAGAAGTCGTAGGGAAATGATGCAATATATTTATGCACGGCTTGACAATGATGGCTATATAGTTCTTTTGCAGAAAGCAATAACTTGAATTGAAATACAATAAATAGATTGAAAGTGTATTTATGAAAACATAAATAAATAACTGATAGATCAATGATAGACAACAAAACAACAGTGAACTCCCGCTCACATCCCAACAATTCCACATTCCACATTTTATGAAACACTCTATACCCCGTGTGAAATTCCGGGCTTTGTCCATGATCATGACGCGCTATTCGAATAGTTTTACACTCTGCAGAGGTTGTACAACTTTACCCACAAGACATGAACATCTCTTTGCGCAATCGACAATAACACACTGCCTTTGGTGTGTCGCAGAGATATCATGACAAAGCCTTTACAATGCACTGTCTAAACTCGGTACTACCCGCTAAGGTTTCGCCCTTTAGGGCCCCCTCTTGCGCTTTGCGAATCTACCCGCCCATCCCGAACCCACACCACCAACTAGCAAGACTCAAGGCTAGACATTACAAATTAATCGCCTAGGTCTGTCCCATTCCGCACATGTGGTAGTACGTTAGGCCCAGTTCAATGGCGCACAAGATTAAGTCCTTAAGTTGTCTCGAGCAAGACATCCACATCCCAATATGCTAGAAAGCACCCTTTTACTTCACGATCACTTGCCCGAGGGAAAACAATTCGTTCAACCAAGACCAATGGTAAACCCCGCCATGGTACAACAAATTTTACAACAGTGTCTAACGGCCACGATTCAATATCTCATTAAGTCAATATTAACATTATTCACATGTGACATGAATCCCAACGTATATGTAAGCATGTCTAAGCATAGCTACGATAACCCAATGTTGGTATAATGATTATGTCCAACTAGTAATGTCCCAACCTAGGTTTAACAATGGATACATGGCATACAACCAATCAAGGTGGCATAATGTCAGCTAGGTATACATCTACACCCATTAAATAAACATTGATACGTAAATAGCATGCAAGTGTATAAAATAAATTACTTTGCAAACATAGGATCAATATGATCAAAGGATTATGACTTGCCTTGCTGATCTAGTGCTGAATTGTAACATCTCGAAAAATGCAATAATATAAAAATTCATATTTTGAATTTGCATATCTTTGTTTTTGATTTTTCCTGACATGATTGGAATTTATTTGGATTTCTTTGGATTTTTGTATTGAATGAAAAATCAAACAACTAGAATTTAAGAATGGATAATGGTAAAAAGATAAAAAGGTAAAAGATAAATTTTGGAAAAATTGCCATAGAACCTTAACCACTCTGGTAAGTCAGTAAAATCAAGAAGTAAAATTTTATGCACAGAAAAATGGGTAAATAAAATGAATGACACCTCTTTTTGACTAGAAACAGTACAAGTAAAAATTAATGAAAAATATTCGAAGTATATATGAAGCTGGAAAAATTACCATAGCACCCTCAATTCAGTGTTTACACCTGGTAAAAATCTCAGGATTTGATCATGTCGGCAAAGCCCTCTAATAATTCAAAAACAGAAACAATTAAAAACTAGAAATCCTAATGTCAGAATTTATATAAAATATTAACTTGAGGTTTTGACTTTAAATTTTTATGGAGATATAATTAAGACAAAATTAATCCCTATAAAAAGTTTTGAAAATAATTAATATGATTTACATTCCAAAATAAATAAAATACTGAAATTCAAATCCTGTACAAGTCCACAGTGTCAGAATTTTAAATAATTCATTACAAGGTATTTTAACCTCAAATTTTTACTGGATATTAGAAACTACCAGAGAATGTCGGTCAAAAAGTTTAGCAATTATTAAACTTGATCTGTTGTCCGTTTTAATGCTCACATGGAGCTTGTCTCGGTCAGACTTATCCTCTGACTCACCCTCACTCACTGACATGTGGGGCCAGCCTCTTTTCCGTAACGGTTGCTGGCGGCAACGGAAAAGCGTCGCTCTCACTGCCTCGTGGCCCTGGGACCCACCCGTCAGCCCTGGCTTCACTGCCCCTCCTCCTTTTCCCCTCTCGCCCGAGACGAACTCGAAGACTCCCGAGCCCTCGCTCCTTTCCTCGCCGATTCAACGCATCGCCGTGCCATCTCTACCCGACCAAGGCCACGTCTGTCTTGACCTTTCCCCACGCCATACCGGTCACGTTCTCACGTCGCTTCCCTGCCGGTGAGACACTGCGCTGCTTCATTGCGCAAGCGCCAAACCGAGCCGCATTCCTTCCCCATGTTCAAACCCCGTGCAACATCGTTCCTTGGCTATAAATACCGAGTGCCATCGCATTGAACTCCCTTCTCTCAGCTACTCATAGAACCAACCAATCAAGCCGAAGTCGTGTTCTTCACCATTTGCGCCAGAAAAACAGAAAGGGGGGGAGAACTCCAATTCGGTCGAAATTGGTATCCATCGTTGCAATTGATTCTTCCTCTAGCACCATCCGACATCCTATTTTACTCATCACGCCGGAACTCCATTTCTTTTCGCCTGCAGACCATCCTCACTGGGCGCCCTTCTTCCTCGGCTCCGGTGCATGGTGGCGGCCCAACCTGTCGCTTCTCCGGCCCGGACAACCGCCAAAATGGAATGCCCTGACCCCGTAGATGCTTAAACCACTACCGATTCAACCGGGGAACCACTGCTTCTCTTCTCCGGCGGGCTCCTTCTCCTTCCGCCGCATGCCGCCGGTGGCAGCTCGCTCCGGCCGTCCCCGTCGACGAGCGCCCCCACCCACGTGTGCGCCGTGACCCTCTGGAGCCTGCCGTGCCACCCATTCGGCCGGAGACTCGCCGGAGAGCCGTCGCTGTCGTGCCCTAGCCGTCGCTCTGTTTTCCCTCATCGACCAGCCCGCCGCTTGTCACCGGTCAAGCATTTTCAGCAAAGGTGAAATACGCCTTCCAGTTCCGAAAGCGTATTTTCAATATTTTCAGTCTATTTCAATACCCGAAATGATACAAATGCTTATAACTTTTGTATTGTAGCTCCAAATGAAGTGAAACAAAATTTTATATTCATCTAAAATCTAGTTCTTCCAGAATATAAAATAATATTTTGAAAATGTTCGCTGGATAAATTTGAAATTCAAATTTAAAGAAGAGGCTTAAATAAGTGCTACATATTAAAAAGTTGTAAACAAACTTAAAAATGAATGGAACCAATTTTAGTGAAATACTCATGCCTCCAGGAGTTCAAATATACAAAAATATTTAAGTTTCATTATTGTTTGAATTACTTTGTATTAAAGATTGTATTCAACGCATTAGAAAATTCAAATAAGCATAATTTGAATTAAAGAAATATGGAATAAGTAAAATTTAGTTTCTAAATATTAGCATGGCAGTAGAATACCATAGTTTGCCAAAATACTTAACAAATGAACTTAATTTGAATTATCTTGAAAAATGTGAGATAACTTAAATGTAAATATGGCATAGAAAGTCAAATGGTTGTAGTATAGGTCAAATGAATTCAAATAATCACCAAACCCATTTTATTATACCTCTGGCATTGCAAGTATCTCAGATATAATATAATATTTAAATATTACTACATAAAACAGTAAATGTTTAATAGTCAAAGTGTTAATATTTGCATATCGGAATAGTTACAACTTTCACGAATAAACTTCAAATTTGATAAAACCAAATCCTATAGCTCTGAAAAATAGTACCCTTACTGATTAGGTAAAAATATCTTATGTTAGTGCTAGGTTGAAATAAAATAATGTTAAACCCTAATGATCGTTTATAGGAAAAACATTGCGGATAAAAGCCAATGGTCGTAAAACCAACTATAAATCACTTCTAATATCATACCCTGTTAATACCTAAAAAATGAGTAGATTATCCGAGGCGGTATAGCCGCAATCTTATATCAAAAGCTGAACCCTTAACGAGTAGTAAATTACACCATCAAGCCTTTTCATCGATCCGTAGAACCTCTCGTCTAAATGCAAATGTATTAGAAATAAGTTTAGAAACGATATTTGGGATATGTACTACCATATTCTAGAAAAATATTTCATTTACCACTTTCATTTCAACTAAATCCTGCTAGTTGAATACCCCCAAAAAGTATGATTGTCGCAACCTTTTATATCACCTAAGCATTTTGAACTAAGAAAATAATGTCTCGTCTAAACACTAAAATGTATGAAATCAACCTAGTTTTGTTCATCAAAGTATATACTATCCAATTCCGAAGAAATAATCTTATTTCGTCATGTTTGGCATATAAACTTTAATAGTCAAATAACCCCTAGTTTTATGTTTAATGAACCTTGTCGCAATAAGAATTAGTGAACCTTGTAATAAGGATTTTGTACTTAATATATTTGTATCACCAGAACCTTCTTAAAAACTATAAATAAATCTACTTAACTAACTTATCAATCATAACTTAATCAAAACCCTTCGTGTGCAAATCTTAGGGCTAAGTGCTATTAGCATAACCTTAACTGGTGTTTCAATTCTTTTAATCCAAATAATTTTTAGCATCTATAATTCAAGTTTTAAATACTAGAATTCATTATTTTAGCCTCTTGAATTGTAATTCAAGATTAGATAATCTATCCAAGGAAACCATGTTTTGCTCATCCTAAAAGCCATTAACTTTATGAGTATGTAATTATCTAAATCATAACAAACAAATCATATAATCCAAACCCTAAATCATTCTGTTTTCTGCAATGAATCTTTATTTGATTTTCATCTGTCCTCTTTTCGCCTTATTGAAGTTTATTATTTGCTTTATTTTCCGATCGATCGACGTGTAGAGTTCGACGTCCCTTCCTCCGTCGTTACCTCCGTCAGCCGTGATCGCGTCTTCGTCGTAAACGATATATAAGCAAGGCAAGCACCCCCTTTGACCATCTTGATCCCAGAATTTAATTTGCATTGTTTATTAAAATGTTTCATGCATACGCTTACTTTCGTAAATTGCTATTTTATGGTAATCGTAGTTATACCGTTGTCTCATGAAACTTCCTTGATAAGTATGAATATGTGAACCTTGATAACCATAGATTGCTTAGACAATTACTTAATGTCGCCTCGGGTATATACGATTACTTTTATCCATGCTTAGCCATGCTTTTAGATTAAATGATGATGATGATCAGATCAAAATGTGTTCCTTGTGAAATGGAAAATGTTGTCATTGTAGCTGTTGGCTATGGGTACTTTGATTAAAAACCCAAAATAAAACTATGGTTTCGATGCGGGCGATTATTGGCAATAGCCGGAGGTGCAGAGGGATTTGCACGTAGTTAGGGTGGAGTATCGCCCGTGTCAATTTAAGGACCGAACTCAGTGTTGTATGATCCAAGATGATTTGTGCAAACCACAAGTGTTGTTATGGGGCTTCCTTAAACCAATTAAGTTATCTAGTTTAACTTTGCACATTGGTAGGCTGAAGTAGTACGGGCTTTCCTTTCGGGTTTGTTTCACGGGTGCCCACACCGAGGTGTTGGGAACAACACTTACCAATATAACGGTGTGCGCCACGCCTATGGGGAGTTCCAACATTCCTATGCTCGAGTTCTCCCACTATAGCGTGGGTTTTATCGTCCGGTGGTGGTGCAAAGTTAGATTAGATAATGTAAAGGTTTTCGTCATGAACATTCGCCACACGCTTAAAGTGCGTGAAACTTGTGGCAAAAAGAAAAGGTCATGACTTGTGGGTACAGTTGTACACCTCTGCAGAGTGAAAATCTAATCGATTAGCCGTCCCCTCGGTCATGGGAAACTTGGTGAACTTGCACTAGTTAAATGTTTAATTTTCTAAAATGGGTTGTGGTTTGGAACTTGTTTAGCAACTTTTGTTTTCATGTCAAAGGATCGACATTGATGGATTCCATTTCTGGATTATTCGATATTCACGATGGGTTGTGAATATATTACTTATGCGTTACTTATTTCATATCAGTCAATTATGCTTTTACAAATTCCGTTTGCAAATAACTTGTTTTACAATGTCAATTCCGCTTTATGCAAATTAACTGTAGTAGCCTCCTTTGAAATGGCCTGCATATATTATAGGCTTTGCTCAAGTCTTGCGGAGTACGTATGTACTCACCCTTGCTTATATGTGGTTTTTAGGTGGTTAAGTTGTCGAAGCTTCGAGGTTCCTTTCGTTGCAGGTTGCGGGTTTTTCTCTTCGTCGAATCTTTCTAGGGATTTATGCCTTATCGGTTGCCTGCGGGTGTTGGATGGGCACACTACAAGACTTTACTTCTTTTGCTGCTATATCTCTGATTTGTAAGAGTTTCTTTATGTAATAGCTTCCGCTTAATTAATATTTGTTGTATGGTTGTGATTCCAATTGGTGTATGTGCGTACTAGCTACTGATCATGGGACTAGTAAGGAAATGCACATTAGATTTCTATTTTTGCAAGTTTGTAAAAATGGGGGTCGTTACATGAATCTTGGTCTTCGAAGTCTTCGTTCGCCCCCTCGGAATTAGCGTCTACCGGAAAAGAAAGCAACGAAACCAAATAAATGCAAAACAGAGACTCAAACAAGCTCAAAACTGAAAATAAATGGCTCTGGAAGACAGATCTTGATTTTAGAAAAATTTAGAAACTTGAATCGCCTCAATCGGAGTTCGTATGAGTGAGAACGGGCCTCCGAAAGATTAAATTCAGAGAAAATACAGAAAATCGTAAAATCGAATTTCGGATTTATTTTTGTACTGGAAAAGGATTTATTGCGCAACGCTGATGTCATCGGGTTCACGGTGGACTGGGTCCACGGCGCTGCGCCGGTCCACCGTGAACCCGGCGCACCTGGACGCTATCGCCGACGCAGTGACGGCTCGGCCGACGCGGCGGTACGACGCGCGCGCCACGCCAAATGGCCGACGCAGCGCCACGCTGCCGCACATCCGCAACTTAGCCGACGGACGGCAAGGAGGCGGGTTGCGGCGCAGGGCGACGCGGCGAGATCTGGAGCATCTACCGCGATCGGACGGCCAAGATCAAGCGAGGGCGACGACGGCGAGGCAATAAGCGGAACCGCCGGACGCGAGGAAGAAGGACCGCAAGCGGCGAAAGATGGCCGGACGGGCGCGGGCAAGGCGGAATCGAGAGGACGACGCGGAGAACGCGAGGGACCAACGATCGCGCGGAGACGCACCGAAGGCGAAGAAGAAGACGGCGGAAGGTCTCGCACGCGGAAGCAACGGCGAGCTCGCGCGAGCGGCAATGGCGGCCGGGCAATGGAGGTAGGGTAAAGGGCGGCGCGAGGAGGCGATCCTCGGGAGGGGTGCGGCGCTTAAATAAGCTGCCTCGGGGCGTGTTCGACCCGAGACCGAGAGCGCGGCGTCGGCGGCGCAGGACTCGAACGGCGGCGCTAGGGTTTCGCGCGCGACGTGGCCGCATCGCAACCGTCCACGCGTCGTCCATCCGACGGCGGTGGCGCGTGGGCTGACTGGGCCGGCGGCTGGGCCAAGCGAGGCGGAGTGGGCCGCAGAGGATTCGGCCCGACAGCATTTTTTTTTGGAAATTAAAATCATTTTCCGATTTTATATAATTCCAGAAATTCGAATAAATTCAGAAAAATCCCCAAAAATACAGAAAAATCCCTTTGAGCACAAGGAACCCAACTAAAACTGAAATTCTTGATTTTGATGAATAGTTTAGTCAAATTAAATCCTTTCATTTAAGGAAAATTCAAATTAAGCTGGGATTAATTCAAGAAAATGCAAATGGTTTATTTTTGAATTCAAACATTCCAAAACTCAAATTTTGGGATGTTACAAACCTCCCCCCCTTAAATGGAATCTCGACCTAGATTCAGTCGCTAGAGAATAGGTGGGGAAATTCGACTTCAGATCCTCTTCTCGCTCCCAAGTTGCTTCCTCTTCGAATGATGGCTCCACCGACTTTGCAAAACGGATGATCTTGCTTCTCGTGATACGCTCTGCGATATCCAAAATTTTCACCGTTGCTCCTTGTAGGTAAGATCCTCTTGCAAATCAATGGCTTCCAATGGCATCTGTTCCTCGCACAAGCGGACATTTCTTCAATCGCGATACATGGAACACATCATGGATTCCAAAGAAAGATCGAGGCAATTCCAACTTGTAGGCAACCTCGCCTCTTCGCTCCAAGATTTTGAACGGTCCCACATATCTAGGGGCAAGCTTTCCTTTTACTTGAAATCTCTTAACTCCTTTGAGAGGGTGACTCGAGGTAAACATAATCATTGGGCTCAAACTCAAATCTCTGCGACGGTTATCTCGCATAACTCTTTGTCCGCTTTGAGCGATCTTCAAGCGGTCTCAATTAGCCGAACTTGCTCTTCTGCTTCTTGCAAGATGGCGAGGCCAAACAATTGTCTTTCTCCGACTCCTTCCGGTTGAGAGGAGTTCGCACTTTCTCCCATATAATGCTTCAAAGGCGACATCTCGCAAACCGGCTTGATAACTATTGTTATACGAAAACTTCAGATAGGGCAAACACTTGTCCCACTTGGCACCATAAGTTAAGGCACAAGCCCTTAACATATCTTCAAGAATCGATTCACACGCTCATCATCCATCGGTTTGAGGGTGATAGGCGATCAATCGAGATGAGTTCCCATGGCTTGATGCGCATCGCCAAAAACGAGAGGTAAATTGGCTTCCTCTATCGACACTATCTTCTTAGGCACTCCGTGAAGACCGACGATCCTTGACATATATAATTCGCTAATTTATCTCCTGCATAGGTAGTCTTAAGCGGGATGAAGTGAGCTACCTTAGTCAATCGATCCACTATTACCCGGATCGAGTCATAACTCGCTTGGGTCTTAGGAAATCCGTAATGAAATCCATACCGATTTCTTCCCACTTCCATTCGGAATCTTCAATGGTCAGAGCAATCCTGCCGGCCTTTGATGCTCGCTTTGACCTTCCGCGGACATCACAAAGTGCAACATACTCGCAATCTCGCTTCATACTAGGCCACCAATACCTTTCCTTGAGGTCTTGATACATCTTGGTACTTCCAGGATGAATGGAGTATAAAGTCTCATGCGCTTCCTTGAGAATCAACTCCTTAAGTTCTTTCTGATCTGGTACGCAAATACGCTTCTCATACCAGATAGTACCTTGTTCATCTTCGGTGAATCCTTGGGCTTTTTCTTTCTTCATATTGCTCTTAATCTCCTTGATGTCGGTATCATCAACCTGTGCTTCTCGAATCTGATCTTCCAACGTAGGGCGTAGTTCCAAAGTAGCTAAATACCCTTCTTGAACCAATTCCAAACTAAGCTTCTCAAATTCCTTATAGAGGGCTGGCTCACTTTCCCTAATCATCAGAGTATTGCAGTAACTTTTTCTTCTTAAAGCATCGGCTACGACATTGGCCTTGCCTGGATGATAATGAATCCCAATGTCATAGTCCTTAATCAATTCCAACCATCTTCTTTGTCTCATATTGAGGTCAGCTTGGGTAAAGATATACTTTAAACTCTTATGATCAGTATAAACCTCACAACGATTACCAATGAGATAGTGACGCCAAATCTTTAAAGCATGCACTACGGCTGCTAATTCCAAATCATGGGTAGGATAGTTAACTTCATGTGGCCTTAGTTGTCGCGAAGCATACGCTACAACCTTCTTATCTTGCATTAGCACACAACCGAGTCCTTGTCGGGATGCATCACAGAATATCTCAAAATTCTTCCTATTATCTGGCAGAATAAGCACTGGGGCAGTTGTCAAACACTTCTTTAACTCTTGAAAACTTTGCTCACACTCCGATGTCCAAACAAATTTTTCTCTTTCTTTAAGAGTTGAGTGAGCGGTCTAGCTTTTCTAGAAAACCCTTCTATGAACCGGCGATAATATCCCGCCATTCCAAGAAAACTTTGAATTTGGGGTACAGTCTTGGGTGACTCCCAACATAGCACATCTCGTACCTTTCCAGGGTCAACAGCGACTCCTTCTCCTGATTTGACATGACCTAGGAAAGCAACTTCTTTCATCCAGAACTCACATTTACTAAACTTTGCATAAAGCTGATTCTCTCTTAGCTTCGTTAAAATTTGGCGCAAGTGATCCTCATGTTCTTCCTCACTTTTGGAGTAGATTAGAATGTCATCAATGAAAACAACAACAAACTTGTCCAAATATTCCATGAATACCTTATTCATCAAGGTCATAAAGTAGGCAGGGGCATTAGTCAATCCAAAAGACATCACGGTATACTCATACCGTCCCATACCGAGTAACAAAAGCTGTTTGGGTATATCCTCTTGACGAATCTTCAACTGGTGATATCCTCGATCTCGAGTCAATCTTCGAGAACACTCCGGCTCCTTGAAGTTGGTCAAACAAATCATCGATTCTGGGCAGAGGGTACTTATTCTTGATGGTGACCTCATTAAGTGAGCGGTAATCTACACACATTCTCTGAGTTCCATCTTTCTTTTCAACTAGAAGAATTGGTGCTTCCCATGGTGAAGAACTTGGTCGAACAAAACCTTGATCTTGTAGCTCTTTGATCGGTCTCTTTACTTCGGCTAACTCATTAAAGGTGCATCCTATAAGGTCTCTTGAAATGGGTGGCGCTCCAGAACTAGTTCTATCAAGAACTCTATATCTCGATTCGGTGGCATCCTGCAACTCATCCTAAACACATCAGAAATTACATTTGGCGATCGTACATTTTCCAAACTTATTCCTTTGGCACTACAAACTTTAATCACATCGGACCGATCCAAGCGGCTTGAACTTTTAACTTGGCTCCATCTGGATCGGTTAGAGTGATCTCTATTCCCACAATCCAAAATCGCTTGGTTCTTGGAGAGCCAATCCATTCCTAGGATCACATCTAGGGACTTGGTGTCTAGGACAATAAGGTTGGCTAGAAATTCTACCCTCCAATTAATATCTTAACTGGGGTAGCCTTGGTTCGTACTCAAATCGTAACCGTGAGATTGCACTAATAAAACAGTCTTAAGAGGCATTGTCTTTAATTGATGCTTTGCAAAGAAAACTTCGAGAAACAAACGAATGCGTAGCTCCGAATCAAACAAAACCATGGCGTATGCCGAGTTGACTAGGAGCTTATCTAGTATGACGCCCGGTGCGGTCGGCATCCTCGGTGGTGACGTGATTCACACGGCCTCTTCCAAAGAAAGCGCGGAGTTCGTGGCTTGATTAGGAGTCCGGGCACTCCACGCCCCGCTTCCCGGGTGGGGTCTTGGTGGCGAGATCCCAAATTGAAACGGATCAAGGCCACAGCCTTGCTTCTCGGGGCAATTATTGGCATAGTGACCGAGTTCATGATAGTTGAAACAGGTGACTCCTGCAGCTGGATTACTATTCCTCTGAGGTGGATTGTTGTTGGTGCTGAGGTTGCGATTGCCTGGAGGAGCTGGGCGAGGTGCTGGTGCAGGGGTCCTCATTGCATTCGGAGGAGTGAAGCGAGTAGGCCGTTGAGCATTGGTTCGACCGTCTGCATTGGTGACTCGATGGGCTCCATGTCAGATCATCTTTCTCTTACGGGATTCTTCCACCCCGACGAGATTCCTCAATAAGCATAGCTTTATCTACAAGGTGTCGAAAATCTGCATAGTCATTGCCAATGACTTGCACCTTTAGTCCTCGGATTGAGTCCACGCTTGAACTTCTTCCGCGAGCATCATCTGTAGCCACATCCTCTGGAGCGTAGCGAGCGAGTTGAGTGAATTTATTAAGGTATTCACTCACCGACATTCCTTCCTCGCTAAGCTCTCGAACTCATTCTTCTTCATTTCCACCTTTCCATCGGGAATATGAGAGTGGCGAAAGCGGTGGAAAACTCGCCAAGTGATAGTCCGAGGGTCGTCATGGGCAAGATCAGAGTTCTCCCACCATTCACATGGCGGTGCCCTCCACCGGTGAGCGGCATAGAGAACCTTCTCACGATTGGTGCATGGGCAATTTCAAGCTTCTTCTCAATGGAGCGGATCCAATCATCGGCGTCCAATGGTTCTGAAGAGTTGGAGAAAGTTAGCGGACGAGTCCTCATAAATTCGCTAGCTTGACCGAGACGAGCTTGAGGAGGTGCAATGCAGCTTGGTTCTGGCTGGTTTAACAAAGTTAGCTAGGCAACTGCAGTGCAGTTCTGCGATTCATCATGTTGTTCATGTTTTGCATCATGGTGTTCATAAGCTGAGTCTGAGCTGCCAGAAAATATCCCATGTTCTGGTCCATCATCGCGGTGGTGGCGGTGCATTGGGGTTGGAGTTGGTGTTGACACTGGCACTGGCATCCACGGGTGAACTGCGATCGGCTCCAGAACGAGTGTCAACCATCTGAGATGCAGCACAAGGGTTTGATAGGTAAGAGGGAAAAGCAGTAGACGAATGGTAAGATCATCTAGGAAGAAGGTAATACCAGTGGACAAAAGGATACAAATTAAAGGCTTCAAATTAAAGAGGCAAATAAAGCTTTTTCAATTAAAGGTATGGTTGTAACACCGTGCTTGGGGCAAGGGTACAACATACCGTGCACACAAGCAATGAAAATCCCAGATACGCGGACTAAACGTGAATCGAATCGAAAAGGGAAAAACATGCTCAACACCGCCGAGCACAAAACCCTATCTTATATGGTAGTCTTCTGATATATCTTTGATGGCTTGATTCATCGTCTCCTTGATTTGATTCCTTGCAAAAGGCTCGAGGTTTTGAGAAGTTTCATAAGATAAGTTCAATTTAAATTTCGAAACCATGTTTCAGCAAAGGAAAGGAATAAGAACCTAAGAATAAGACGAGGGGAGACGAAAACTATTAAGTACCAATTTTGTTGGTTTGATTTAGAAAATAATTTTGAAGACCATGCTAACTAGGATAGCGACCTACAATGATATGGCTCGATACCATCTCTGCTGGGACCCAGATTTACAAATTGAAACCCTCTGTGTATACTTGACTAGTCCAGATCACGCTTAGTGCACACAGTGGAAACATAGATGAAATACCATTCCATACAACGAATTAATTAAGAAGAAGCAAATTATTATTAAATAAAGCAAACGACCTTATGGTCAATGTTTACACCATTATGCCTTAAGGGCTTAAGAAATAAATACTATTGCAGCGGAAAAGATAAATTGAACCATTCGACATGCCACAGTAATCGTCTGGGAACGCCTTCCTAATCCACGTAGTCTTCATAGATTTCCTCCTCATGATATTCATTATCTCCTTCAGCAACTGATCAACAAGGGCATAAAGCCGTGAGTACAAAGGTACTCAGCAAGCCGTAGGGAAATGATGCAATATATTTATGCACGGCTTGACAATGATGGCTATATAGTTCTTTTGCAGAAAGCAATAACTTGAATTGAAATACAATAAATAGATTGAAAGCATATTTATGAAAACATAAATAAATAACTGATAGATCAATGATAGACAACAAAACAACAGTGAACTCCCCGTTCACATCCCAACAATTCCACATTCCACATTTTATGAAACACTCTATACCCCGTGTGAAATTCCCGGGCTTTGTCCATGACCGCGGACGCGGCTATTCGAATAGTTTTACACTCTGCAGAGGTTGTACAACTTTACCCACAAGACATGAACATCTCTTTGCGCAATCGACAATAACACACTGCCTTTGGTGTGTCGCAGAGATATCATGACAAAGCCTTTACAACGCACTGTCTAAACTCGGTACTTCCCGCTAAGGTTTCGCCCTTTAGGGCCCCCTCTTGCGCCTTGCGAATCTACCCATCCATCCCGGAACCCACACCACCAACTAGCAGTACTCAAGGCTAGACATTACAAATTAATCAGCTAGGTCTGTCCCATTCCAGACATGTGGTAGTACGGTTAGGCCCAGTTCAATGGCGCACAAGATTAAGTCCTTAAGTTGTCTCAGGCAAGACATCCACATCCCAATATGCTAGAAAGGACCCCCTTTACTTCACGATCACTTGCCCGAGGGAAAACAATTCGTTCAACCAAGACCAATGGCAAACCCCGCCATGGTACAATAAATTTTACAACAGTGGCTAACGGCCACGATTCAATATCTCATTAAGTCAATATTAACATTATTCACATGTGACATGAATCCCAACGTATATGTAAGCATGTCTAAGCATAGCTACGATAACCCAATGTTGGTATAATGATTATGTCCAACTAGTAATGTCCCAACCTAGGTTTAACAATGGATACATGGCATACAACCAATCATGGTGGCATAATGTCAGCTAGGTATACATCTACACCCATTAAATAAACATTGATACGTAAATAGCATGCAAGTGTATAAAATAAATTACTTTGCAAACATAGGATCAATATGATCAAAGGATTACGACTTGCCTTGCTGATCTAGTGCTGAATCTTGGTCTTCAAGTCTTCGTCATTTCTAATTAGCGCTCACCGAAAAGAAAGCAATGAAACCAAATAAATACAAAACAGAGACTCAAACAAGCTCAAAACTGAAAATAAATGGCTCGGAAGACAGATCTTGATTTTAGAAAAATTTAGAAACTTGAATCGCCTCAATCGGAGTTCGTGATGAGTGAGAACGGGCCTCCGAAGATTAAATTCAGAGAAAATACGTAAAATCGTAATTTCGATTTATTTTTGTATTGAAAAGGATTTATTGCGCAACGCCGACGTCATCGGGTTCACGGTGGACTGGGTCCACGGCGCAAGCGCCGGTCCACCGCGGCACCCGACGCACCAGCGGACGCTATCGGCCGACGCAGCAAATTACCGACGCGGCTGGCCGACGCAGCGCCACGCCAAATACCGACGCGGGCGCCACGCTGCCGTCGACATCCGCAACTTAGCCGACGGACGGCAAGGAGGCGGGTTATGCGCAGCGGCGACGCGGGCGAGATCTGGAGCATCGGCCGTGATCGGACGGCCAAGATCAAGCGAGGCGACGACGGCGAGGCGGCAAGCGGAACTCGCGGACGCGAGGAAGAAGGACCGACAACGGCGAAAGATGGCCGGATCGGGCGCGGGCAAGGCGAACTAGGAGAGGACGACGCGAGAACGCGAGGGACCAACGATCGCGCGGAGACGCACGAAGGCGAAGAAGAAGACGGCGAAGGTCTCGGCACGCGCGAAGCAACGGCGAGCTCGCGCGGAGCGACGGCGGCGCTCGGGCAATGGAGGTAGGGTAAAGGCGGCGCGAGGCGATCTCTGGAGGGTGCGGCGCCTTAAATAAGGGTCTCGGAGGCGTGTTCGACCGAGACCGAGCGCGCGGGCGGCGCGGCAGGATTCGAACGGCGGCGCTAGGGTTTCGCGGCGCGACGTGGCCGCATCGCATCGCCCACGCTGGCCGCCCATCCGACGGCGGTGGCGCGTGGCCGACCGGGGCGGCCGCGCTGCGGGCCGGCGAGGCGGTCGGCCAAGCGAGCGGAGGGGCCGCAGAGGATTCGCCCGACAAAGATTTTTTTGAAAATTAAAATCATTTTCCGATTTTATATAATTCCAGAAATTCTAATAAATTCAGAAAAATCCCCAAAAATACAGAAAAATCCCTTGGAGCACAAGGAACCCAACTAAAACTGAAATTCTTGATTTTGATGAATAGTTTAGTCAAATTAAATCCTTTCATTTAAGGAAAATTCAAATTAAGCTGGGATTAATTCAAGAAAATGCAAATGGTTTATTTTTGAATTCAAACATTCCAAAACTCAAATTTTGGGATGTTACATTAGCCCAACTACAGTTGCATATAATTAAGTGAATACGTTATCCACCGAAGATGCGTATGTCACATTATCAACCTCGTTGTTCAAGGATATAGATATAATTGGTGGTATTTGAACAATATGCAGCGGTATTCGTTTAATATCAAGTAACCCCCAAGTGTCTGCAGGATTTCACAAAGTATTGCAAGGCCAATGATATTACACCAAGAAAATTTGGCCTTGACATAAAGATGAGATGGAACTCAGCATACATCATACCAAAGAAGTTATAAGGGTATGAAAATATTATAACTATATTTGTCGATGCTAATGCTTAAGAGCATGATTTCATACTTATTGGTTCGGATTGGACCATTGTTAATCATTTTTTAGATTTTTATGCTCTTTTTATGAAACAACTAACGAGTTATCCCGTGTTTATTACCCTACCTCATGCTTATTGATTGATTATATTAGGTAAATTGCATAGTCATTTGCTACACATAGATATGATGCACTTAGATCATATTGTTGTGCTGATGGAGGTAAAATTTCCCAAATATTTCACTTCTATATCACTTCTCTATTATTTTGCTGCTATTTTGTAAGACCCCCATTTTTGATAATTAATACCAAAAATGGATACATGTGTATACAGTACTAGTCCCATGATCAGTGGCTAGTACGCACAAATACAAATTGATATCACAGTCATACACAAACTTTATTATTACAGCGAAAGCCAAGTACATAGCATTTTTACAATACCAAAAGTAAAGACATATTAGTGGAGACATATTTCTTGTAGTATGCCTTTAACCCATTATCCCCACAGGCAACTAACAAGGAGAACCCTAGTAAAATTCATCGTTCACATCCCCGAATCCTGCGTCATAAAATGTATCGTCGGGAAAATCTGTTTCTTCACCTAAAATCATCAACGT